>VZRE01013504.1:311534-335757 GCA_013396775.1 Cephalopterus ornatus | reverse complement strand
ATGTTTGTGTGTAGGACTGGGTCACTGGAGCAGCAGGACCCTGAGGCTCCACTCCAGGCTTCCTGTTAGCCTCTAGTACATGGTGATGATATGCTGCAGCTGTAGAACTGTGGACGCGTAGGGATGGGGGCAGAGGGTTTCTTCTAGTTTCTGTCAGTGGGTAAGGTAGCTTTATGAAGGATCTTTTTCTTTAAACTGGGATTTTTGACAATTGAAAAACCTGTCTTGATTAAAGAACATTTGAAGAGATACAAGGGAATAAGTAGAAATGATACCTGTGATTTTTCTCTGAAGCTGAACTTGAGCTTTAGCTATGTTGACTGCACAGATGAGCAGTTCTTTGGAACTCACTGTTTGCAAGGCAGGATTTAAGTTAGTCCTTTAATAAAACCACAGCACAGCTTCTCAAAAGTAACTCATGCTTCCTTTTTGTCTTGCAGGAGAAAAACCTTTCAGCTGCAACTGGGAAGGCTGTGAGAAGAAGTTTGCCCGCTCAGATGAACTGTCACGCCACCGCAGAACTCACACGGGAGAGAAGAAGTTTGCGTGTCCTGTGTGTGAGCGTCGCTTCATGCGCAGCGATCACCTGACAAAGCACACCCGCTGCCACATGACCACGAAGAAGACTCCGAGCTGGCAGACAGAGGTTGGCAAACTCAGCAGAATTGCCACAGCAGAGAAACCGAAAAGCAGCAGTGCTCTGAGTATGCTCATCCCCATGCCATCACCCGTCTGTCAGGGCTAGAGTGAGGAAGCACCTTCTCTGCAAACTCTGAAGATCAGGAAGAGTTCTGATGGCTACAACAGAACTGGCAATGGCTTTTGTTTTCCCTATGTTTGTGCATACTTTAGTTTCCTGCAGTTTAGGTCCTCAGTTGATAATGAGAAATCTATCCTATATTTCCTCGTCCCTTCCCTGTTTGTCTTTTTTTTCAATACTTGGGCAATTGCAATCACCAGCACTTCAGGAAAGCAGAACTGTTTAGAAATTATTTTGGCTATAGGTTAAAAAAAGTCACTTGTAATGCTTGCTGTTAATATTTTGATGAACAGTAAAACAGGGTGGTTTTTAATTTTTATACTACTATTTTCTATACCAAATATATTTTGTATTTGTTCTTTTTGGTCTTGTTATGCAGGCAAATTACTTGACCTGCATTAGTAGGGGTGTGCTGGATGAGACCCAGAGTTTTGGAAACTACTTTTCAGTAAACCTAAACAATTGCATTCAGAGCATTTTGTAAACATGTAAAATTGGGTAACTCATATTGGTTGGTGTTTTCACACTTCCAAATACTGGTTCTGCAATGGGCTAGTGCTTTTACGCCCTTCTTTTGCAGGTGACACTGGAGATCAAAGTGAGTCAGTCATTTTTTAACACAAACCAAACCAGATTGACTTTCTTTGAGAAGACAGGTGTTGAAATCCTCAACATTTTCTCAATTCCTACCCTTTGCAAATGGAAGCTGTTGTGGCTTTTGGTAGACATTTGACATACTGGTCATTCCTGAGTCCGAACTTCACTGGAGCAAAGTTTGGAGGAGCCAGACTGCTCTGATGGAGGTAGAAGCACAAACACCGTTTAGAAACTTTGACACTAAAAATTATGCTTTATTTTTGGTCCTACTAAACCAGCATATATCAAAATCAAGTGAAAAATGCAAGAGTGGCAAGATAGCCCATGAAGAATTATCTGGGTCTCCATTTTGTTTTGTTTTGGGTTTTTTTTAGAGTACAAGAGAAATAGAAAATTAAGGGATTTTATGTATTGTGGATGCTTGTGCACCTTATAGAAAATTGTTCAAGGCTTTCATTTACCTGTATCAGCGCACCAGAGGAAGTACTAATTGTGTCGTGAGTTAAGAAATAGCCACCCTGTCAACTTGATGATGCTCTTCATGTGGCCTTATACTTCTCCACAGTACTTTGTATAAAATCACCCTTTTCTATTAAATGATACACTCTTCCCGTTGAATGGATTTTCTTTTACACAAAGTGTAATCATGGTTAAGAAATGGAACCACTGGGTGCAGGAGTGCTGTGTTGTAATGGCATGGTATGAGTAATAAAATGCCTGTAGCACAGTTGGACTGCTCAGTTTCCGTGGTGCGGAAGGATGTGCAAATGTACTGTAGCAGAGCTGACAGTAGAGCAAAGCACCAGGTGTTTTGCTGGGAGACAACTTACCTGCTGAATGAAATATTTCTGTAGTGTTTATTCCTTCTGGACTCTTCTCCCTTCAGCCACTCCTGTACTGAAGCTTAGTTGAGCACTGAGGAGGATTGTTTTTTCCTGGATGCATCAAATGTGGATAACTAGGAATGCAGTCTCTTGCATGGCTTTGTTCTGAAATCCTGGTCTTGCTGCCTGGTGTAGGCAAAGCATGGATCTCATCTGTGTAAGTGCAGGCTTGCTGATTTCAGCTAGCACTCCCCTGAAATCAGCAGAGACCTGTTTTCAGTTTAAAGCACATTATGTCATTATTTTTTACACTAAAGTTTATAGTTAGAATGAACAGTACTAAGTTTTCAAACTGCACTAAATTGGAGTATTGTGCTAAGTGTACTGAAGTTCTTGTGCCTGACCTTCAAAACACCCACACCCTGTTCACTGACATGTGCTGTAATCTCACTGCCCCCAGCATATGTGCCGGTGAGTGTGTGTGTGGACTTTGCAAAGGACTCGGTTGGAACCCCTTTTCCTGGCAAAGTGGATGCTTGTGGTGTTGCTGTTCTCTGTTGATACCCAGTTTTCCAAATTTGTGTGGTGAACAAAGAGATATCTCTGCTTTGCTTTTTTGTTCATTTTTTTCTTGGAAATTCCTTAGAACAAGAAGTTTGGATGCTGTTTCCACTTGCTTTTAACCAGCGGAAGCATGTCCTGTCTCAGTTCAGTCCCAGTTTAGTACTTCATTTTTTTTACAGACCAACCATCTATGGTGTACACCTGAGCAAAACAGTTTGAAACTCATGTCATAATTAAGTAAATTGTCGTGTTAGTTGCAGCTAACACGGAGGAAAATGATGGACTGGAGAACACAGAATTTTAAAAAGTGTGTCATGTATGTGTGTCACGATGTGGAAAAGCAATGGCTCTCTCCTTGTTGGGTTTACATGTCCTGTAATTCCTGGCAGCCCGTTCCAGTGCTCCCAGGGCTGCCTCCCACCACCTGTGTCCAGGCCATGCAGATCCTTCTCTTGTGAATGTGCATGAATAGCTGTGCTGTGGTGTGGCTGTGTCTGCTCTGTGTGCTCTGTTCCTTCCTGCTGTGTAAGGGTTATTTATGGGGTACGCATGACAGGGATAGTTGATCTCTTTGCACTTTACTGCCTGAACTCTATTGTTCAGTCTTTTTATTTTGAACCTATATTTTAAGGAAATGGAATCGCGTTTTTTGTACCTGTTTTTAACTTTTATTAAATAAAATGCGTGTAATGTGACTGGTTTTAAATCATAAAAAAATTGCGAATTTTCAGGTTTCATAGATGTCCATTTCAGAACTATGAAACTCCATCTGGATTACGGTTTATCTCTAGGCAAGTGGAAGACTCTGGGAACAACAGTCAGTACCTCTGATCCAGCATGGCCTCCAGTAGTCAGCAGAAGGGATGGGCTGGGTGCTGCTGTGTTAGTGTTGCAACCTGTGCATGGAGTGAATGCTGGAAATAAAAGATGAGAATGTAACTCAAAAGTTACATTAGCCCTAGTTCTTCCCATTCCTGCATCCCTGCACTGTGGTAGGGAAGGGGCTCTGGCAGTCTTGGTGTCACCTTGAGGTCTCAGTTGGGAAGGAGGTGTTCAGTGATGGTGACAGAAGCAGCAACTATCTACGTTTTTACGCATCTCTGCTGTTTCTTTCCCTCTGACCAGTTCCTGAACTGCAGAGATGTTATTTCCAGCAGGAAAGGAGAGGGTATAATGATTTCAGCTTTCTGTGACGGACTTTCACTGCAAAGTGGCTCAGTCCCTGCAGTCAGAGCTCTCAGAGAACAACTTTGGAGCGGTGACTCAAGGCTTTGTCCATTAAAATGCACATCATTCTTGCAAGTGTGAGGAAGGCGAAAAGACTATCTTATGGATGGTTCTGCTTCCTCCCCAGGAGAACAACTGGAAGGGAAGTTTTTGCTGCAGGATCAATGCTCTGGCAGAATGGCACACATTCTTCAGCCTGTGGGCTCTACAGGTCTACACAATGCTTTGTTTCCTGGAGGAAGATGTCCTACCTGTCCCTACTATTATTTTTCAAGGAAGATTTTTTCTGAGCATCAAATCATATCCTAAACAATGCTTGGGGGTTTTTTTTGTTTGGTTGGTTTGGTTTGGGTTTTTTTTGTTGGTTTTTGTTTTGGTTTGGTGTGTTTTTTTATTTTTTTTTTTTGTTGCCAATTTTTATATTGTCTCCCTAGCTTTGTTTATATGAAACATGGTGATGGATTTCACATTTTTTTGCTTATCTTTCTGCTTCTCCTTAGCACCAAGCTGTGGTCTGAGCTGTTCCATACAGCCAGGAGGTGCACTCCATACATGTCTTAATGGGGCTGCAGTCTTGAACAGCTTCATCCTGTGAGAAAAACAGTGCACACAAGGAAGCCTTTCCAGTTACCCCTCTGCTGACACAGGCATTGTTGAGGACAAGTCTTTCTCTCCTGTAGCCATCCTAAATCCATGAAAAGGAGTAATTTTCTAAAGGAAAACGCTTTTGTGCTCAAATCTATCTATTGGCTTAATGCTATGTTTTGCAGTCAGACTGGCACTGCTTGTGGTCACACACAACACACTGTGGTTGTACAGCCAAACAAACATTCAGCTTAGTGGTAGGTTCCCTGGTCTTGCAAATTGATGAGCACTGATCCACTTGCAGTTTGGATACTGGAAGAGTGAATCCCTTCTGAACCTGCAGAGCAGAGTGGGCAGAGGTGGCTCGTGCTGCCAGGTGGTTGTACACTTGGTGTGTTCCTCTGGCTGTGGCCACAGCTCTGGCTACCTCTGCCTTTCCAGCTGTGAAAGCTGTACTCAACATCCTGTGACTGATGAAGGTGGCCCTTCACCTGTCATTTCATGAGCTGAGACCTGCCTCAGGGTTGCATTTGGCTTGAGTACATCTGCTAAGTTAAATCTTCTAACTGGTTTTGAAGTTTCATCTGTGAGCCCATCTGCCTGTTTGCCTTCCGTTTGTGTCTGGCAAAGCAGCTCGAGGCAGGCGCGCTTTGGCTGTGAGAAGGTGAACTACTTCCATGCATGCAGGAAGAGTAAATCATGACTCAAAACACAGCAACCTGCAGGCTGAGGAAACGGCAAGACAGTACAGGACAAAGCTGCAAAGCCTCAGACATGTCTCCTCACAGTCCAGGCAGTCCTGGGGTTCACTTCCCTGCGGTGACTATGTCAGCACTGAGCCATTTTCTTTCCAGATTGTTTCCATCCTCTGTCAAATGCAGCCTTCCTAATTTTCTGCTTCAGTCCTTTGGTGTAGGAGAAGGAAATTGGTGACTTATATTCTGATGTGTGCAGGCACACATTGGCACATCTTAGACATGCAGAAAACTTGAGGAGTTTAGAGCATACCCTTTCCTGGGAGAGTTTTTCCTAGAAAGGAAGAATACCTCAGGTTTAATTGTCTCCTTTGTAGTGTCTCTTGAGTTCAGAGTGACTTCCTTTCTGTTTCCTATCATTGTCCAGATAAACTCACTTCAGCCTGTGCAAATAATTGCCCATGTCCTGTGTCCAGAGTAGGGTGAGAAGGAACTCTGCTGTGGATGTGGTCTGTGCCAGGCAGCTGGTGTTCCACCTCCCTGCCACGTGTGGTGAGGAACTCCACGACACACCAGTGCCACAGCTCCAGGCCTGCACCTCGCTGGGGCAGAGGCTCTGTTTCTACTTCCAGGGTTGTGTGTGCAAGTAATTCGGCTGAAAGCATGTTGGGGTTTGACCCCCAGAGGAAAGAGGTTGGGGAAGAGCATCCTTGGGATGGTGAGGGTGCCACCCTCCTTTTTCCTCTATTATGAAGGTGAGTAGATGACAGCAGGGTGCTGGACAAGGGAACTATTAGTTGCTATGCTCTTGGAGGTCTTGGCAATGGGATGGGGGCAGACACACTCCCCACTCAAGCCTACTTTCAGCTTCCAAATGAATTCTTGAAGCTTATAAGAGATTTCTGGGTGACTAGAGAACAGGTAAAAGATAACTCACTTCGTAAAACTGCACCACCACTGATCTGTTTTCTTAGGTGGTCTCTGGGAAACAGTTCTGCCCATTTACTGGGCTACTGGAAAGGCAGAACTCTGCAAAGAAAGGCAATATGCGTTGCAGTCCTGTCACAAAGAAAAGGCATCTACGAAGAAAGGGGGGAAAGGATTCAAAGTGTTTGTTTGCACATGAAAAACAGATTTGAGGGGAATCGAGAGTCTGAGTAAGTGTGCAAACTGGTTCTGTAGTTTCAGGTTTGTTGGTTTTGTTTTTTAAGATCTTGGGTTGAGTAATTTAGAAAATATGGCTCTATGTTTTCACCGCCAGAACCTTTCAGCTGGCACCTTGTTGCATGACCAAGTAAGAAAACTCCTGAATGTGTGGAAGTCAAGAAGCTCAAAAGTGGCAATATCTTCTCATGCACTAAGGAGTAATTTTTCATGATTTATCTTTGTTAGATGAATTGGTTAAAACATTGGCCTTTTGCTGTTTTGTTAATGGAGATTAATAATGTTAGCTGAAAAGCCACAGTCAGCTACCCTGTCTTTATGCTGCATGTATTAAACAGGAGGGTAGTTTCCAAAATAATGAACAGAAACTCTCCAGAACCCTGCTTAATTCCAGCAAACTGTTTTAGGGGCAGGAAGTACTGGCAAACTGAGTAACTTTTTGTCCTTCAAACAGTTGTGATTTGATGATGATTATAGAGAAATACCACAAAAAGAAAATGAACATTCCAATAATTCAGCTGGTGGGATGTCAGCATTCACTTCCTGAGATGTGGTAAAGTGATCTCCATAGTGCAATCGTTTTTATTTTTAAAAAGCCATTAATGCAAGAAGTTTCTCTTGAAATTAGTCATGGGCTGAACTGCTTCAATGTGACTATTTACCTGCAAATGATCTAGTGTCCTATTTTCCCTGAGCAAAGGATGGATCAAAAGTAGAGTTACGCTGACATCAGGCAATTAAACTCCAATTGTGCCTTTCTAGGTACCAGTCCCACTGCCACCACCCTGTTTTGGTGCGCTGCTCGGTAAAGGTTTGACACAGGGAGAGGAACACAGTCCCACTGATTCTTGGGCAGGCTGGGAAGCTGGCTGGGTACCACTGTCCTGCTCTCCATGGTATGAAAATAAGACATGTCTCAAGTTTGTGAGCTGCTCTGTCCTGGTTGGCTCTGTGGTCAGAGCACAGTGCTGAGCACACAATCATTTCACAGCACAGAGAAAGCCTGCAAGACCATGGCACAGTTTGAGGCCCCTCCTTGCATCCCTGAACTTCCTTCTCCCATCTTTTCCCTGGCACAGTGACTGTCCCAGCTGCACCACTCCTTTCTGGACCTTCCAGTGTTCCTGCAGCTCCTCCTTTTCTGTTGGTGATGCTGAAAAGTTTACCTGTGAAACCCACTGCACCTTTGTTCCAGAACAAACTTATGCTTGTCTCTTGGCTATTTCAGAAGCTAGTTCTATGAAGAAGTTTAGTCATTCACTTTGTTCACTCAAGAGAGATTTCTCGCAACCAAACAATACATTCGGTTAAGGTGTTACTTTTTTGATTAGTCGATTTCTGTAATTGTTAATACTTAGGCTTTCCTTTAGGAGAGTCTGAAATGGGTTGCAGAGCTGTTACCTGGGCCAGTCATCAAATGCAGCCTCAGAGAGAAAGTCTGTGAGGGGAGGCAGGACACAGGCAGAGCGACCCAGGGCAGGAGGTAGAGCCCTGGTCCCTGCTTGCTCATGTTACAGCATGGTCTGACAGCAGTGCAGCTTTCCTTCTGGTTTGCTGTGCCAGTTGAGGCCACCGAAAAAAGGTTAACTGTAACCTTGCCCTTGTGACAGGAGGATGTGATTGAGCTCCTCGAAGCACCTCCCCACATGTGCCAGAGACTCTGGGGACCTTGGTAGAAGGAAGGTCTTAGTTGAAAGAATGAAATCCAAGTTGAAAGAAATTCTGAACCACTACAGTGATTAGAAAAAAGTATAGAGTACTGTGATGCCCTGTGGTGCTTGGGTCAGACAGCTTCCCATGTTTTTTCTGCTCTCCGCAGGCAGATTTCGCTCATCCCAGTAGGTCTTTGAGAGCTGCTGAGAAATAACAAAAGTTCTGGGAGATCTGGTCACGACTCTTGACACACTTGCAGAGAAACTCTGTTCCATCCACAGCTCAGTGGCATTAATAGGTCTAAAAATGACTGTTCCTATCAAAAAAAATAAAGTGCTAGCATTCAAAATTGGATTTTTTTCAGGAGTTTTGGAAAACCCTGGCTGCAGAGGACCACCCAACTTCCCCCAAGCAATGTGTGGACATCTGCTCTCTATTCCAGCTATTTCTGGGCTGTGGAGAACCATAGAATGGCCTAGGTTGGAAGGGACCTTTCAAGATCATCTAGTCCTATGCCCCTGCCATGGGCAGGGACACCTTCCACTGGAGCAGGTTGCTTAGAGCCCCATCCAACCTGGTCCTGGACACGTCCAGGGAGGTGGCATCCACAGCCTGTTTCAGTGCCTGACCACCCTCATAGTGAACAATTTCTTCCTTTTGTCCAACTTAAATCTACCCTCTTTCAGATTAACATAATTATCCCTCATCCTACCAAAGTCACCCGGATGACGTGCTGCAAGCTCTTGCCTCTGAGCCTGCGTAGCTTTGCAGGAGGTTGGCTCCCTTCCCGCTGCCTACCTCTGCCGGCTGCCTGGCAGTTCCTCAGCCCCCAGGCAGAGCACCATGCCCAGCCTTGCTCAAGGCTGCTGCAGGAAAGACAACTGGGGTATGAGTACGCGTGCCAGGGGTGTCATCTAATGCCTGCCTCACGGCATCCATCCTCCAAGGATGTGTTCTGCTTAGTCTCTGCAGGTGCCATATTAGCCATGTAACCTAGAGAGCCTTTTTCAGAACATCTGATGCCTTCACTGAGAGTTACATAGAGTACAGATGCATTTATTTCTGTTTGTGAGCTGTACCAGGTACCAGGAATCACAAAATACAGCATCTTAGCATCGTAAAAGGTGTCCCACTGGTTCCTCTTGCATTTACACATGGTGAAGATTATATCTGATGCCCTTTATGCTTCAGCTGAAGGTAGAAATAAGGTATTTTGAGCATTCTGGTAATAAGTAGTTGTTAAGATGCAGGTAAAATAAAAGCAGAAGCCCCAAAATACAAGGCTTCCCTGTCTGGAAGCAGTGAAAATATACTGTTTTCTTTGGAGAGACAACTTTCTCTTTTACTTTGCAGTCAGGTAACAATAAAATGTAATGATTTTTCTTCCACGTTACCTACCAGGACATGAAATACATGGGAAGGCCAGATTGCTAACATCTGGTTTCTACAAGAGCATGCAAGTCCCTCTTAAGGTGGATGATTGAAATGGGGATATGCATCCTGCTTTCACTGGAGGATCCACGCCAAGGAGCCCCAAAGAGGATACCTATGCTGGGACTGCCCCAAAGGGATCATAAAAATCCTATGTTCTCTGATAGCTCCCAGGAGCCTCATTTGCCTCTGTGGTGGGATTTGAACTCTGGGATCACACTGCCTCTGTACTGGATGGTGGGCTCAGTCCTGTTTTCCTCTTTTCCCACATACCAGGGACCACATTGAAAGAGACAGCGCCAAATTCAGACCTGGACCTGAGGCTTGCACAGCACAAGGAGTACATTTGGCAAATTTTAAGGGGCAGGAACGTGAATTCATGTAACATCCCCTTAAGTAACTTCTGGATCTAATGATATTGCTGCATTTTTCTTCTACTAAGTCAAAGCAAGGTCTTCCTTCAAAACATCATGTTTCAACACTTCTAGTATGACACTTCAATTCTAGTACATGTCCATTTGTAAATAGCATTTAGAAATGAACTTCTAAATATTGGTTCTCAAGATGAATTGGCCCCTCTTCCAGTGGCACCAATCAGGAATCAGCAGTTGGTGAGGATCTTCATGCTCTCACTCAGAGCTGGTCCATGCTGTCCGTGCTTCCTAAGCAGCCATGCTGCCTCTCACGCTCCACCACTCTTCACCACCTGCCTCTCCCATGCCACTTCTCTGTGTGAGGGGTTATTTTGTCAGTAGCAGTTTTGCTCCAGCTGGGCTTCCAGGATTATGCCTGAAGTTCTTGTGGCATGGGACTGGACTCAGCGGCAGTACTCCCGCTCGATGCTTGCCATGAGCTCCTCCTCCGAGTAATCGTATGATATTGTGGATTGTCCTGATAGATTCTTGCTGTTGCTTTCTGGGCTCCTGTCACAAAAGGGAATGAGTTATTAGTGTTGTGAGAGAGAATGAGGCTCTGAGGACACGAGAAGACCCTTAATTTTTTTTGTGAATGGAAAGATTGGGCTGAATGTGGCTTGCTGAGACACAGATACTCCGTCACATCTAGTTCCCATACCCCACGGGCACATTGCCTGCTGACATTTGCTATCACTTGGCGCCTATTTCAGTCTGTGAGTTCATTACAGTGCCCTTACAATGCTCCAGATCAAATGCCCAGAACCTTACAGTTAGGTTCAGCTAAAGGACTGTGTAACCTTTATGCTAGTTACTAGTTTTAAGGTTTTATGCAGATAGAGATTTTTTTTTGTTTGTATATGTAAGGGATTTGAGTTTCAACCAAAACATGAATGCAGCTCCCTCAAATTGTTCTTATGGCTTTTATTTATTTTTACATCAGCACAACTCTCCTATGAGTGGGAACTGATATATGATTCAAAGAGAACTGGTATGGAGTTTATTGGTGTTTTTAGAGGTGGTTTATGTTGGGTACAAGAGAAATCTGTCCCTACCTACATGAGGGAGAACAGTGAAAAGGCTTCTACAAGCTTTGACTACTGTACCCCAATGCTACCAATTAAGTGTACTTGATCTTGCCCTCTGGGACTCAAGAGAGGAGCCAGGAGCTGGTGAGTGAGTGCTCCTCCTTGGCCCAGTAGGGAACTGGGAGGTGAGCACGGCAGGCTGTCAGGCTTGTCATCTCTGGAAGTTGGAGCACATGGCTCCATGAAATGGAGGTTATGGTGTGGTGCAGAGCTAAGTGGGGACTTGAGTTGGTAAATCCAAATTGTAAAGTGCTCTGCCATGCCATGTCAGCCAAGACTTCGTGACCATCTACTGGTGGAGAACAAGCAAGAAATAAATGAGTTTGTCTGTCGGTTAGTTGGTTGCCAAAGAGGCAATAGCATGGCTCCGTATCTGTCCTAGACTCATCACGTAGCATCTGTTGAATTACTATTTCTCTAAGGATGAAATCTATCCCACTCTGGGTCTTGCAGCTGGAATGAATTTTGTCATTAGCATCCTTAGTGAAAAAAATGAGGACCTGTTTATTGGATGAAATCACAGAAGCTGCCTCAAAGCAGGTAAGTAAATGTAGAATCAGAATTGAAGAAAATAACACTTTGTCCCATAGAGGAGGTGCTTTCATACTGCTCTCCTTGGGACAGGGATCATCCTCAAGGTTCCTCCAACAGGCAGCAACCAGCCTCCAGCTGCTGTCCTCTCCTTGCTCTGCTCTCATTTTCCTTGGTCAGAGAGGTTCCAGCCCAGCCTAGCTCTCTCTCTGAGCTGTGCTTATGCCATGCCCCCTGCATGTCAGAAATAGTTTGATGTTTTCCCTGGAGTCATCTGATGACCAGCTGTGTGGCCACTGGGTCGTGTGGGTGTTCCACATTTATTTACACTGCATCATGCCCTTCACGGCAAGTTTTACTGTCAGCAAGTAAGATTTAGCAACTCGACTCTTCTGCTTATTCCTTTTATTAATTTTCCTTCTGAGGGCTCCAGGCAACCTGATTTCCTCTGTAGTGAATAAGACCTGAGAAGAAACCTACAAGTCCAAGAGCTCAAACCATACAGCAGCAGTTACAAAACATGAATGGGAAAAGGAAGTGCAGAAATCTGACTTAAAAACACAGTTTACTGATTTAAACTCTGCACTGTGACAACCCTCAAACTAATTTTATGTGATGAATAAGAGGCAGAGCTCTTGGCAACCTGCCTGCAGGCCTACAGAAGAACCATTGTTTCTCTTAGCAGTTACATAATTTCCCACTGTTAATTATTCTCAATGCTTTGGTTTGCATGGATAAAATCTCCAGGTAAAATTGGAGCTCTTTGAGACATAGGTGTGCTTCTTAAAATACAAAAGTAAACTCCACTTACTGTGCATACCCTAAAATTGAGAGAAAAAGAGAGGGCTGGGTTTCTTTCAAGAGCAACAAAAAAGCAAGCTGTTGTTCATATTCTATTTGTGGCAAAGTTCTATATCATTTAATATGGGAAAATTGAAATAAATTAAAAAATGAGAGCTTTAATCTGGATTAAAGGAGAAATTTCTGCACCCTGAGGACAGCAACCAGAGGAACAGGTTGTGATAACACAGGCTGTATCCTTGGAGGCTTTCAGGATCTGATGGGACAAAGCCTGGAGTATTCTGCTTTGACTTCACAGCTGATCCACCTTGGAGCTAGAGCTAGGAAATTGGATTAGAGAGCTCCTGAGGCTATTCCAACCTAAACCTCGATCTCAAAGGCACGTTGGTGCAGCTGTTTCTACGGATCCTGGAATTTAGTGAGAAGCTGTGGCAGGGAAATCCCGAGCTCAGGATGTGCATAGGACAAAAGCTGGTGGACCACAAGCCTGCTCCCATGCCCCTCCAGCTGCTCCAGCCACAGAGCAGGCACCTTGCTGCTCTCATCACCATGTGCCAGGGCTGCAGGTCAGGGCTTCAAACACACAGAGTCCAGCTGAGGGCTGTTAGACCTTCTGATTTTGAAAATAACAGGTCAGCACGTTAAGGGGAAAAATTTTCAGACCACAGATATTCTGGGGAAGGAGAGAAATTGGGGAAGGGGCAAAGCTGAGAGAGAAAGAGCTAACTGAAAAGTGTACAAGAGGGGAATTTGCAGCATGGTAGTGCTGCAAGGCAAAAAAAGGCTCCTGTGGCTACATCAGGATTACTGGGCAGGCTTCTGGGTGTCTCACTGCTAAAAAGTTATTAACAGCTTGGAGGGAGTTTAGAAAGCAGCAATAAAAGTGATTTAAGAAGCTAGAGCAAAGCAATTTGGGAAAGAGGAAATCAAGAAATGCATTCCATTTCAGCTACAGGTCTCTTGGTGTTTAAAGATTCTTAAGGGAAGCGGGAATTATTTGAGGGGTTTTTGTTACATGGAAAGACAATGAACTATGCAACGTGGAGAAGGAAATGCAAAGAGCAAAAGTGAGCAAAACCATCTTTGAGAAAGATCCCAGCAGTGGGTATGGCTGGCACTGCCACATCCCTTGTGTCAACTGCCTGGTGTGGGGGGAGACCTGCCCGCGGGCTCTGGTGACTATGTCCCTGATGGGTGACTAGGGTGACAAGCTCCAAGGCAGAAACCTGAGTTAAGTGGCTGAAAACTAGGTTGGGGTGAATCTAGGCCAGTGTTTTTTATGATTTTGCTGAGGATGGGAAAGTCCAGGGTCAATCATTAAAATGCCTTCTGCAAGACCTTGCAGCTGAAAAATGGGTCAAAACAACGCCCCGGTAGCTCTGCCAGTGACACGAGCCTTGGCAGCAATTATAAAACCATTACAGCGTTCCTGGGCTGTGTCATCCACCCGTGGACTGTCAGATGCTAGAGAGCAGCTCCCAAAAGATCTGGGAGGGGGGTGGGGGATAAGAGGTAACACAGCCCAATCAGGAACACATCCAGCTGTGTTCCCACGCACATCCAAGGTATTTATCAGACTGGTTCAGATGCTTACTGTGGTGTCACACAGGCATGTCTGCAGTGCAGGAGGTGCACACCTACATCTGTTTCACGTGACTGCTCTCCTGACACACACTATTAGTCTCTGTACCTAGTTTTTCTTCTCCTTGCTTGACATTTATTTTTCCTTTAATCGTCTTTATGGGAATTTCTTCAGTCAGCAACTCTATCAAGACAAGAATGACTTTTGCTATCTGTAACATGAGTGTTTATCTAGAATGATTCCAGCCACAGAAATGTGAAGGATGAGGCACCTCCACACATTAACCTCTGTTTCTGGGGCTTGATTTAATTTGATTTCTTCAAAATGCAGTTTTGCTGGGGGCTGGGCCATTTCCCAAAAAATGTTTGCATAGTTCTTGCAAGCAGAAATTGCAGCCCTGCTTATGTTGGGCAGTACAGGCACTTCACACATGAGCTGTTCTATGGGGCTCTGCAATGGGTGTACAGTAAATGTTATCTAAATGAAAATAAGCTCCTGCTTTGTCATCCCAGAGCAGAAAACAGTTTCTGCTGTCTTGAGTTTTGCCTTTGTGTGTCAGAGGGAGGGAAAAGGAAAGCCTTGGCAGGGTGTGAGGGGCCAGCAGGCTGGAGAGCTCGGTGGGAAGGTGTGGCAGGGCTGGCTGTGCACCCCCAGAGGAGACTGCTCAGTTGCCATCGTAGCCCAACGCTCACTGACGACGCTGGAAAGCCCAGGAGAGGTTAAAATCCCCATGAGAGCACCTGTACAAGCCTTGCTTGTACAAAGCCAAAGGCAGTGTTTTCTGAGTGCTCCTGAAACCAGCAGCCTTGCCAGGTGAGCTCCCTGCCAGCTGGGAGGGGAAAGAGAAGGGGAGGGAGGACAGCGGCTGGTGCCTGGGCTCTCCTGACACATCCCCTGGCACTGCTCAGCATTAGTAGGTCACACAGCCTGATGGCCAGGATCTGTAGATTCGTCTGCTCTTGAGTGCTGCCGGAGCAGAGGGGCTGGATGACAGCCAGAGCTTAATGCTGAAAAGAATCGCTCTTTAGTGTAAGGATGTGACATTTTAAGATGTTTTTTCAAGCCTCTTCATGTCATCAGGGTTTCTTTAACACATGTGTTAAACTACCCCCATTGCTCTTAGTGCAGGCAGACCCAGAGGCACACTCTGCTTGGTAGTTTTTGCATAGTAGCTTTTGCTTGTGGAAGATTTCGGGTTTCCTTTTTTTTGGTACCCAGTGCAGAAGGTCCCCACCATTCACCTGTCCCTAAGGGACATTCATGTCTCTAATTGGAGTAGCATGGGAGCATCTCATAGGCTTTCTCTTATGATTCCTGGGGAACAAAGAGATGGTTTTCTCCTTTTCCACACACTGCAAAGCCCACAGGTGACTGGTGGGTGAACCAGGGTCTGAGCTCCTCATTAGAGCAATCCTCTACAGCTTTTCATCAGCTCTTCCAAGGTGCCTCTCTGACATGGGGACATCCTAAATTCTGCATTGCTCATGAACAGGAATGAATCTCTATATTGTACTTAAGATGAAGCCTGGATCTTTTCGGGCAGCACAGCTCCTAGATTTTTTTAAATTGGCAAATATGAAATATAGCAGAATATTTAAGGCTATAAACCATTTCACAGCATTCCCACCTCTCTTTTGCAGTGTGAGGGGATGCAGAAATAGCTTTCCCCTTTATGGGCCCTTCGCCTCCTGAAGATACAATGAAAGCAGGGGATACTCACTGATGGTCAGCGTTGTTGTTCTCTGGGCCTAGTGAGCTTCTGGTTGACAAAGCCTGTGAAACAAGAAAAGACATGTATTTCAGTTACAATGCTTTAAAGTCAAGGAAGTTGATTCTGTCTCTCTACTCTGCTCATGAGAGACACTCTCCCCCCGGGACTGCATTCAGCTCTGGAACCCCCATCACAGGAAAGACACGGACCCCTTGGAGTGAGCCCAAAGTACGGCCACCATAACAATCAGAGGGCTGGAGCACCTTTCTGTGAAGACAGGCTGAGAGAGTTGGTGTTGTTCAGCCTGGAGAATAGAAGGTTCTGGGAAGACCTTATGGCAACCTTCCAGTACTTAAAAGGCGCCTCGAAGAAAGATGGAGAGAAGCTTTTTACTAGGACCTGTGGCAGGACACGGGGAAATAGTTTTAAACTTAAAGGGGGCAGGTTTAGATGTGAACTTAGGAAGAAAGTCTTTACTGTTGGGGTGTTGAGGCACTGAAACTGGCTGCCCAGAAGAGTTGTAGATACTCCATACCTGAAAATGTTCAAGGTGGCATTGGATGGTGCTTTGAGCAGCCTGTTCTAGCTGAAGATGTCCCTGCCCATTGCAGGGGTATTGGAACTAGATAATCTTCCAAGGTCCCTTCCAACCCAAACCACTATTTCTTTCTATGAAACCTATCTCTGTCTATAGTGAGCTATGTCTGCCCTGATTTAAACCCCCAAACAACCTCTGTGGAGACAATACAGGTACAAGAGATTCCCCTTTACTGGCCCTGTTCTGCTTGCTCTGTTCCAGCATTCAGGGCATTTGGGTGGCTGAAATCACTGAATGTTAAACCTCCAGTTTTTTCATAAATGAGCACTGCCCCACTGATTGACAGGCTGCACTATGAAAATACCTGCTAAGGAAAGAAGGTACTGCAACATGGACCCAACTCTTTTCACCTGACAGAGATGCTTCCCTGAAATGATCCATCTGTAGTGAAACATCCACATTCCCTATGCTGGAATCCACAGGCTTTCAGTGGGGCATCTGGTAATAAAATGAACCCCTGCAGCCAGATGCTATTGAGATGAATATAACTTTCATCTTTTTCTACTTTTTCACGGTACTCTCACAGGCAAAAGGAGTGGGTCAGGGATATGGCTTTGCGTAAAACTAGATCCATCTTGGTTTACCACTATTTTCTCTGAGCTGCAGTCCTAAAGCTGGTGGGCCTCCTTTGTACAAGCTACCCCTGAATGACGACACTAATATGTTAAACAGGTAGCACACCAAACCGAAGTGAGGATTGGGCTTCCAGAAAATAGAAACAAAAAGTTGTTTCATCAGTGTGGAAAAGGGGAAATATTGTACAAGAATATTTCTTTCTTTACAAGAAATGGAAGAAAAGGAACCAAGGAGGGGTGTGGAAAAGCTTGCAATTCAGAGCCATCACCTACGACTCTGCTGCATGGTGTTTCTGAAGGGCTGGGTGGGATCAAGCGATTCCTCAGTAAGATCACGTATGTGATCTTGAATATCTCAAACTTGCACTTCCTCAAGGTCCAGCAGTGCATGGGACAGCTGCTGGCAAGGGTGGGAGCTATGGAAGGGAGATACCCCTCTACAGGCAGCACTGGTACAGCACTGATAGCTTCATGCACAGTTTTGTGCTGATTTAAATCAGTTGGTATTGATCAGGCTTGTGTGTGCCATCGTCTGGGTAGAAATGTCCAGCTGGGTGTCTGCAATTACTGCATGGCACCTGATTTTAATTTGAAAGGAGATGTTTTCACTGCACTCCTTCCTCATCTGCTCCTCATGGGGATGGACAGGAGTTGAGGTTTAAACACCTGTGATCTCAGACACTGCCAGGCAGATAGAGAGGTGCTTGGCAGAGAACTGCTCAGCTCTTCCCTGCCTCTTGCATGGGCTTTGTGCTTGCTGTGGTCACCTTTGGCTCCCATGCTTGAGCCAGTGAGGAGGGCTGCAGCAAGGACACCTCCTTCATGGCATGGACCAATACCTCTTCCAGGTGAGCCCTTAGCAGCTTCAGTTTCTGGAGCTGGGAAAGATATCTGTCATCCACAGTATTTTACATCCTAGCTGCTTGCTTAAAATGACAAAAGATATTACCAGTCTTAAGTAGAGTTTTAGTTTGATACCTGCCAAAAGGCACTCCACATCCTTTCAGAAGAGTCCCTGCGCTTTGGCAACACTTTATTTTCTCTGGAAGAGCCTACACTAGTCTAGAAACAGCTCCTGGGTCCAAGCAGAGACAAGAGTATGTGAGAAAGCTGACGGTGAGGGAAGACAGTTCCTGCCTGGTTATTTAGCATCATTTCTTGACAATCTCCCACAAGCAACAAGAGCAAGAAGCAGTGACACGGGAACACCATGCTGAGCTCCAAGGGCTGATTTCTCCTGGGATTGCATTCCACAATGCAGCACCGGGCTACTGCTGCTGTCCTGGTTTCCTTCCACCAGGTGAATAACATTATTCATCCTCAGCACCAAGGGAAATACAGTTCTTTGGGAGTGCTTTGATGCTGTTCTTCCCACAGTGAGAACCCAGCTGCCAACACTTCTGGGCAAAGGATGGGTTTGGATCATTTTCAGCAGGGGTTTGAATTGTACAGTAGGTCATCTGTTTTTTATTCCCTTGTGGCTGACTCCTCCATGTTACGAGCTGTACGTGTTGTGTGGGTGGAAGACAGAATTAATTAGTCATCAGGACAGAGCAGCTCTGGTTAGTAAAATCTGCTTCTCTGTGCAAAACCTGCTCCCACCTTCTCCAACGGATCCGTCAGCAACTATACTTATTTCTCAAGAGAATTTGGCATTGGTGCAGGTAGATCTCTACTGACATTTAATCTGGTGCATGAGTCAAAAATGGTGGTGAGGAAAACAAAAGGCAACTCTAGCCTTTGCCTTTTTCCTGCCATAAGAGACTCTGTGCTTTGGGAGCTGCTCCGAACTCCTCCAGGAAAAGTACACATGGCTCCGCAATGCCCGGGTGACACCATGTGCCGGGCAGGAGGCAGGGTGCGAGCAGAGGCTGTCACAGGCTGTGAGACACAATGAAAACTGACCCCACCCAGCCTGCTCAGGATTGCTGAAATGTGTATGTTGCAAGTTCAGCACATAATTGGTAGTAGCCCTTTATGTGGGTTAGGATGATGCACACATCACGACACTTTAATATTATGGGTTCCTATCCTACAGCTAAATAAGCAATTGCTGGCCTGGTTGGCCTGTGCTCTGTTAAGAGATAAATGAAGTCAGCTTCTCCTTTCTGCAGCTTGCAGTCATCTTTTTATTACTCATGCAGAACACAGTATGTCTCCTTGTTTTCCACCCTGTCCCCAGTGTAAGCATCTTGTGCTGGGGTCTGTTGTGCCACAGACCCCCACATCACCCCCTCTTCCAAGCTGAAAGGCTTGGATATTAAGCTCACCCAGCACATACCCAGGTTAAATTCAATGTAATGAGATGTGAGGTGGAGTGGTTTGATGGTCATTGCACATGCAGTTCAGCTGTCCTTCGTGTTAGAGCAGCAGCTCCTGGGAGCAAGGCAGAGCAGAGAGCTGGAAGGAAGAGCTATTTCTCTGTGCTGAGTGCATGAACCTGCACTCCTGGGATGCAGCTTCCCACTCCCCCCACCCCAGTGCAAGTTCCTCATGGTCCTGCGATCAAGTAGCTGTGGGAGAGCTGGGTGAGAACACTCTCTCCCGGGAGCTGCAGGGCAATCTGGAGCTGTGCATCTTTGGAGGCTCTGAGCTGCCCCTGAGCTGCACTGAAACAGTCAACTACAGTCTTGAGTATTGAAATCACACCGTCTCCAAAACTGGGAGGCCAAATTCAAGTTCTCTTAGAGATGACCCCTGTACTGGTCCCTGAGCCATGTCTAAGTATTATTTGGGAGACTGCAAGTTGGTCCTGACCAAAACCATGACAGCTTAGTGGTGCAGACCATTACGGTCTGGTGCCAGGCAGCTGCTATGGTATAGTTTACCAGTACAGATACAGCCCTGAGATGCAGTAGAGATACAGACCCTGAGTAGTAGTCCTGTCACAAGCCAGGGCAGCCTGGAGAGTGACTGAGCCACCTAAAACATCTACATGGGAGCAGTGTTGTTCCTGCCAGTGCCGATCCACTGGGCTGTGGTTTCATAGCGTGGCTTTTCTGCAGGATGCAAGCCAGTGCCTCCTTCCCTGTCTCTGCTCCTCACAAATCCCTCTTCACTAACATCCTGCGAACTAGACCAGGGGACTGGTCTGAGCTGAAATGCAAACCCTCTGCGTTGGTGGGGAGGGAGGCGATGTCGGCTGGAAAGCATCACAGGTGTGTGAGCAGCAGAGCACGGACGGCTGAGCTGGTACAGCAGCAGGGCAGCACCCTCCAGCGACGCCAGCACATGATGTGGGGGCTGAGCCAGTCCTCACTGTCGAAATCAGCCTCTCATGAACCTGCAGGCAGTTACGGCTGGCAAAAAAAGGAGCTTACCTAAGGTGTCAGTAGGTACCAACAGGATGTGTGGCCCCAGCTCCACTCCAGGCAAAGCACTCCCAGCCTTGCTCCGGTCTGCAGCAACATCCTCTGGCCAGCAAAGGAATTGGGAGCAGGCGGTGAACGGGAAGTGGGCAGGGATGCAGGGAGTTCCCACGCTTCTCCTCTTCTGCCAACGAAAACACCAGCTCCCAGCTATTCTGCGCATGCCCTGAGCTTAGTTTTTAGATCAAGAATAGCTTCTGGACAAAAGCAACCCATGCTCTGCCAAGTGAAGGAGGGGAGTTGTGGAAAATAACTGTTCAGCAGTTTTCCAAGTCCAGCTGCAACACAGCTGTTCTGGGAGGGTGACGCTTGCTGAGGGGACAGCACAGCTCGCTGCTTCTGGGCTCTGGTGAAGTTTCAAGTGCTTTTAAGAAGCCAAGGAATCTAATGTGTGTGAGAGACCTTTAGCTCAGCAACAGCTAGATCCACACCTGGACATTACCAGCAGAATATGAAATAATCTGACTTTGGGAGTTCAAGGAGTCCCAGATGTTCAGTTGGAAAAGACGTTTTCTGAAGGCCTCCCACTCCTTATGCAACTGTAGCAGAATGTCTTGACTTGAGGGCATTTTTGACTATTAATACCAGAAAGAAAATGCTGAAATAAGCTGCTAACAATGCTGCATTAGAAAGATCATATTTCTGTTTGAGGGAAGCACATTTTAACAAGACTAGAAAAATAGACCCAAATTCCTGTAAAAAACTAATTGAGCATGACATTAAATGTCCTTACAGGACCTTATGTGTTTGCAGCTGGGACCAGCCAGCCACGAGATGACGCTGTGCCACACCAAACTGCATAAAAACATTTATTTGGCTGAAAAAGTCAGGCAAAGCTTTGAAGACTTGCGTGTTTTAAAAGTACATGATAGTCCCCTAGAACTTTGTGAATACACACTCTACCTGTGTTATTCCCGTGCTGCAGCTTGAGTGATTCGCTTACTGAAATCACATCCTGTCTCCAATCAGGAGTGATGGTGCCATGGAAAAAGCTGTTAAAAGCAAGACCCTAACATGTCTGCGTGATTCTTCTATTTCAGGAAACCAACAGAGAAATGCCTGAGGCCACAGCCTCTGCCCTGGCTTCCAGTAACAGCTGCCACTCTGCCCTCTGCTGAGGTGCTACTCTGAGGTGCTGCTGAGACAGCACCTGCAAAACCACAACTACATTTTTCTGTCTTGAGCAAAGAGACAAGGAAAAAGCATGTAAAACCATCCAGAATTGAGGGCAAAGCTGAAAATGGACATTTGATGCTGATAAGAAGTGTTGGGGTCTGCTCCAAGCCAGGTTCAGGTTCCCCATTGGGATTTGGTTCTCAGCCTGCTGCTGTGATGTGCCTTCGCACTTCTGCCTCCCAAGTACTATTTGAATGTAATAAAGGTGGCTCAAGCTTCTAAAGGCAGCTGCATCCCTCTCTATCAGCCCTTGCCACCTGGCCTGACTGCCCACTGGTGCTGACAGCTTGCTACTGGATGACAAACTGTGCTGGGGCTCAGGTGCGAAGCATAGCACTGATGCACATCATGCCCAAGAGAAACCCAAACATGACATCAGAGAGCTGAGTCCTGCTTGCAATTCTGCTCACTTCTGGCTGGTGTCAAACCTCTCCCCTACTCCCACTGCCCAAAATCCGCTCTTCCATGGGCTGTTTCTCATCAGACTTTTCTCTTGTAATACCTCCTTGTTGCCTTTCCTCCTCATGCGTCACCTTTCCTTCATTAACTCTGTTGAATCAACTCATGCTTTTTTCTCTGAAATTTCTTTACTCATCCTCCATTTTGCACAGCTGAACAGGGCAAAGCAAGCAAGTTCCCACCACTAGACAGAAACTACAAATGAGTGCTTGAGAAGCTGGCAAGACTGAGAGAAATTGCCCTCAAAACCTCTAGCGAGGAACTGGTGATGCAACAAAGCTGATATCCCTTTCCAGAAACCTCCTCCACCAGCCTCATGGGAAGGGTGGGACTGCAGTTTGTACAACAACCTAAAAGACTAACTTGCACCCAGTAAAGGAGCAAAACCTGGTGCTGCAAACAGTTTCCTCCCTCCTTTTCTCAGGCTATTGAGATTTTAGGCCCTAAGGAGCCGGAACGGTAAGCCCATGACCGCTGTCTGTACCATGGTCATCTCAGGTTCACGTAAAGAAAGTGCTGCCAATAAAAAAGCTTCAAGTTTGCCCTGAAAATACCTAAGATTTCTCTTTTATGTCTTTTAGATATTTGAAAAACACTGGTAGTTCTTTGCTGTCTTTAAGACAATGTATTTGGGTGCAACCAGAGACGTGGACTTCCTCCCACATAAGAGGCAGCAGCAGCAGCTGGACGAGGGGACACACAGGATGCTCAACATCACTGTTGCCTCATGAGTGGCACAACTGTGTGCTGTACCCACTTGGTTGGCCTTGCTGGATGATCAATGCCCCACATGCCTGCTCCAGGCTGAGTTTTGAGGACCCTCACACACATCTCTGTGCTGTACCAGGTCTGACCACAAACTGGAGTGGCTGAGGGGATGCCACAGGTTTCTCAGCATCATTTCTGCCAGCAGAGGAGGTCTGCAGCAGAGGGTGGGGCACAGTGACTCCCCAAGGGCAACATCCTAAATTCCTCAGCCTTTCTGGTTTGCTCTTTGTCATTGGTTGGCTAGTATCTAATGCTGTAGTGGACTGTCTCTCTACTGATACTAGTAAAGAAAGATGAGGGCAGTTCCATTGCCTTTCTGATATGTAATTACCTAGCACATACATCACTTCAGAATAGAGCTATAACACTACTTTATGCACAGCAGAACTCACAGCTTATGTAATTATTATTTTTAAAGATCCAGCCATAATGTTCACAAGTGGAAATGGAGGGAAAACAGATACCAGCAGCCCCTATTCCCAAAAGTAAAGATAAATGGGAGAAGTCAAGAGGATTGTTCATAAATGAGAGTCCCTCAGAGGAGAAAGCAGTGCTGAACTGAGCTCCTGTTCATACTGCAGGAGGGTTTGGAGCAGAAAGAAGAGCAAGGACAAAATATGTCAATACAAGATGTCTATTTTTTTTCCTTCTGTTTCCAAGCCTTACTTTCTTTGAGGCTTTTCTTTAAAACTTGTCTAAAAAAAAGGATTCTCATACTGATCCCTGCCAAGTTTCTTAATGGAAAAATTATTTTGTATTAAAGTTATCCTTACCCCATAGATGAACAGTTCAGTGATGGAAGTGATACACTTCTAAAAAGCAAAACTGAGGCATGCAAGGCAGCAAGTTCCTGGGTCCTAAATATTCCTTTCCGTTTTTAAATTTATTACTTTAGTCTGACGACAATTGTGCATCTGTGGAGAGTAGCATTTATCTTACAAACAACACACAACTTGCAAAGCCAAACTAAGATGAAAGAAGCTGGTGACTTTTGGCCTCATCACCAGATGATATAGATGCTGCTGTTATTTTTGGATTGGAAAAAACCCACAAAAGATAAATCTCCACTCCCTCAGTGGCAAATCCGTAATTTGTTAAACAGAAACAGACTGAAATCCGCCTTTAGGAAGAGCCAGACTGCAGTTGCAGCGGACTGGCAAACATTAAAGGGCATCTTTATGTTCACACTTTTAAACTTCTGTTTACAAGCCTGACCCAGGAGCCGAACTATAAAGTCGAGCTATTTCCACAAGGCAGGAAAAGAAACTTCCAGTAGCACCGGGAGTCTGGAGAACGGGACGGCCCCTGCCGGGACGGAGTTTCCCTTGCACAAGAGACAGAAAACGCAAAGACAGCAGCAAAGAGAAAAGGAAACGAGAGCATCGAGCCGGGCTCGCACGAAGATCAAACGAATTTAGTGTGGTTTATGTTCAGAGGAAGACGCGACGAGTGGGCTATG
The DNA here is from genome assembly GCA_013396775.1 of Cephalopterus ornatus. Lineage (NCBI taxonomy): Eukaryota > Metazoa > Chordata > Aves > Passeriformes > Cotingidae > Cephalopterus > Cephalopterus ornatus. Next base: position 311,728 of record VZRE01013504.1, on the reverse strand, counting down.
GCAGGCGGGGACCCCTAGGCTGGGCTGGAGGGTCCCGGGGCCGCCGCCGGGAGGGGCCGGGGTCGCGGCCGGGGCCGGGGCGGGCACTTACCGCCTGCTGGAGCGGGGCCCCGCCGCCTCCCGCCCGCAGCTCCTCGCAGCTCCCGGCGGCCCGGGGCTCGGGAATGCCGCCGGCGGCAGAGGCTGGGCAGGCG
>VZRE01013504.1:288907-311279 GCA_013396775.1 Cephalopterus ornatus | reverse complement strand
GGGAGAATCCCACCCCGGAGCGCCCCAAGGCCGGGGGAGGGAGTCGGCGGCGCAGGGGAGGGATGCGCGGCCGTTTCTGATCACGCTTTTTTGGGCAAGGTGCCGCGCTCCCCATTTCCGTCCAGAACTTTCCATCCCAGCCCATTAGCTCGGACCTCCCGAGCTCCAGATCTTTACAAACATCTCCCGGAGCAGGGGAGAGGACATTGTCATCTTCGGGGATCATGCAGCAGGAACAGCAGTCTTGAGCTGAACTCAAGCACACCTCTCGCAGGCGGGTCTGGCAGACCTTGGAAGAATAACGCAGCCCGGGCGATGCCATTTGGGTCGGATTTGGGGCACTAAGAGGCGCTTCTGGCGGTGTTCCTGGGTCGGGGACTAACAAGGGACTGAAAGGAGTGGAGTTTCGGGAAATCCCCCTTGCAAAGGATGGGCAGCCGGGCACCCCCTAAGCCCATCCCCACAGACGGAGTCACTCTGCTTCTCGACAGGCTGTCGAGCCCGTGGAGTTGATCCCCCAACAATCCTCGAGTCGTTCTTTCTTTGCTTTCAACAGTAAAATATTTGGCAATTGCTGGGCACTCTGGAAGGTATCACTCATATTAAACAGTAACTATTAAAGGCAAGACTGTCATTGCCGCCAGGGCAGGAGAGTAGGGGGCTACAGTGGCTGCTTTGTTTCCAGCCCCGGTTTGCAGCACGCAGGTGAGTGGGAAGGAGAGCAGGTCCCGCGGGACTGCTGCTGTTCTCCTTCCAAACCAGAGGCTGATAAACGTGGGAGGTGCAGAGGTGTGACTCTTCTTGCTCCTCCTCAGTACTGACTGCAATGGTTGCATCTACGAACCTTTCATTCTGCTTGTTCTTCCTAAATCACCACGCAAAAGCCCGGGAGTTCATGACAGAGGGGCTGGAGGAGGGAAGGACACAGATGGTCAGATTATTGCCAGGATGATCTCTTAAAAATGGGGGCTTACAAGAAAGACGGGGATAGACTTTTTAGTAGGACCTGCAGCAATAGGACAAGGAGTAATGGTTTTACACTAAAAGAAGGGAAATTCAGACTAGGTATAAGGAAGAGATTTTTTTAAAATGAGGGTGGTGAAACACTGGTACAAGTTGCCCAGAGAGGTGACAGATGCCCCATCTCTGGAAACATTCAAGGTCAGGTTGGACTGGGCTCTGAAAGATCGGGTCTAGTGGAAGGTGTCCCTGCTTATGACCTTTAAAGGTCCCTTCCCACCCAAATCATTCTGTGACTCTGTGAAGGATGGTCCGTAGGAAGAGTAGATCATCTGGGAGTCTGGGGGTGTGGTGTCACATGTCTGGGTCCAGAGCCAGGGTGGTCACAAAGAAGTTGTTTTGAATCTAAGGCAGGTCCTGGAGAAAGGAGAAGTGATGAGGCCTGGTTGCTGAGGAGGAGATGGCAGAGCTGAATGTGGAATTAAATAGCCCCAAATAAAATAGCCCAAGGGGACAGGCTCTGCAAGCATCAGAGACAAAAACTTTCCAACAAGAAGTGAACAAATTTCTCCTCCTCCTCCATCCCTGCAGGCTGTCTCTGAAGGACTGGAGCCTCCTGGAAAGTTTCCTGGCTGCCCCCATGGAAACAGTTCATTCCAGGACAGTCCCTCAGATTCACTTGGAAATGAATTTACTTGGCTCCATAAACCAGCTGTCAAAATGAGCCAAACGCCTTGTGTTTTGAAGCAGATCACTGCTGGAGCCAAGAAAGTATTTGAGCAACAGTGACCTCGAATGCTGCCATGGTTTATAGTGACACCGAAGGACTCTGAGACTATTCAGTGATACTTCCCTGCTCCTAAGGGACGCTGAAAATTAAAGAGAAGATTTTCCAAAAGCTAAAGGCCTGATAAGTACATGACTCCTTAGGAAAATTAATGAAAATCAGCTATCAAATTCCTCTTTATGATGGACTGATGGCTTTTAACCAGCAGGGCCAGTGGATAATATCTTGGCTGATCTTCAAGAGCAAGGGTTGGAAGTGTGTAGTACATGTGCCAAGTACAGCATGTGGATCAATTTTGGATGGCACCTAGCCAAGCCAGCAATGAGCCAGCAGCCTTTGCATCCAAAGCATAACACTAAGAAAGCCAGTGGTGCTGGCTCCTGGCTTCTCCCAAATCCTATGGGAGCCCAGGAGCTCTTCTGGATGATGATGCTGGACTTACATGGTGGGTGGCCTCTCCTGACTCCAGCTGTGCTGGCACCCTCAGCCTCTGCTCTGGGAAAGAAAAGGATGTATGCTGTGTGTGAAAGGATGCCTACCTCTGTTAGACAGCACTCTTCAAACCTGACAATCATGCCTTCTAATAAAACATTTAATCACAGAGATATAAATGTATGCATGCATATGCACACACATTTATATACTTGTACATATTAACACCCAAGTCTTGTCCAAACCATCACCTTTATTTGAGGAACATAGAATTATTTTAAGATTACTGTTATTCATGGAAGCCACTAGCACTGTTTTACCCTGCTGAAGTATTTGACTGGACTTTTAAGAGCAAAGGCCAAAGTGGAGTTTGACACATGTGATTGCCAGGAAAAAATGTGAATTTTTTTTGAGATCTTATTTTCAGATTGCTCATTCCCTGAGTATGTGAATAAACCAGACTGACTCTACCTCAGCCCATATCTCATCTGATCCCCAGATTACAGGCAGGACTGTCAGTCTTCTCTCAGTCTTCACAGTCTTTCACTTGTGAAGGGACAGGGCACATGAAAAATTGCAGCCAGTTCCAGTGAAGTTGTTTGTTCCATGCCTTGTCCCCAGCCCATGGTCACTGTGGGATGATCTCACAGACCTTATCCCACCCCTCATTTCAACCTCAAAGTGAGATTCCATAGTCCAGGCTTTTTCTTTATTGAAGCCAGGGAATTGTTGTTCCCCTGTGATGAGGGGAAAAGCCTGAGCTTTTTGCTTCCTCAGGTTTTGCTCTCTGGCTCCAACCCCTGAAGCAGCCCCTTGGCCACAGGACAGATCTTCACAGCTCTAGCCAGTGCAAGGACAAGCCCAGCACTCGGCAGCATTAGTGCAAGGAGCGGGTGGGGAGAATGGAAGTCAGACACCAATACATGCTGTGCCCCACAGACAGGTTCCCCGGGCAGGGGAAACACCCCATGAAAGTCCCAGGACCAGCATTTGGGAGGGGTGCTCTGCTGGGCTGTATCGCTGTTCACCCTGGCGAGGCACGATGGGTAGCTGCAGCCCTATCAGTAGTGACTATGGGAGCACCAGAGAGCCAAACACATGAAGAGTTTCCTTGCTGGTAAAATAACAGGCACCCTCTGATACAATAACCAAAACAGAACCCGGAGAGCTGTGTTTTTTCAGGTTTTTGTTCCCACTAGAAATTTTTAGGCTATTTGCAGTTAGTTCACTGAAGGAGCTGGTCTTGTAACAATATCACAACACATGTGTTTAGGTTTTGTTTTCTTTCCTAACACTTGGTGGATTTTCAGCAAGTCTTCAACAGAGATAGATATGATCCCTTGGCGTAATAGTTCTGGAAAGCTACGGAGGTTTTTGTGGTCAGCTGTATTAACCACAAAAAGGATTAAAACTCAAAGTTAAAATACATAATGTCAGATTGCATCTCTCCCTCTTGCTTGTTGACTAAAAGGGTGGTTTCTCACATGCTTCCCAGGCATCCTAAGGTCCCTTCACAGGGTATCCACTTCCCTGGGATGTGGCATGGGAAGATGTTGCACCTTCTTAGCTGTGCTCCACAGCATCTCAGATGCTGGCCGACCACTGTCAGGACCTGGACACTCCTGCCTGGCACATTTGGAGAGAGCTGGAGATCTTGGTTCAGATATTTACTCTGGATTTGTTAGAAGCAGACCAATGAATGTCCATCAGAAGTTTGTTTAGATGTCAAACTACCTTAGACAGCTTTTGCTACACTCTAAGAAGAAAATAATTAGATTTGGTCTCCGTGGAGCAAGCAGGAAAACCTTCATCTTCTCTACTGTGAACTGCTGGACCGCTGTTACCTTTCAGTTAACAAGTTTATATATTAATCTGCCTTTCTAGCATTAACTTGTGTGTAGCAAAGGCAATGTGAACATTGCAGAGCCAGCCTCCATCACTTGGTTTTCCAAACCTTTTCCCAGATATCATCTTCATTTGGGTTTTTCTACAGTTCTGACCCAAAACCTCCTGCAAACCTTATTTCTAATGTTTACGGTTCTTCAGGTGTTTGCTTTGATGCAGAGACCTCATGTCCTGTGAGTCTGATCTGATATGCTGTGAAATAGTGTAAGGAAAAAGCTGGGCTTGAGAAGAGAGCACAGAGCCAGTGTTGTCTGTTGCCACACGCTGTCCAGAGAAAAATAACTGAGAAACCAGTGAGATGTAGAAAGGGAAGGTCCAAGAGGCTGAGTTGGAAGGTGATGGTTAGGAGTAAATGTTCCCAAGCCTGCTTCATCTCTGTTGCTGCTCAAGGTGCTGCCTTGTGCTGAATGTACCTTTACCCAGCTGAGATGAGCTGGTAAGGTGGGTGCTTCAGAGCAGGGGAGACCAGTTCCCTTGCTGAAAAGTCATCCTACAGCAGGATGGGGCCAGGACAAAGTGGGGAAACCACAGCTAGAGGAGGGATGGAGGCTGTTTCTGTGTAATAAACAGAGCTGGGCTTTGGCCCAGGGTTGGGGTTTAACTCATCTAATTTGCAAAAAAACCTGCTGAGAACAGATGTTTAAATATAAAAGCATATTTTTTAGGAGTGTCCTCTCAACACATCTTAGATTTTGTGGCAACCTAAGCATTGCCAGTAAACACTTTTTTCCCCTCTATTTCCCACATTTCAAGGGAAGGGCTCTGCTTTGTTCAAAAACACAAGAATAAAGACCTAGCCCAGCGAAGAGTTGCATTTTATGTCTCTCACCATACTGTCTTTCTGCAGTCTTTCCTTCGGGAGCATGGAGGGCTCATGCCATGGGAGCACTTGCGGCAGCTGCAGTTGGCTCCTGCCTGAGCATCTCTCCACTCAGGAGAGGCAGCTGTCACACAGCTGGGGTATGATGGTATGTCCTGAATGAGCAGCTTGTGTGCTGGTAAGACAAGCCCTTTCTTTTGAGTCCCCATGTGAGGCTCGAACTATGTCCAAATGAGGAAAAAGGCCAAAATCCCATTGTCACCTGCAGCAGGGCAGGGAAGCTTTCCAGCAGGTGAGGCACAATACCATGCAGATGAGCTGGTCCATGTGGTAGTGCTGTGTTCTCATCAGTAACTTAAAACTCAAGCTGCAAATTCCAGTCAGTGACCACAGTATGGATGTAGTAGCCAAAGTGGAGATGACCAAGCTGTCTGCATGCTGTACTTGCCTAATCAGTAGCACAAATGCCCCCCTCGGCCCCACTCAGACCCTTTGAGTTTGTTCCAGCTTCCTTGTTTCAATACTGGCTTCTATTGGCCTTTCCCACGGTGACTCCCAGCCCCACCGTGTCTCCAAATAGGGATGTCCTGTGGACCCCACACCCCTGCCCCCATCCCCAGTAGGCTGCCCTTCTGCAGAGCCCTGCTGGGCTTCCTTCTGCAGCTTCCCAGTTGTATCCATCTCCTCTCTTTGTCCTAGTACTCAATGTAGGATTTTGTGTGTGTCCTTTAGAGATGGTTGCTTCTAACTCTGTTGGGTAAACACAAGGGTGTAGGGAAGCAGAAGAGCTCTGCAGAGATTCTGTGGGTGTGTGAAGCTAATCAGCAAGAGATGAATTTCCCCTTCCATCAGAAACTTTGTTCTTGTTCCAGTTTTGTGAAAATTGTTTCTCATTCTGAGTGGGGGCAGGGTTGAAGTGTCTGAAGACTGGCTGACCTCGGGCAGGCTGACATCCCCAGTGTTCAGCAGGTTATGGAATTTCAGCTAAGACACGGTGTCCCAGACCTCAGCAGAGTCACAGCTGCTGCAGGGCCGCTGGGCTTGGACCTCAGCAGACCTGCACAAGCCTGGGATGATATGAGGCAGCAGGCAGGTGCTACCAGGCCTGGCTTCGTACGGCATGCTGCCTGGACAGCAACCTAATTCCTGTGGCTCTTGCCCTGTCCCAACCTGGAAGAAGGCAAGGGGCTACAGGAGCACTTCCCTGCTGCCTGCCCGGTGCAGAGATGCTGCAGCCTGGTGATGCTTTGTCCAGAGAGTAAAAGGCAGCAGTGACATCTGACATTGCTGTTGGTCACCTTTGCCAAGTAGAGCTATTGTAGATGTCTCTGACCAGGGGCATCTCCACCTCCACCTCTGCTTTCTGTTCCAGCCTGGTAGCCTGGAGCCCTGCAAGAGACGTGAGAGGGGATCAAGGGCACATGTAAACTACTGTGATTTGAGATGCTGTTAGGTTGGCTAACCTCCAGCCCTGTGCCCTTTATTACCACCAAACTGGGACTGCTGTTATTAAATAAATACTCATCTCTTCAGCTCTGCAGAGCCAGAGCCAAGTCCTGGTTGTGCAGGGAAGCTTGACAGAGACCACCAAATATAGATGCAAACAAACTGGTTTAACTTGCACAGAGAAAGAAAATAGCTGAGGTTAATGCCTTACCAGCAAGTAATAAAACTGATCTGGTATTCAGACACACATCTGAGTTCTGGGAGCTGGCAGGGTTGTCCCATGACAGTAGGGCTGTGCTGGCTGTCACTTTGCCGCTAGCCCACTCCAGGCACAAGCTGTGCCCACGCCTCACAGATGACCTGAGCTAATTGAATGCACTTGAGTAATGTTGGGTTATATGGCCTACGCCATGGAATAACTTGCTGAGTGACTCTAATGGTATCCTGCCCAGTGCCTTCATGATATGCATGAGCTATCCTGGTGCTAGTAAACCTGTGTCTTCTAACCAGCTCCAGAGACAGGTGAGTTTGTAACAAATACTTCTGAAGCTGAACTGTGATAGAGCATCTCCATCTCCTGGATGGAGTGGAAGGGGGACCAGAGCTGGGTGGCCTGAGAGAGAGGCAGGGCAGCACTTCCCAGGGTTTTATCTGCAAGGGTGAGGTGAACAGGATCAGATTGCTTGTTAAGAGACCTTTCTTTCATCTACCCTGGCTTTAATATGCAAAATCATGGGCTTTTACCTCCAGAGGAAGCCTTTGCATTCTTCCAGTTGAAAGAACTTAACAACTTCTGGTATTTTGCAACTGCAGGGACTAGTGGCAAGGAAATTTTTAAAAGCATTTCTTTTATAAAAAAGTTGACCTCTTCAGCATGTAGCTAATGTACAATGTACCTTCCAGCATGTAGTTAAAAATGTCAAGCTTTTCAGAAGGTAGGCCTGAGGTATGGGAGCCCAGGGACTGACAAAGGGGAAGGAGGAGAGACAGGATTTGTCCCTGGAACTCCCCAGAAATGTGGGTAACAGATCCAAGGGTTTGGCTTTTGTAAACTCAGTGACTGCAAATCAGGAAACCCAGAGTAACTTGACTGGGAACAGAGGTGATGGGCAAATCAGTACTGCTGGCAAGGAAGATTTTTTGCTTTTCCAACTCATGGAGGAGCAGAGACTTCAGCAAACTGTGGCTCAACTGAATCTCCACACGGGAAACAGAACCATTTGAGATGTCCTAGAGATGTCCCACCTGGAAGTGCCTCTGCTCCAAGCCTCTGCTCAATGCAGGTCCAGCCAGATCAGGCTGTTCAGATCTTGTCCAGTTTTGAGCATCTCTGAAGATGGAGACTCCGCGTCCACTCTGGGAAACTCACTCCAGTGCCTGATCATGTTCCTTTCATCCAGTGTGTGGCTGTTGCTTCTTGTCCTGTTGCTGAGCTCCTCTGAGAAGAGTCATGGATGTTGTGACTGAGTAGGGTACTGACACCAGCCTATGATTGGAATCACAGGATCATAGACTATCCTGAGTTGGAAGGGACCAACAAGGATCAGAACTCAGCTCAGCTAGTACCCACACTCCCTGCAGCTCTGTCCCTTCATTGGCCTCCACTGGTGCTGGAGAGGTCAGCTGTACACCCACAGCTCTCAGCCTAGAGACTGGTGCGAAGAGACTGGAGCTGTAGAGAGGTGGCCAGGCTGCGTCAGGTGGCCTCTGGTCATGGACAAGCCCTATCTAGCTTTATTTAACAGTGTAGGTGGACCTTTTGAATCTTCTCTGGAACTGATGGAAAGTTGGAGGTAGATACAGATGTGTGTAAATGATAGACTTAGTGGATTTGTCACCTATGTGTGGCTGAAGGTTGAAAACCCAAGCAGAATTGGGGAGATGGTGGGAGATGGTACCGTATGGGGGCAGAGATGCTCTACATAAAAAATATTTTCAAACAAAATGATGGGACCTGTCACATTATGTACTAGTTGCTTTTAATTTCACATGTTTTTTTCTTCTACCATTACTCTGCTTTTCTGTAGGCCTGAACACTTCATTCCTCTCCTAGTCATGATCTTAAATAACCCCTTATGTCCTTGGTTATAAATATCTGTATACAGTACCACCTGGATGGACATCATCTCTGCAAAAGTCCTTCCTTTTTTTCCTCTAGGCCTTTTGTCCCTGTTTAGCTAGCTGCAGGATGGCATGAAATGCCAGCAATACTTCAGCAGTGCTTGCAGTCAAGTCTGTGTTTGCAAAACGCCGGGAGAAGTTCACAGAAGAAGGAGGTCAAGTGCCTCAGGTATTTCTAGGGATTAGTATTCAAATGACATCTGACAGTGCTCAAATGGAAACATAGTTTTGTCCAGGAGATATCAACTGATGTATCTGCCGAAAGCCTCTAATGACCTTCATTAGGTGACCATATGGAAGACTGCTGTCACTTCTGCTCAGGTGCCTGGAGCCCAAGAGAGCAGTGCCTTGCCCTGGGGCCAGTGGCACATTGCAGTGAAGTTACAGCTCAGGTCTCACCATGAACAGCACAGCTTTGGCATCTCTGTTGACCAGTTCTGAAAAATATACTGGGTTTTTTAGCCCAGAGGACACCAATTCATTAGTCTCTCCTCCACTCCTGTGCTCAGCCACCTGAACCAGGCTTGTTTCCAATGAAGGCAGAAGATATTTTTTCAGGTTTTAGTTTTTTTTAGCAGTGGGATAAATAGTGCTTCCTGTATCAGAGGCAGTTACTTAAAGCAAGTTGATTTAATGTCATTGAATCATAAGCAAGTCAAACTTTTGCCTATTACCTGCTTATTCTGAGACATGTCAGGGCATCTGTAAGAGCGGACTGTACTTACGTGGGAGGTTTTTTTTGCTGAGCTTTGTGAAATGCCCCTTACACAAATTGGGAATTAAAGTCCTGGAGACATTGCTGTAGTATATGACACTAATTATGACAAAATTAAACTGTAAACACGTGGCTTTCCTGTGAAAGTGTTGTGTAACCATCAGTTAACAAAGCTTCCCTTCCCCTGTTGGGATGGATGCGGTTACCTCTACTCTATAAGAAAGGGCAAAGCAGAGAGCACACAGATGCTTTGTTGGCTGGTGCAAACACTTCCCTCATCCCTGGAGAATTTAATGCTAAATCTCCTCCTAATGTGGGTAGGGTTTGGTTTTGAAGTAAGCATAGACTTACTTAATTAAAAGTTTTCTGTTTTTTTTTCCTTTAAAACTACAGTTACAAAGGCCATGGAAGAGGCTGCCTTCACTTTCCTTTGCTGGCAATGTGCTGCCCAACTTACTGAGGAGGCCTAAAGCAGTGATTGTTGGTGAATGTACACAGTGTTTCTGCCTGGTTGCTCACTGAGGTGTAGTTACAGGCAGAGTAACTGCATCTCCTCTAAATGCACATGGTTAATGGATTTAACTGCAAAGCTTTCAAAGCCTGTGTATAACAGAGTAGTGTGACTGTGGGTTTTGTGCTATCATGATATGGCTTTCCATAGAGCAAGGTAAGGGTTAATGAACCACTGGCCTTTACAAACCAAGTGGTCCCAGCCTGCTGGAAGAGAAAAGATGTGAGAAAAGTGGGAGGCCAGGCATAGCTGCACTATTTCTGGCAACACAGTGCTCCGAGCAAAAGATGGAAAGGTGAGGATTTAATTGCAAAGTGCTAATGCCAAAGCAGCAGGCTGCAATTTTTTTCCCCAGTCTGAGTGGTTTGTGTGCTGGGAAGGAGGGTGCAGGGCTGAAAATGAGCATAGCTATTAGCATGATAACTGCTGCTATTTCATCTTCAGGATCTCGCTTGACACCTTGGTGTAATAAGGATGGAAACAATAAATCGTGTGCTATAAAACCCTGTGTGTGGATTCCCTTTGTGCTGATGGTGCCGCATTTCCCAGAAGGCAGTCTAATGCCAGGCTGCCTTTAGCTGAGTCAGTGCTTGGGAAAGAGCCTTGGCTCAACAGCTGGCAGCAATTCAGAAGTTGTTGGGTTGGATGCAGCAGATTTTCATGCTGCCTTTTGAGGCTCACCTCAAAAGGGGTCCCCAAAGGATGCTTATCTTAGAGGTATGAGCCTCAGCTTGTTGTGGCAATAGGTTTTGTTGATTTTTGAAGAGCTATTGAAATAGCATGGAGACTCTTGGGATCTATGGAAAATACACAGTGGGAACCACAGACCTGTGTCTCTGCCTTGGGATGAGAAGATCAGGTTTTATTCTTCATTCCACTGTTGACCTGCTCTGTGACTGAACTTACCTTTCTTTCTTTCGGGTATGTTCCTTCATACCTGAATCCAGTACCCAGCAGAGTGGGTCCTGCTGTGCACAGTTTGAGCTGTGCAACTCCTGGTCACTCAGTGACCTGAGAAATGTCCCCACCCCAACATTGGTGCCTGGGGGATGCACCCAATGCTAGACCATGCTGCCCAAAGTACAGGCAGAATGTGCAAAGCACCAGACTCTCCTGTGCACTTGTGTCCATCCCTACGTGTCCCAGTGGTAAGGCCTCTGCCACCCATCTGTGAGGAACTTGCTCATCCCTGGGTTACTCTGTGGTGTGACTGGCATGAAGTGCCCTGCCCCATTAAGGCAGCTGGACACTTAGGCAAGGAGAGACACAGCCTCAGCCACTGCCTCTGCCTGCTTTTGCAGTGTTTTTAGCTCTCCATTGCAAGAGCAAATCCAACCAGGCCCTAATCTGAATGATCTACCACCTACTGAGATGGAGAAATCCTGGACTGAAACCTGAAGGTCTGTGCTGGGGAACACCACTACATTCCTGCAGTGCTTTGGATGCCTCTGCAGCAAGATAGCTTACAAACCCTGTAATCCATTAACACTGACTGCTTTAATACTGTACAAAAGTTACCTTGAGTTTATTAGCTAGAAGAATAATGAAATGATTTAGAGTGTGCTGCTTTTACAGATGATCCTTAAAATGTCATTGAAGACATGAGGGGAACAAAGCCCTTTTTAAAGTTGGATTCAATAACTTTTTACTAAGGAGAACTAAATTTATATCACCTGCTGAGATAAGAGAAATTCTCAGCCTTTTGATGTGTTCCTTAGCTTTCTTTACCTTTTTTGATAATATTCAGATTTCTATATGAGTTTCAGACGTGGCTATTGCACAGACATTATTTTAAATACTATTAATCATACTTAAACAACATCACAGGAGCCTGCATTGTGCTACAAACACAAGCTGGCATTGACAGGCATCTTACTGAAGATTTCTTTTGCTTTTCATCTACTTTCATTTAAAAAATGGGAAAATGACAGGAAAAGTCTGGTCTTTTAAAACAGTTGTATGATGGCTTATTCCTATTAGTTTTGACTGTTGGGTACAGGTAATTGTAAGAAAGTTGTTGCTCTCTTGCAGTCTCATTGTACTTAATTTTCATCTTATCATAAATAAGTCTTTTAACCCTTAAATACCTGAGTCTGCTTATAAATGCACATAGGCTTGGGATTTGCACATGGATTGAGCTAAGGGGGATCACAAAGAAGGCCTCTTCACAACAGCAAGGGTAACTGTAGCAGAGGTCAGTTTTGGGAAGAAGGAGGATATGTTTTCTTCTTCTCTTTCCTCCTCCCCGCAATGTTTTTTTTATACTGTTTCCAGAAGAGCTTCTTATAAAGAAGTTATTTGAGTTTGAAATGAAGCTTCTGTTAGCTCACCAGACAAAGCTTTCCCCAAGCTCTTGTTTAACATGGATTAAACCCAAAAGTAGACTTTTGAAGGCATTTTAAGTAGAATAATAATAATCTTGAAAGGATTGTGAGTGAAAAACCCTCCACCCTCTCCCTGGTGAATAAATTAGCTATTTAATGCTTAATAGAGACCAGGGAGCTTTTCTGGATTAGAAGCTTGTGTTTCCTAGCTCACTGCCTAGAGGCTAATTTGGCTTTAGGTCCAAAAAACCCAACAAAACCCCCAAATTCAGCATGTTTTTTCTCTTCTTAAACACAATCTGTCAGGAGTATTTTTTTTTTTCTTACAATGCTGAATGTAAATCAACCCTAACTGGTGGTACAATGTTATAAGTAATTGAGCTGGCTTGAGCAAAACAGTGAGAATATATGCTCATAAAATATAACACAGAGCAGGGAAATGTTCATCCAGTTTGGTGACAAAAGTCACTGTTTTCTGTCACCTCAGTAGATGGTGATTTTTATTAACACCTCTCAGCCACCGAGCACCTAAAGTGTGTCACCTTTTGGAGTCAGAAGTAGACCCCAAGGGAGCAGCCACCAGTGCTTTCATCTCTGACACTACACAGTTTGAAACACAGATGTACATGGAAATGGGCTACTGCTTCAGTCAATATCAGGCACAGAGGGAGGATGAAAACCTGACAGTGACAGTGGTGCATGTCTGGGAAATCCTGTGTTTATCACCAGGACATGTCACTGATGGTACCCAGGGTGGCTGTTGCCCAGCACTGTACATGACACAGAGCCTGGATCAGATCCAGGAGCTCAAAAGAGGGATGGAGAGAGCTGTCTAGCTCAGCAGTACTTCCTTTTGCAGGACTCTATCCTCCCTGCCAGGTCCTGGTCCCCTGGGAGCTAACACCACTGCTGGCTGCTTTTGTTGGGTGGTTTGGCTGTGCCCACCCAGTTTTGAAGGCTGTCCCTCTCTGTGCTGACTGTAACCCCGAGGATGTCATGGTTGCAGCCTGGAGAGTGGCAGGAGATGGAGGATCAGGTTTTCAGATTGCAAGATTGCTACTCAGGCCTGACAACTGGATAGCTGAGCCAGAGCCCTGAGGGGCCAACTGCTGCTTCTGCACTGGGTACAGAATTCCAGCCAATGGGACATGCCATTGCCTGGTACTTCAGAAGGAGCTCAGAGGTTTGCAGCCCACCTGCTGCGGCCAGCATGGGTTTTGTTGTATGCACGCACAGGCTGTGTGCAAGCAGAGCATTGCTGTGCACCTGACACAGCAGGGATGTGCCTCCTCTGCCTCAGGGATGGACAGGGTTGCTTTTAGCTCCTGTCCTAAATTTAATTGGCTCAGAGTAGTTAATAGCCATAAAGTGGTGCTTTGAAGGATTTTTTGGAAATGCCCACATCTCACCTCACCGCCTCTGGAAGTGAGCAATGCTTTGTTCCCGGTTCTCATCTCGACCTCGAAGGTATAGCTTGCAGGGGGACAGCACATCGCCCACTGAAGTCTGGGCTCATCCCATGAAATTAGCATCAAAAACCCCATCTGACTCTGGAGGTTGAGTAAGAGATGCGGAGGGAGGTATCGCTGGCTGCACTGTGCCCCTCGAGGCCTGGACCATGGTCAAGGCAGGCAGCCAAATGCTTTTTTTAGTTTGACAGCAGGATGGTGGTTACTCTTTACATCATCAGATACTTGTATAAATGTCCAACTGCTAAATATGTCTGGATTTGTTCTATTTCTGTTCAGCCTCATCAGAGCAGATGATAGCTGTTCACCTTTTTCCACAGTCAATGGGAGCAGGGCCAGCTCAGCCCAACTGAGAGAGGTAATAAACTTCTGAGCTGTGGTTACTCCTCCCGTGCTTGCCAGGCAAGCTCAATACAGCTTTCTTCTCTATTTAAAAAAACTTTGAATGATTTGTGGCTGCAGTCAGACTGAATTGAAAAACAAAGCAATTGTGGGTCTATGTTCCTCACAATCCCTAACATCTTCCCATTTTATTAGTGCTTCCATATGAAACCAGCACAAGCTGGTTTTAAGGTGATTGCTGTAGATTATTTACATGGTATAGAGATACATTTTGTAGAAGCAGTGTGATGGGATGCAGCAGCCTGAGCGGAGCCTTGTTATCCCCTGTGCCAAGTGAATGGCTTTGAAAATACAAGATATAAACAGGCTCAGGGTGGGTGGCAAGTGCTGGTGCTGGGGCTCAGCACCATGGCAGGCCCCAGGCAGGGTGGGATGGAGGGGATCCTCATCCTCAGTAGTCCCATACCCTGTGTCTGAACTCCAGAAGCTGTGAAAGGTGTGTGATCTCATGCTGTGCTCTGGCCTTGCTGATGTAGGACCTTCTCCCTGGTGGCTCAGCCCTGCAAGGGAACTGCCTGAGCTCTGGCTCCCACAATATTTTAGCTTTATAACCAGTTTCTTGCTTTCGATCAGTGTCTTATTATCTCCCAATAGCAACAGTTGTGATAATGAGGAATTGCTTGGGAACAATGCCGCTGATCCCAGCGCTGCTCCCACATACCACCCTGTCGCGTAGCCTCCCCCAGAATCTGCTGACAGACACTGTTCTAGGAGCCCTGGCATATACTTGTCTGCAGTATTGCAGGAAATTATTTGTTTGAGGGAAATAAGTGTAAGAACTTCAGGAAAGGAATCAAAACATGGTCAGAGGAGCAAAACTCTAGCAGTGGTGGTCTGTGAAGACACAGGACACAGGCTGGACTTGCAGGAGCTGGAAAAGGCAGAACTGTCAGCAGAGACTTCTGTTTGGTGTCTTACTGTGGTCTGAAATATTTTCTTCTCCCTCAGTAGCTGAAAACTATGTTGCCTGTGAAGGAGCCAGCTGCAAGACTTCAAACCACAATGTTTTACTAAATATTAGTATTCTGTCATTTCAGAGTGGAGGGAAGAGCTGCCAGGGAGCAGCCATGTAGTGCCTGTTTGCAGGTGGTGTGGCTGGCTTGGCTAGCAAGGCTCCAGCTTGAACACCTTTGGCCCATCAGCTGGCAAAAGAGGAGGAGGTGATATGGAAAATGGAAACCTGAGTGTGGGAGGGTGTGAATTTAACCCATCTCTGGAATTTCCTTTGCAAAGTGTTCTGATAATTGCCAGGACAAGATAGGGGGAATGTGTGCTCACAGCCAGGGCAGCTACTGGCAGGAGCTTGGGTCATTTTAATCTTATTTCTAAAACAAAAGCAGGAGGGTGCTTGAATTTCAGGAAGACCAGAAGGAAGAAGGAAAGGAGCTCTGGTCTCTTCTACTCCTGCTTCCTACCTTGTGCATGTCTGGTCTGCTAATCGATGTGAAGTCTTGCTCTCCCTTCAAGCAGTGCCCAGAGATTTCCAAGAATGATTATGGCTTTATTGGACTGGCTTACAAAGTCCAAACAGGGTGGATCCTCTGCCCAGATTTGCGGCAATTGTGGAAAATGAGAATGGAAGCGGCTGAGGAAGCCTGGTATTCAGCGGGACCCCCCTAAACAGGAGTCTCAGGGCCAAGGTGCTGGGGAAGCAGGATCCCAGGGAAAAGAGTATGCAAATTTTCTTGTCCTGAGAAAGTCATGTGGCAGCACTGCAGAAAAGAGAACTTAAAACTAACACTAAAAAATAACAGAAAAAGATAAAGAAGAGATGGGGACAGCCACAGGGAAGGCAACTATTGTAGAAAATGGTAGAGGAGATGCAATTCTGCAATGCAGTGTAGGCAAAGTGTGGTCATATAACGCCTTGCTCTCTCCATCTGTGATTGATCTAGGATGCTTACAAACTGGAAGCTTTCCCAGTTTCTGCTAGGAAGGAAACACCAGTAGTAATTCAGCTGCAGAAACGTATCTGTTAATAAAACAAAATAATTCCTCTTCTTCCCCAGGGGCTGGTGTGGGAAAGGAGGAGAGTGGATCTGTTTAAGGGTTTTAGAGGGAAGGGAGTATGGAAAATGCTGTATCCTTAAAGAAATTATCTGTGTCTCAGCTTCACTGAAAATGCTAGAGGTCACTGAACCCCCAAGAGGGAGATGTGGCAATATGTGGTGGAGCAGGTACTGTGGGGCTATCTTGGTAAGGGTTGTCTCCTGTTTTAATATTTTTTTTCTGCTGGAGTTACATGAGACCAGAGTGTTTTGCTGTAACAAAATATCAGTGATTGATTCATTGATGTTTTCAGTGTTAAAACTTTATCTTGAAGATATTTTTTCCTCCTTCCTTTAGTTATGTGTGCCAACAGGCATAGCTGGGGGGGACCAAGTTCCTGGCATGCCCTTGAGCTTGCTGTGCAATGAAAGAGCATCTTGATGGATGCCAGACAAAAGGACTAACAAAATAATCTACTGTAATCCTTTTATGGTCAGTGAAACTTGCCAATAACTGCTGAGCAAAACATAATATGCCTGAATAAAACTGTCACGTGAAGTCTTGAAATCATGACTGGGAATTGAGGAATCTACTGTGTGCCCAGGAAAGCTGGTTCAGTGCATAATTACCCCGGTGAGAAATATTTTCTTTCTGAAACCCATGTTCTGATGACTGCTCAGAGCTCTAAGATCTTCTTCCTTTTTTTCCCATCACTGATTACAGCAGTGCTTGGTCAGGGTGGTTACCTGGCTGCTCCCCAGCTCTCTCAGTAGCAGCGAATAGGACAGCTTGCTCCAGCTTCTTGCTCAAGGTCAGGCTTGTAAGCCTCTGGTCTGCCCTGGAGCTGTCTTCTGAACTGCTCCCACATCTTCAACACCCTCTCCACCAGTTGTTAGGACTGGGCACAGTGAGTGGGTTTGGTTTGAGATAATGGAAATGCATTTAGATATCCAGACACCTCATACCAGATGACTTGCCTCAATTGCCTAAATATGCATATTGGTGTCATTTGAGAGGCTTCAAGGGGTGTAGATGTGTGTCTGGCAGGAGTGACCCAGCAGGTGTGAAAGGCCTTTGGGGATCAGCAAGGTCAGGCAGGATGCTTTAGAATGTCTCAGTGCCTACACACCCCATCCACCTACATTTGGGTGTCTGGACCTTGAGCTGACCCCCCCTGGGGCTGCCCCATGGATCCTCTCCCATATGATTCAGGAGGGAAGCAGTCATGTCTCCAGCTGTGATCCCTCTGCTGATGGAGCAGAGGACCTGGTGTGCTCCCTTGACCGAGGATTAGCCTTGGAGGCTGCTGATGGAACTGCCATGAATCATCACCCAGGAGACCCTCTCTGCAGGGCCAGTCAAGCATTTCATAAATGAGATCTTCAGTTTTCTTCCCTAGTGCATGATCCTGCATTTAGGTTCATTAATATCAAGGATATAGTTAGGCAGGCCACTTTTACACTCATTATTTACCACCCACCACACCTAGCATGTGAGAACTTTGCAGACACCTCAGGACACTGAGCTGGTAATGATATGCCCCTACAGTGCCTTTCTAAAATCTATCAGTTAACCAACTAGTTTTAATCCTCTCAATGTCACAAAGCAGTGAATCAAATGTGCCCTTATAAAGGAAGGGATTCTTTTTATCAGCCTGACTGTACTGCCGAAAGGATAATGGATGCCAATCTCTTTTTGTCACCTACATTCCCATATAGGCCTCTATGCCATTTAATATCAGACCTGCATCAATTTATTCACCTTTGAATACAAGTTCAACACAAACCCACTTTTCTGTGTTTTCATGATCCCCTGAGTGCTGCAGACACTTGCCTCTCTATATTTTTCTAATTTCCATTAAACCTCTTTTTCCCCCTGGCTACAGCTCCTAGGGTCAATTACTTCCTTCATATTGCAGGTGTATTCCTATCTCATCTTTCACTTTCTTGAATGTATTTGGGATCTTTTCTGCTGCTGCCTGTTTGTGTACAGGGGTTGATCAAGTAAACGGTACCTTGCACCGTGTCCTATCACCACAGGGTCACTGCTAGATCCCACAATGAAACTTGCCCTGGCAGAGCAACAGGACAGGGTGTGGAAGGAGCCTGCTTTTCCCAGTCCCTTCTTTGGCTTAATTGTAATTGAACCCTGACAAATACTGACCCTGCAGGGAAGTGTCTGGCAGATGCCGCCAGAAAAATGTGCAGTGATAAGTCTTCCTATTTTCTCTGCCCTGATGGATGACTGTAGATGTTATGGGCATCTGGAGCAGAAAGGGGCCAAAATGTTGTACTGTCCCAAAGGTGGGAGGCAGGATCCTCTCTCAGTCCTTTCATGCCAATCTTAAATAGGTGATTTCCTGGGGTAGGAATGCCAGAGTACATCAGGAAGTCTGGTGGTAGGAGGCATCTATTTGGTTGAAGATAATCTGCATTTTCCAGAGGGTAAAAAAAATCTCTGCTGGAGAAGAAAAGGTCATTGAGTGCAGATAGAGAAGGGATGGAGGATACATAGGACTTCCCTGTAGATAAGTAAGGTCTGGGTGATAACCAAACTGCTCGCTGCTGCCCCAGTTAAGAAAAATGATTTGCAGTCCTGCCTGTGTCTCTTCAATTATTGGCTTTCATGGTTTGAGTGTGGGTTTTTTTGGAACCATTCAGAAGTACAGGGGTCCCCTGGCTGCTTTGCTAAGATGGCAAGGTTGTTTTCTGGATCCAGAGGGAAAGGGCAGCTCAAAGTGCTGTGTGCCTGCTGTAGCAATGAGGAGATGCCCCAGAAATGCTGATATGTAAGAGCCCTGCTCCACATAAACAACAGGCCTGCCCAGAAATGAAGGACCTGGGGCTGCAGCCTTGAACAGGCAGGTTTGGATGAGTAAGTGCTGAGGAATGTAACCCCCAGGAAACTTCACTGTTCTGTGGTGACTGACAGGCTGCTATAGCTGGAATGACATATAATTGTCCATATGTGGCAAGAGATCAGCCACAGCCTCCAGAACCAGAGCACAGGAACTGAGACCAAAACCTTGAGGCAGCAAGTAAACGGTGGAGCCGTTGCCTTCTTCTGCTGCAGGAAACAAGAAGGTGGTTCCAGCAGCAAGGAAGAGTGACAACCTTCTTGAGCCGAGGTATGAATGCAGTGCTGGAAATTGCTACTCCAGCTCTGCAATATGCTCATAGATCCTGAGGAAGGTACTAAAATCAGGGGTGCTCTTCTATATTACTGATTGCTGATGACCAGCAAGTGCAGCTCGTTGGAAAGCTTCATTTTTCCAGTTCTTGAAAGTCTTTTAATGCTGGATCATCCACCTGGCACTTGTGGGCCTGTGTCTGCAGCACTGCACCCAGTTTCATGAACAGCAAAGACACATGTCCAGTTACACCATTATAATCCCATATGTGGTCATATATTACCTGCAGATTTTGTCCTGAGAGTTTTAAATATTGGGTAAGGACCTTGAATAGGCAAGAAATGCAGTTTTAAAAAATTAAAGACAGTGGGGATGCCAACCATATGAGGGCTTTGCCTTCCAACAGCCACTCATTATCTCCAGAGAGGTTGATCATCAGGTAAGCAGGTGACTAATGATGGTGCTCTCAGACCCGCAAATTAATGGGCTGCATCGGCAAATGTGAATCATGCTAATAAATACTTGTTTTGTTCTGCTCTAGATATCTCAGTGAAACAGCCTGTTAAACTACCTTGGCTCAACAGGTACCTGCAGCTCTGTTTTCACATAGTTATAAATCTTGCAGTAAGTGGAGGGCAACCACCTCTAAAGAGGGAGGGAAGATATTGGGGCAAATTTTTCATTCAAATTGTTGAAGTTTTGGTCTAATTTTTGGAGGGATGCAGAGCATCCTTCTCCTCAGCACAGCTGGGTGAGCATGCAAGGAAATGCTGAGGGCTACCTCCAAACCTCCTCCTGCTCACTTACACTGTCTGCGCTTATATTTAGAGTATTTAGATTTCTTTTTCTTGCATGTGGAACTCAGGCCTAAGCAGGGACCCTTCAGCATGATGCAAATATCAACCCTGTTAGACCGAGTAGTAGGTGATGATTTCAGGATTTGGTATGGATGAATGTGGCTGGATGAGTCCATACAAACAAATCACCTTCTTCAAATCAGTGGAAAAGCACCAGCAAACACTGAGTCCTCAGCAAGTGATGAGTCAGTTATCCTCACTGACTTTCATCAGACCAGTTGCTGCAGTGGTGGGAGGCAGTCAGCAACCTGGAGTCACTGTCTAGCTGTCCTGTAGGCAATCTGTATCAAAATGAAAGAAAACCAACCCTCTGAGCAAGGACAACACTGCCCTGAGTGTTACCCAAGGCCAGCAGGTTGGTCAGCTGAGAGCCAAGACAATTACCACCAGGATGAAGCAGAGGAGTGATGGGAACATGAAATCAGGGGGCTATGAGCTGTGCCTGGTGCAAAGGGGCTTTGCCGTGCTGGCACTGAGGTTGTTGTACCATAACAGCAGTACCTGGGACAGAGGCTGTCGCTGAGCTCCATCTGCAGCTGAGGAGACATTTCAGGGCCTAGGTGGAGGTGGATGCTGGGACTTGAGGGTAGGCAATCTGGAGAGAGATGTGTAAACCACTGTAAAACGTGTGATTACACAACACCCCACACAGGCTCACCCAAC
This sequence comes from Cephalopterus ornatus, assembly GCA_013396775.1. Taxonomy (NCBI): domain Eukaryota; kingdom Metazoa; phylum Chordata; class Aves; order Passeriformes; family Cotingidae; genus Cephalopterus; species Cephalopterus ornatus. The sequence continues at coordinate 290,748 of VZRE01013504.1, read as the reverse complement.
TGCCCCGGGCTGCTCTTACTTCCACCTTTCTGAGTGTCTGAATTCCTGTGAACAAAGAAGGTGAGAAACTTCACTCAAATTTGGGGCTGTTTTTTTTTGTTTGAAACACACAGTACTCAGAAGTAGTGGCCAGAAGTCATAAGGGCAGAGCATCCTTTCACACAACCAAAGAGAGGGCACAAGCTAGCTGACAACTCCGGTGAGATGCTGAGCACCTCAAAGCAGGGCAGCAGCCTACTGCCTTGAACACAGCTCTGGCAAAGAAGTTGCCTTGAAAATGCTGGTCCCAAAAGGCAGTTGCACTGGGGAGGAGGATGCACGTGAAGGAGGAATAAATACAATTGAATTAAACTGCTGTAATAAGAAAATTCAGTGTGGATGCTCATTTCCAAATACCAGCAGCACAGAGTTGCAAAATGCTTCCTCACAGACCCTCTCCATGCTCTCCCTGGGGTTTCTCTCCTTGCAGAGCCATTGTTCCCGAGGCAGATCTCTGATACCCTGCCCTGGGCTTCTGGGAACAGCAGCTGAACCGCAGAGATAGCACAGCCCTTGCAATGTGACAGCCCTTGGCCACAGCCCAGGGTGGTGGCTCTGGGGTCCTTTCTTGGAGTGGGAAGGTAAATGAGTTTGGCTGGGGTGGGGAGGGTGCTGCTGCAGCTCTGACAACTCTCCTAGCAGCTGTAGAGGTGGCATGAGATAAGAGGGTGTTACCTAGACACTGGTGAGCAGTTTGGAAGCTGCCTGGTGCTCCTGCCCCTGGCACCTGCTTCCGGGAACAGAGCAGGAGCACGTCTGTGCCTGTTCAGGCTGTCTACTAGGATAGGGTTTTGTGGTGCTCACTCTCCAGAGAGGGACATGTGTATTTAGATTTGTATATTGGGATGTATATTTAGCACAGAAGGTCCCACAGAACATCTCCTGGATGGAGGCCTGCACTAGTCCATGGTCCTAAATAGGACCAATAGAAGTCATAAGTCTAATCTCTCAGAAACATTGGCTATTTCTGATAAGTCGTAGCTGAGGAGAGCTTAGAGCCAAATTTGTGACCTTGAGACTGACCTGCTGAAATGAACAATCAATTTGAATTTACAGTGCTAGAGGTGATGGTGTAGGGGAGTACTCTTGTTTTCCTTCCAAATCCACTCATTACAGCAGTAAATTTAACACAGTACCATTATACAGTTCTGCTGCTCTCCTGCTCCTGACTCTCCTCCAGCCAAGCACAGCGCAAAGCTGGGACACATAACTCATCATGGTCGGATGACAGCGACCACTCGGACTCATTCAAGGCCACTGTACACCCCACATAACAGAAGAGCCTCCAGATCTCATGGAGCTCCTGGTTTCATTAAAATTGCTTCAGGAAAAACATTTAGTTGACAGAAACAGGTCCTTTGTGGAATTGGATGGGGAAAACTATGTTGTTCAAAAAAGGCAACTTAATTAATATAAGTGATTTTGAAGATTATGAATATTCACGTCTTCTTCATACCTGTGTTCTCCCTTTCCTGTCCTATTTATTTAAAACGTGGAACCAGGTGGCACACGCAGTCAGTTTCTCCAGGAAGCCAAATATAGGACTGTGGAATCTGTATGTATCCAAATGCAGGGATCAGTGTTGAAAGCGAGTATAAATAGGCAGGACCAGAGAGAACGGGAGAGCAAAGCAGAGGCAGGGACAACGTCGTATTTCGAAGATCTACACCCCAAACCCATGTTATGGCTGTTCTCGTACCCGGAAACGAGTTTTGGATTTTGCCAACGCCCCCGAACCACTCCCAAACAGGCGCGAGAGGCAAAGCCCGCACCCGGACCAGGCTTCCCAAACGCCGGGGGGC
>VZRE01013504.1:169616-288497 GCA_013396775.1 Cephalopterus ornatus | reverse complement strand
AGGCTTGGCGCTGAGCGACAAAGAGAACACGGTGAGCGCCCGCCCGCCCTCCCGCTGTCCCCGCCCGGTAGCGCCGCAGCGCACTCACTCTGCCCCTCTCTCCCTGCAGCCCCCCGCGCTCAGCAGCGCCCGCGTCCTCGCTAGCAAGACGGCCCGCAAGATCTTCCAGGAGGCCGACGGGAACACGGTGAGTGCGGAACGCCCGGTCACAGCACCGCGTCTGCCTTCTCCCCTTCCCCGGGGGCTCCCGCAAGCCCCGCTCTGCTCCTACTTCCCATCGGTGGTTTCTTTTTTCTCGGAGATGTCAGAAATTGCACTAAATGTTCTGAGTTGGAAAGAACACACAAGGATCATCAAGTCTAGCTCTTTAAATATGGGGATCAAACCCACAACCTCAGTGTTATCACGATCTAACCAACTGAGCTAATCTCAGGTTCTGCCCCCGCCCGAGCCCCCTTGTCTCCGCCGGGGGCTACACTCCCTTTTCCCTCTCCCTCGCGGGGGTCTCTTTCCTCCCCTTTTCCCTCTCCCTCGCGGGGGTCTCTTTCCCCCGCTTTCCCTCTCCCGCACGGGGGAAGTCTCTTTCCCCCGCTTTCCCTCTCCCTCACGGGGGAAGTCTCTTTCCCCCGCTTTCCCTCTCCCTCACGGGGGAAGTCTCTTTCCCCCGCTTTCCCTCTCCCTCACGGGGGAAGTCTCTTTCCCCCGCTTTCCCTCTCCCTCACGGGGGAAGTCTCTTTCCTCTCCTTTTCCCTCTCCCTCACGGGAGTCTTTCCCTCCCCACTTTCCCTCTCCCTCACGGGGGCCTCTTTCCCCCACTTTCCCGCTCCCTCACGGGGTCTCTCCCTCCCCCCCTTCTCCCTCTCCCTCACGGGGTCTCTCCCTCACGGGCGTCTCTCCCTCCTCTCTTTCCCTCTCCCTCACGGGGGAGTCTCTTTCCTCCCCTTTCCCTCACGGGGGTCTCCTCAGAGGCTGCCGCCCTCAGCTTCCCTCCCAAGCCCGGCTCCGCCCCAGCCCCCCCGGCCCGGCGCAGGCCCCAGCCGAGCCCGAGCCGCTCTCCCTCCGCTCCAGGTGCCGCGGGGCGCGAAGGAGGAGGAGCCGCTGCTGCGGGAGAACCCCCGCCGGTTCGTCATCTTCCCCATCCAGTACCACGACATCTGGCAGATGTACAAGAAGGCCGAGGCCTCCTTCTGGACGGCGGAGGAGGTGAGGGGCAGCCGGAGACGGCCCCTCCCGCTCCCGCTGCCGCTCCCGCCCGCAGCCCCGGGGCGGAGCGCGGGGCGGCCCCGGCACTCGGGTCCGGCCTCCCGCCTGGGGCACCGCTTCTTATCTCCTGGCAATGTCTTAGGTGGACCTTTCTAAAGACATCCAGCACTGGGAGTCCCTAAAGCCTGAAGAGAAGTACTTCATCTCTCACGTCCTCGCCTTCTTTGCTGCCAGCGATGGCATTGTGAATGAGAACTTGGTGAGTGTACAGAAACGGTCCTGACAGGAATACCACTTTGGGAAGATAATCAGATAACTTCATGTTCAGCACTTGCTGTGGGTGATCCAGGTTGTTTGCTGGATCGTGGGAGTGTTACAGCATTATGATGTGTAGTGCTGTCCTATGTTAATTAGCAAATTGGGGTTGGTTTTGTAATCCACAAGTTTGTCCACTCCCCATATGGCCCTGAGTGCTGCCTTACAGTAACACTTGGCCTGGCTTAGAGCTCTTGTTCTGCTTCCACCCTCTTAGTGCCCTTCTCCCTAGTAGGGGATAAGTAAAGAAGTTTTTCCATTTCTCTTGGAACCAAAGAATGCCTCATGACTTGGAACTTTGAGGGGTTACTGCTCTGAATATTACGGTTAATGATCCACATGTCTGGAATTAATCTGAAGATTTTCTGAGCTGACCAAGAACTGGTCTACATGGCATCAATGCCTCTAACCTGCAGCTTATAAATGCTTATGCAAGCTCTCATTTATTTCCTCTAGGTGGAGCGGTTCAGTCAAGAAGTACAAGTCACAGAAGCTCGTTGTTTCTATGGCTTCCAGATTGCCATGGAAAATATACATTCAGAAATGTACAGTCTTCTTATTGACACCTACATTAAGGATTCTAGAGAGAGGTTTGTATTGCTCGATGATGAAAAGTTCAAAACTTGCTAAACATTCAGATTTATATGCTGCATTTCAGTTGTTCTCTGACTTTCAGGCTAATTTTAGGGTATAAACTAGACTTTTATATATAAAACACCACTGCTGCTTAAGAGCAGTTTTACTTCAGAATATCTTTGAAGTGCAAAAACATGCTTAGGTTAAGAGCGAAACTGAAACCATTCAAAACTGAAATAAAGGAATGAAACTGTAAAAGGTGGAGCGTTCAAATAAGCGGAGTATGTTAAACTACAGTAAGTGCTCATGTGGAGGACCCCTGCACCTAGTAGGAAACCGTGTAAGAAAGTTTCTCTGAGAACACTATTCCTTCTATTAAAATATTATTTCTGAAACCCAGTCCATTTATTATACAGCTAAGCACTTAAACATAGCACGTGCTGCCCTTTCCAAGCTATCTTGCTTGGGGGAAAAAAGGCATGTTGCATTTTCTGAAGAGTGGCTTTTGGTCGTGATTAAAAGTAAAATGATACTGTAAAATTTTCATAATGAGATGACTCAAAGAATGGTGTCTTAAAAGTAACAATTTGGAGCAGTCCAGGCTGAGTTGTTCTGGTGTTGTCAAACCAACACCCTGTCGAGTGAAATGGCACGTGGTACTGCAGTGCTATTTGCAGTTTAGATATATTGCTACTGCTTGGAAATCTGGCCATGTCATTTCTACTCTTGAAATGCTAAATTCCAGCAAGAATTGCTTGCATGAGAGGCCTGCTGCCTTGGCACTGAAAAGTGGAGCCTGGTGAATCTGTAGTTTTTGAAAGCTTCATTCAAGTGCAACACTTTGTGAGACAGTTCTCCCCTTGATATGGTTACAAATGGTGTTGATGTGATGGGTAGGTGAAGAAAAGGAAGTTAATTGGATCAAATAAAACTAAATTTGTGCCAGGTAAGATGAGGAAGGAGGAGGATGAAGATGCAGAGCATGTTTGAGTGATCAGACTTTATGGCAGTGAATGCTGATTCTGCTGGTTGTGCCGATGTCCATCCTAATGAGTTTTATCTTTCTCAGGGAATTTCTTTTTAATGCTATTGAAACGTTACCGTGTGTGAAAAAGAAGGCTGACTGGGCCATGTGCTGGATTGGGGACAAGAAAGCAACATATGGTGAGTTCATCTATTGGAAGCAAAGTGAAATTCCTTCCCTAAAGATGGAGGAAACACCATTTTTCCAGACTTCACAATTCATAGGGATAGATTATTGTTATCACAGGGAGAGTCCATGCTCCCCCGTATAAGATAATGGTAAAATTCTGGAAATGAAGAAAATATTTCATCTTCAAATGAGCTACTGACAGGAATTTTTGTAAAATTGCTGGCATTGTGATTAATAAGGTCATGTGGCAATCATCATATGCCTGACTATATGATCAAATTGTAAACTGCTGTCATGTCTGGAGCTGCACTGGCCATCTATAGCCAGGAGATGTGTCTGGTTGGAGGCTGTAGCTCCTTAACCTTGCTAATTGCTGCTGTCTTGCTTCAAAGGTGAGATGAGATGGTACAGATGATTATTTCACTAGCATTAAGGCATTCTTCATGGCCGAAGTTCCTTACTTAACCAAAGATGAGCAAACACTGGCTTAAATTAGCTGCCAAAATAACTGCTTTTTCAGTGAGCTGTCTGAAAAAGGGTGATATTGATGGTTAACCCGGGGGAAGGAGCCTTTGCTTCAGCTACTTAGTAGCCACTTCATTTAGTTCTTGCTTCCACTCATATTTGTTTTGTTTAATGACTAGAAATCCTTACTGTAATAGTTTTTAGGACGAACCGTAGCTCACTTAAGCAGAAGCAACTTCATTCACCCTGCAGGATGCATTTCATTGGTCTATTTGCAACTTCTGGGTATTTATTAATCCTGCTAAGTTTTCTGTGTGAGTAAATATTACTATCAATCTTCTCTTAACAGGAGAACGTGTAGTAGCCTTTGCAGCCGTGGAAGGAATCTTCTTTTCTGGCTCGTTTGCATCAATTTTTTGGCTGAAGAAAAGAGGATTAATGCCTGGACTCACCTTTTCTAATGAACTCATCAGTAGAGATGAGGTATGAGTCAACTTGTAGCAGTTTAAGATGGTAATGTGCCATAGTAGCTCAAAGGAATGATACTCAATTGCAGTATATTTAGAAACAGGCAGTAAGGCTCACTAAAGTGTGCCAACATGTCATTGTGGATCTTGCAGCAGGGAATGAATGAACTTGACATTTTACTTCCTCTAAAGTAGTTTAAGGGTTCTCACTAACTCTTGCAGTTGTTGCACCTCACCATTTGGAGCAGATGCAGCTCATACTGGCTGAACTTGCTCGTGTGATGCCTTCTGGTGAGGCAGAAAGTTGTCTGTAGGGAATGCTAACGTGGCAAGGGCAAAGGTGATGCCACTTACTCTGTGCTCTTTTAGATCTGTGTTCCTGAAATAATTTTCTGAAACTTCCTTCCAGGGTTTGCACTGTGATTTTGCCTGCCTCATGTTCAAGCACTTGATACACAAACCATCAGAGGAGAGAGTAAGGGATATCATCATGAATGCTGTTCTCATAGAGCAGGTAATTGTCCGCCCCTTGTTTAGGGACTTGGTTGCAATTAAACAGAGCTGGAAAGCTGTTGGCATAAAATTAACTTGGCTAGCACAGAGTGCATGCCAGTTGCTGTACGTGAAATGCTTGTTATCTGCAGGAATTCTTGACGGAGGCACTGCCTGTGAAGCTGATTGGCATGAACTGCACTTTAATGAAACAGTACATAGAGTTTGTGGCAGACCGGCTGATGTTGGAACTGGGATTCAACAAGGTAATGCTCTAATACATAATACACAGAATATTTTGTGGGGAAAAGGTAATAATACATTTAGTTTTCTTCAGAAATCCAAATTGGCTGCACCAATATTGGTTTAACTTGTAAAATCACTGAGCAGTCATGCTGCTAGGTCCTGTGTGGAGACCCACAGAAGGAAGAGCCAAAGGGTGCTATGGAAAAAGAGCATTATGAGTAGCTGGTCTTATACCAGCTGCAGCTAAAAGACAGGAACAAATACTGTAGAGAAGGCTTGGGGCAGAAATTTTTGTTCAATACATTAGTGAGCCTGTTGGTGCTACCATTAGACTCCTTCCAGCTGGTCTGCAGTGCTCTTGCATACTCAGTATGTGAGCATCAGCAGTGACTGTAGAATTGCCTGTGTATTTCAGATATACAAAGCAGAGAATCCTTTTGACTTCATGGAAAACATCTCTTTGGAAGGCAAGACTAATTTCTTTGAGAAGCGAGTAGGTGAATATCAGAGGATGGGAGTCATGTCGAAGCCCACAGACAACTCTTTCACCCTGGATGCAGAATTTTAAATGAACTGAGACCATATGCGTTAATGTACATAACACTCTTTACAAGGGAACGTTCAATATATTGAGTCACAGTGTGACTTGATTTCTGTACTAAAATCCCCCTCTTATAAAGCATGGTGGTACTGGTATATTTCAGGAGGCTGGTGTAGCTCCAACAGTAAAATCCCTTTTAGACTTTGTCAATGGTGTTAATGCGTAGAATGTTTAGATGTATCTTACAGTAGATGCTATTCCATTTCATGAAAGATACAGGCACTTCATTCTGCAAGATGGGAGATTGTGGGCACTGACCCCTGGCTTCTGCTGTTCTCACCATAAACAAAGGAACTGTTGTAAATTTGTCAAATAGTCTGTAGAAAATTCTGGAGGCAACTACATACATGATCTCACTGCTTTCTTAGCAGGTTTTAAGTTTACCTTTTTTGCTGTTGTTTTAATAGTTTGTACATAAACCTGGCACTTTAATGTGTAAAATAAACGACTGTCTTGTAATACTCAACAATAGTAAAATGCAAGTAAAAAATTTTTTTTCATATCTTGTACTTCTTTCCGGGTAAGTAATTGAAAAATGGTGCTGTGAATCGTATTTATCTTAAACTATATTGAAGAACAGGAAAAAACTTGGTATGGAAGGTAAAGAACTAAGTTGGATATTGTGGGTACTGAAAAATGAGATGCAGCTGGCTTCTGAACTTGATTTCTTCTTTAATATCTGGGAACAGTATTTCATGTAATAAAGAGATGGTTGGATTCAGTGTTGTACTGGCTTCAGTGCTCCAATGGGCAAAGCTGTGTGCTGATTTCCTTCTGAATTGCAGACTTTGTGAAGAAATACAAGTTCTGCAGGAAATGGCTGCTTAATCATGTGTTTGGATGTCAAGTGAAGTTATGCTTAGCTCTGGCTTTCAGATAGACTGCACTAAACAGGTGATGTTTCAAAGTAAATTCAGCTAATTCAGGCAGGGGCAGCATTTAAGCTGCATCAATCAATTTTTAATATATAACAGTAGTTAAAACTGCTACAACATGGTTACTCCCAAAATAAGCACATCAATAAAAGCGAGTTAAAAGCAAGTATGCTTAATATAACTGGTGTAAGGTATCTGGTCTGTGAAGGAGCTCCCCGTGGTCTCAGATTTTGAGTTCCTGCATGTGATCTGCATGCAAATGATCTGCAGCGAGATGAAATGACAGTGGGATAGACTAAAATTGGCTACTGCCTTTCTGTACGTAAGCAGTTATCCATGATCTAATCTAACATCCAGCAAGGGCTGTTCTGCAAGTATGCCTTTCTTTACTCAAGTGTAGTTGATGTGAATAAAAAGCTTTACAAAACTCAAAGCATTTCCTTAATAGGAAAGGATGCTGGAGCTTTTCTTGCTGCTCAAGTGCTCCCTCTTAAAGCACAGTAGTTGTGGTGCTTCTTGGAGAGGTGCTTGCTGCCTCAGTATAAAATTAACTGCCTTGCTGGTCTTTGCTTCTTTCCTTTTGATTGCACTGAAGGTGATGGTGTGTGACTGTTCTTCCCGTGAGTCTGTGAAGCTAGCAGGATGCACATGCTTCCAAGGCTATCCTAGGGAGAACAACCCCCTTGTAAATAATTAAAAAATCTCAAGCCCTGAAGTCTGGAATTCAAAGTAGAAGATACAGGACTGTTAACAGACAGTTCTGTAATAATGTCCCTGCAGTGGCAATGCTGGTAACAGGTCAGTGATTGCAGTGGTCTGAGAATAATGTATTGGGAACCGGAATAGGGGTGTGCTAAATTGGATAGCCAGTCACATTATTTTGAAGCATTGAAACTTAATGCTGGTTTCCGTTTCTAAAGATCACAATTTTTTTTGTTCTGAGCAAATTGTGCTTTGTGCTTTTTCTTGGCTTCCCTTAGCAGTTAAAGCTTTGATCAAATTAGGTGATACAAAGCATCAGAACTCAGGTTGTTAAGGGGATGTTGCCTAGAGCACAAATGAGGCAGTAATAAAATACTGAGTTTAGTTTGGACTCAACTGATTTAGCAGGATTCAATTTATATTCAAATCTGATAAATATACTTTAGTGATATAGAAAAAAGGGTAAGACTTCTGACCTATGAGTAGGGTCTACCTATGTTATAGGTTATATCAATCTCTTCCTGTTTGATTGTTAGTATATGCCAAGGATCAATACACAGAAACAATTAGGGCAGAAAGCTTTAATCTTCTAATCCTGGGAGCTAGGAACTGGAACTGTATTTTCAACATAATATAGGAGGAATGCTTGGAATGGATGTGTGATGGCCAATTAATCATTTATAATGGGAAGTAGGATGAATGTCCCTTTTGGCCAAGCATTGCTCTTACGGGGTAATAGATATTGCAGTTGTGGATGCATTAGAGACAGATTAGACAGGAAATAGAAGTGATTCAGCAAGAGAACAAGACTTGCTCTGGCTGCTATTAGTCTTATCCTCGTGCTGCTGGCATCTAAATGCCTACTTAGTTTTGGTACATGTACTCCCTATAATGCAAGTCAGTTTTTCATGTACAGTCTGGAGAAAAGCTATGCATCTGGTCCCACCTATGTTAGTTCTCCATTCTCACAAGGATTTAAATGTTTTGCTGTTGCTTGAACAGATTATGTCCAAGTCTTGATGAAATAAGTATTTACTGAAAATGGATTACTTTCCAATTTGACTGAGATACCAGTTGTTTTGACACTTGATCCTCTTAAGCATTAAGGAGATAAGTCTCTTATTTCTTCCCAAAAAATAAACTAATACTCCCCGAAAGAAGTTGCAATAAAGATTTAATTGACCCTTTGGAATATATTTTGGAATGGAGTTTGGAGAACCTGGAGAGATTTGAAATAATGAAAGTGCAGATGTTTTTATCCATGTGTGAATTGGAATGGCTGCCTGGTAGGGGTTCTGCCACAGTAATTGCCACAAATGGGAAATGATTAGGCTGGTAGAGATAAAAATACTGAGGGGTAAGTAAAACTGGATGTATTTAGTGATACAGTGCTCTGATGTCTGTGGTAAATTTTATGCAGAACCGATCCCTAGCTATCCCCTTGTGGTTTTTTTACTGCTGTTAAAATGGATGGCTTTTAATAGATAAAATGGGAGAACAGTAACCTCAAGCATAGTTTGTCATGTTATTTTTTTTTATTGTTAAAAAACCCAAACAAATTACGTGGGTCTAGGTAAGACAGCTTCCATAACATTTTCACTTTGGGTTACATGTTGAATGTTGAAAATCCTAGACAATGCAGAGGAGTTAGAGAAGCAACCTAGTGTCAGCCTTGTCCTCAGGAAGCAACTGCAACATCATAGCATAATGACAAATAGAAAACCCCCAGATTTCTCAAATTTCCTGGGGGCGAATACAGCAGTTTGTGCCCAGAAGAGGTCAGAGAACAGTTGCAGCTGCTCATGCCTGCTGCAGGGCACAGCCAGCCTGTGAATCTGAAGACACTTAAACAGTCTGGTGTGATCCCTGAAGGGTAACCGCTTCCTCTGCACCAGTCAATAATTGGAAACTTTGCCTCGCAGAAGCAGTAAGTGAACAGAGTTGTGCTCATTACAAGCCTACTTTTCACAGTCTGCCACAGCTTGTTTTATTTTAAGCTGCCGATTACCTCTTGGAGCTTTGGCCTCTCTTTTTGTGCATCATGTGTTATGAGAAGTAAATGCTTTCATCAGGAAGGATTTGAGAGCTACAGAGAGTTAAGTCTTGTGTCCTGTTTGCTGGTGGACAGCTAGTTTTTGGGTAGGAATTCATCACTTGGGACTGTTTCTGAGACCCTATGATCTGCACAGTCTTAGTTTCTGTGGTAAAAGAGTCTTTACAGGAAGAAGGGTGAAAGACTAAGCTAACAGGAGAAAAGTCTGATATGTGTCAGATCCTTGTGTCAGATACTGGTTTTGCATTTAAAATTATGCCCAAACTGATCTTTGAAATAACAATAATATTGCTGCTTCCTGAGTCTGCAGTGAAACAGGGGGAAAGCTCTATCCCTTTAGGGACTATCACAGACCCCAGAGATCTTAGACATCATTGATCAGCAGATAAATGGTGGTGTTTGGTCATCTTCTCTTAGAGATACCTGTGGAACATGGGGTGAGGTAAAGGAATACCAGTTTTCATTCCACATCTGGTTGTTACTTGGTGCTTTGCTGGTTCTAAGCTGAGAAACCTGTGTTGCTGTCATAATCCAGAGGTAAGGCCAAGTGGACAGCAAATCCCAGTGCCTTGACTGGCCACCAGAGCTGTAGCTGTGGCTCCTGACTTTAGGTTTCTCCACACCACATTGTCCTTTCAAACCTGCTGGAGAAAAGATTTCAAAGGTGAGTGTTTCACGCCTGAGCAGAATGGGTTGTGTTGGAGCCCTCCTTGCCGTGGACGGTCATTCTCTTTCTGCAAGTACAAACTGAGATCCATTCGGGTGAAAGAATTTAAAATGTGTACCTTTTCTTCCCGCTGCTGCTACTTTTTTTAAAAAAAAACTTCAAATATAAAGAGAGGAATACCTTAGTCGACTGGCTTTGCAGTTCTTTCAAATAATCAAATTACTCCTACCTTTTTCCTGGATTTTGTACAGTGCCTAGTTTGTGCCACAGGTTATGTTGCTTTGTTCATCAGATGAAGATTACAGTGAATTGCTGGAGGGTGCCTCAGCCATACAGCACTTGGGAACGTTTGCCTGGTGCTGACCACTTGTGTTGAGGTTTTCCTTTTGGCCTAAGGGTGAAGACTCCAGCGTTGGATACACACAGGTGTTTCTGAGATGTAGATTAGGGGAAAAAAAAAACAAACCAGGAATCCCAGGCCAGTTTCTACTACTAGTCAGTGTTAAGTAATTTGTGTTTTCTAAGTATTGTAGGATTTAGCTGTAAGTAAGAAAGGGTTTGCAGTTCTTAGGTGTCCATATCTTGAGAGTGTTGAGCTTCCAAAAAAAAAGTTGAGCTGTGTTCTGTTCTAATTGGGATAAGAGAGTGCTGCTACTTCTGTTATGAAGTGCTACTGATATCATCTGGGATGGCCTGGGCTGTTTTTGCTCCCCCTTGGATCAGGCCTAGCGGAGAGTCGAGTTTAGTTCTTTGCTGGCTTTTCATTTGAACAAGGGTCTAGCAAATGGATTGTCAGGTAACTAAGACTGTTCATGGCTCCCAAACGAATTGTGGGGTAACGAAGCCAGTGTGCTAAATCAGTCATATGAAGACTGAGGTGCATGGCGCCCCAGAGGAAGGTGCTTGCAGATGTTTTTCTGCAGATGGACTGGATATGTTCCTGGAAAGAGTACCTCTAGATCCCTGGCTCCAAAACTGTAGCATGGGCTACAGCACCAGGGGAGGACAGCACAGTGACTCTGTTTCATTTGTTTCAAATTTCTACTTCACGCTTATCTGCATCTTTGGCAGATGAGCATTTACACAGCACTTACACAGCATTTTATTTCATATTTTGCTGGTCTTTGACACCTTAAGTCACACTGCCAAGCATTCATCCTATCCTCTTAGGTAGGGACCTGCCTACCTTGCTTGTCCTCTCCGTCAGCTGTCAGAATCCAGCTCTTAGGTGCTCCCCAAGGTGTTACCCCAATGTTCTAGCTCAGAGGCATTTGTAAGCTCTTGTAGATCCAGGTCGGGCAACAGCAAACACCAAGCTTTGCGTTGCTTGTGTTGTCTAGTATCGTTCTACAGCCTTGTGGGCTGCTCTACTGCCAGGAGCTGCGGCAAGTCTGCCTTCTGACCAGCGTCGGCCAAACCTTTCCTGCTTCCCTTTGGAAGATGTTACCTCATTAAAATGAAAATATTTTGTCAGCATTTATCTTCAAAATACTCAGCCAGCAAAATCCTGATGTGATTCAAAATCAAGATGAAGCGTTTGGCTTCAGCAGTGTTTTTTGTGGTGACTTTAGCACTGCTTTTGTCCTCCTTTTACATAATGATTTTGGTTTGATGTGGTCGAGGAGTTTGCAGTAAGTAAATTTAAGTGCTTCAGAATGGATCTCCACCTTCCTGGCCCTGGATCTCTGCTCTGGGAGACATTGAAATGTGTTGTTCTGGTTCAGGACAGAAATAAATAGTAGTTGTGAGTTGCCACCTGCTTTAGTTTAATCTTGGTAATCTCTAAGTAGCAGAGACTATGTTGACAGCTGGATTTCCACATACCTCTATCTCTTCTTGGTATTTAGTTGAATGATTTACCTCTTCTTGAATATATTTTCAGGGTAACCTTCCAGAAAGAAAACCCAAAACCCCTACATTTCCTTGCTTCAAAAGCTAACGTTCAGCAGACAGCAGTGACTCGGCAGGGAAGCTGTGGAGCAATGAGCAGTTGTTGGGTGAACATAAGCAGGGTTTGAGGCAGTGTATTAGAAAGGGCCATTTCATGATGGGGAAATGTTACCTGAGCCAAGTTCAGTGTCTGTAAATTTCTGTGATGCCACTTAAATGCAATCTCAGCTATAAGGAGGACTAAATGTAATTCACTTCTAAAAGGAATTGAAATATTAATTGTATATTGGGTTTGGTAATAACTTTAAGCAGAACACACTCTAGGTTTATTGGAGGCTTAGCAATAACTTTGCTATTTCATTTACTGCTTGTGAAAATTTCATCTCGTTCTACTGATATAACTATTGCAGTTACTCTTGATAATACTATAAATATATACAGATATACAGACTTTGGAAAAGGTGTTCTGATATGGCTTTATTGCAGTGTGTGTATTAAGACTGGTAAATGTTGGGCAACCTAACAGGATTATTTTTAATACACATTTTCATAAAATGGTTATCCCCTGTCAAATTGAAAAGCTATTTAATATGCTAAGTAGGTCAATCTTATGATAAGTTTTTAATATTGCCACCTTTCCATTATGTAGCTGTGATGCTGCATTTCCTGCTACTAAATCCCTGGGATTATATATGAAATAGTTGGATGGCTGTGATGCATTTAAATTAATTAAAGTAAAAATGTTGCAAATAAAACGTTGAATATTGCTGTGTAGATATTCAAGAAACAGATGTGATTTCACCACTTTCATCCCCAAATAACACATGCAAAACCAGACTGAGACACATTTAAATATGCCTATACACTCAAGCATAGCTCTTCAGGCTGTTTTGTGTGGCTTAAGGAAAGTTGTTCACCACAGTGGAATAGTTTTGTTTAGAGAAGGCATTTTGGAACGGGCTTTCCAAAAATTATCATCATGCGCCTGGTCCCAGTGGTTGTGTTGAGGTGTGCAGGCAGGGACTGGTTGGTGGGGTGCTGCTGTGTCCTCTGGGGTGGCATGTCTAGTTCTGGAGATCTCCAGATGGGTGTTCCCATGACCTGTCACCCTTCCTCTTACCTGTACACGCACTGTTGCTCTGCTGGCTCAAGTGTTATTTCTTTTTGAGTTAGGCCCCTGCCACAGCAGTTAATCAAAAATCTTCTTTTGGAGTAATTTGTGCTGTATCACGTTCCCTGTTGCAAGCAGTACATCTGGCTGTCACCAGGGGGGCTCCTTAGTAAAGAAAGCAACAGCTGCTCCAGCAGTTCAGGTGACATTGCCAAGCACTGGCTGTTTATGAAGTGCCAGGCGACTGTCACACCTGGGGGGAGAGCTGGGCTACAGGAGCTTTCCCTCCCTATGTGGATATGAGTACTGTCCACATTCATTTGTTTACTGAGTGCAGGGCAAGATTTGCATGTAGAAATCCTGCTCTGCACAAGATTTCTTAGCAGACGCTCCTTCGGTGTGGTACAAGGTACTGTGTTGCTCTGGGGATCTGCCTGTTCTGCAGCACAGGTGCTTTTCTTACAACCTCATAGACATGGGACCACATGAAAGTGCATCATATGTGCTTATTCACCAGGCAATATGACAGCTGAGAATGAGAATGGTTTTCTAGTAGACGTGTCGCGTTCTAGTGAATGCCAGACTTCTGTTAGTGCTCTCTTGCACCCATCTCTCTGGGTGCCCTTTCTGGTCGTGGCTGTTCTTGCAGCCTTCAGCAGATAAAAACAGTCCAAACAGAAAGGTGGTTTTAATGGGGTGTGATGAGAAGAGAGCAGAGGCAGAGAGGGGCTCTTAATTTTGTCCTACAGATCCTCTCTTTTGGGTTGCTTCTCAGTTTAGAATAGTATTAGTCCAAGAATAATATATATTGGTGCAATCACACAGTGAATTGAGGATGGGGGTTAAAAGTGGGTTTTATTAGGCCTAAACATGGGTGCATGCCCTCCCTCTACTGCTGAACAAGGTCCTTGGTGATACTTAACTCAGGTGGAAGGTGGGTGCATCTGACTTGCCATGAAAACCATGTATTCTTGTGCTGGTAGTTCACTGAAAATGGACAGTGCCATAAACTAAGAGGTTACGTCTTTTGACCTGCAGGGTGTTCCCTGTGCTGTGTTTAGCTGGGTGGCTTTGAGGACCAAACCTCTGTTCATACAGCTGCCAGCACAGGGTGATGCTGGGAATGTGGCTGCAAGCGATGGAGCTGGCTGCAGTGAGAGTGCCCAACCTCAGTTCCTCCTACTGCAGCCTCACCACACCTGGGCACGGCAGCATCTGCCTCTGAATGTGACTTTGCACCAACACCCCTCCAGGAAAACCTCTCATAGCAGCTGGTATGTGTGCTTCAGAGCTGCCACAAACACTTGGTGTGAAAACTCAGTTTCCCTGGGCTTAGGTGAGCCTTTTAAGCTGTTTTATTTGGGGATCAGTTGTGCCCTGCTTATCACATACTAAAAACATAGTAGATCTGTCTCACTTCCTACACATGCAAACAGGCAAAATCCAACTAAAAGTGCCATGGTAACGGGCTGAAGCGATGCAGTGCTGCAGGTGCTGCGCCTACAGCCGCTCTAGGTAATCACCGTGCTTTGTTGACAAAGCATAGGGTTGTGAGTCTTGCTTTAAATATTTGCCTGAAAGTTTGCTTGGGCACGGTGAATATTATGACACAGGACAGCTAAAAATAGAATTCTCACTGGTAATTTTTCGGTCTTTGGTTTCACAGTGTGAGATGTGATTTTCAGAAGAGCTGTACATCTGTGTTCCTCCCCTTCCCATTCAATCACAGCATCTTTGCAAATCAGGCCTTTTGTGCCTCCCAAAATCAAGTTCTTAAATAAAATAGAAGACAGAATGATGGAAAAAAATAGATCTTGAAGTCATAATAGAGACGGTATATTAGGAGGGCTATTAATGCCCCATGTGACATTTTAGAGTTCACCAAAGAGAGATTGGAAAGGAAGTCCCACAGTTGTGTAGGACTTGGGAACTAGGTTCACAGGCTTTTTGAGTTGTTTGTGCCAAAGGGAGACAAAAACCTCATCAAGAGGAACAAGTGGGCTACCGTGTACCACAAATAACTTGATTCTACCTTTGCTGAAGTGAATGGTTCCACTCTTTATTGTCTGAGAGAGAAGGCTGTGAGGCTCTTGCAAACCCTACCCTAATTAATTGACTGCTGCCTTAGTGCTTCCCAGGAGCTTGGGGTGATGCTCTGTTGTGTGCTGTGGGAGCCCACTTGATCCTGAAGCAAATCATGTTAGAGGCCTTCTGAGATGTAAGTTAAAAACACGGCTTTTTTTTTTGGGAGCCCTCAGAGCCTTCTGGTAAGGAGGCTGTTTCTCTCTTTGTGCTGGAGGGTCTGCTTAGGCAGAGGAGAGGCTCAGAATTGTTTTGCTGTGGGCTTACCTGTCCTCCTGTTCCTCTGTTTACCATTAATATCTTTTCCCCCTGGGCCTGGGGACAAGGGTCCTGTTCTCATGCATAAGGGTCAGGCTTTGAGATGGAAAGGGGTGTAATGCCCTTAAATTTTTCCTGCTAGGCCTCTAGCTCTGTGCTTTAAGGTAGAACTAACTTGCAGGAAAATTCAAGCCTGTGTGTCAAATGAGCAAGACTTTCTGAACTACTGACCTTGTAAGAGTGGCCTGGAGGGTGTGGACTTCTGATTCACCCTCGACTAGCAATGATCTATCTGGCCACGTAGGATAATCTTGCTGGAAGCATGTATGGGTGGGAAGTCAATGTGCCTCTTCCACATGTGGGATGGACAGACGTCTTAGTGCTGTCTTTCAGGGAGTGGAGATTGTAATAAAAGCCACTGTCTCTAGGCAGAATGCTGTGTTTCTCTCTGCGTGTCACTATGATGTTCCAGCAACTGAATTGCCAGGTGCTCTTTCAAAATAACGGTTTCTTTAATTATTTGTACCTTAAGGGTCAAAGAAGGTTTTGTTTTGCCAGGTTACAGGAACAGCTGGATGAGTCAGAAGAACAATTGTCAGTGCCATCAGAGGAACCTTGATATTTCTAACAGGAAGTTTATAATTAAACTGACTCATCATCATGTCATTTGTGTTACCCAGACCCATGTGTCCGAAAAATATTATTAGCCTCATCTTACACTACAGGGCTGTGGCTCCCTCCACAGAGCTGAAGATTGCTAATGCCTGGCTTTGTTGTTAGCTCTGCTTGTGGTGCTGATGCTTTGGAATGGGATTTGAGGTGTGGAAGCAGCGGGTCAGTGCTGAAGCACGATGGTATGTGTTGTTAACTGAGCTTTCAGTGTGTGTACAGCCTCTCTGCATGATGCTTTGGGTACAGATTCCTGAAAGAGTGGATTGTTCCTCCTTGGAAGTCCATAAGAACACCTCCCACACCCTGCTATCTGCTAGACCTTTTCTCAGAATCAGGCACTTGTTGCTGAGTCTTCCTTTTTCAAGAGGCTGCTTGTACTGTCTGCAAGAAGAGTAATTTCCCACACAGCAGCCACATTTCCTTGGTGTTGATCTTAATTAGGACAAGTATATGACAAATAACATTGCTCTTAAAAGTTAATAATTTCACCAAACATTTCTTAGTTAGTCCATAAAGCTACTGCCCTCAGACATGATTGATGTGGTATAGAAGACACATATTTTTAAATATCATTGTCAAAGGGATAGTTATTCGTCTTGGACAAAGAGCTGCTGGGATGGAGCAGGCATGCAGTAGCATGACAAGCAAGTGTCATGTGTGAGGTATCCTGAGATTCATTTCATCTAAGTTTCCATGCTTATGACAGAGAAATTTGTATCTGGGCTGGTAAACCCAGGTTCCTGTTAGAGGTGATGAAGGGGAAGGGATAGCTCATTTGGTCAGTGTCAGACAACGTCTTCCGGTTAGATGCAAGTTGCCTTACAAATGCTTGTTTCTTTCCATGAATGGCACAGGCAATCTTGGGGATTAACTCTTGTTTTGGCATTTACATCTGGTAAAATGAATTTCATCTTTACACAGCTGGAATTTTGTCTCCCTGATGCATCTGAAGCTTATGGGTTTCATAAATGGGATTCTCGCTGCTGCCCAGCTGCTGGTCCCCTGTATCACACTGTCCCCCCCTGGTTCCCTCTTTTGTACCTCACATAACCTTTTTCAGACCTTTGCTGAGCAGGCACTCTGTTTGCTGCTTAATCCCCAGGATTATGTGATGGCTAAAGTGGTGAACCCACAGAGGGCAGCTTACACTAATGCGCTGGGCTGTGAGTGGCAGCAGGAACAGTGAGAGCCCCTGTGGCCAAATCCAGCCCTGCCCATCTGTCAGAGCTGCCCTCCGTGGTCTTGCCAGGTTATCATTGGGTTTTTAAAGGCTGCCTGTTGTCCTGGGCTGGGAGCTGCCGCATCCTTGTCTCAGCAAATGCAAATAGAGAGGCATAGAGAAGGCATTTGTGTGGCAGCCATTTGGATGGAATGAGAGCATCACAGTATCTACTGAAACCCACAGTCAAGTACTGGCTCCTCTCACTGCTTCACCTGTCAAGCTCATGAGTGCCTGTCTCCTGAGTTTGCCTCTTTTGCTGCTGGTCTTGTCTATTACACTTTTCATTTTGTGTTGTATTTCCTCTTTGTGTGATCTGTTTCCCCTCTGTCTCTTTCTGCACTTGCTCCCTCCCACCTTGCCATGATGTTCTGCTTGCTGTGGCATCAAGGCAGCTGAGATGAAGAGAGAAAGGAGTGTGGTGTTCATGTTGATTTTTCGTGGTTTTTTTTTGTTTGTTTGTTTTTCTTTATTTGATGTCCGTGTCTGCAAAATGTGGCTGAAAGGAAAAGAAAGGGATGTTGGAGCATCTCTGCCCAGGTGGGTGCAGGCAGTCCTGAGCTCACAGAGCAGATGCTCAAGCTGTGCCTACCTTCATGCAGGCAGATACCCGCGGTGTGCAGCAGCCCCTTTGGGCACAGAGGCCACCTATTATAGGAACCAGAGCTCTCTGAATAAAACCTTTGTCCTGAGAGAGCACATGAGATGCAGAAAAAAATTTAGGTCATGCTTAATCTGTATCAAAGATTAACTTGTTGAATGGCTCTTCATAAGCTTGTCGCGGATGTGAGGAGCATGTAATAAAAGTCAGATGGAAGTAGGTATTATGGATAGGCATATAAACAATTTATATGTTAGCTTATGTATTTACTAACACGGGTAAGCATTTATGTGATGATTATTAACCCTTCATGTGAAGATCTTGAATAGAACTTTCATGCAAACCTTCCTGAAGTAAACAGTGGCCTCCTGCTTACAGAAAAATGTGTTTTCTGTGATTTCCTGCACTAACAATGTTCTACTGTCTCATTCTGAAAAGACCTCAAATGGAGAATTCCCTCTATTCCTTGGCTGCTAAGGAATTTTGCAGGTCCTTGGAGGGAAAACTCTGAAACTTGGGATATTTTATTCCCTTATGCTGGGAAGACCAATGATGAGGACAAAGACTGCCCATCTGATCCCATCTGCTGCTCAGAGATGCACCCTCTTGCAAAACTGGGCTTCCTTTCAGCTCACTCCAGAGTTAGACCTGAGACAATTGGGGACCATTTATTAGCAAGCTCTGTGTTTGCAGAGTTGCTCATGCTTCACTGGGGCTGTGGGACAGCATCTTCCAAGGAATATTGCAGGTGAAGCCTGAGCTGTTTGGGAAACATCGTTCTGGGCAGCCTAACATGTGGAGGGAGCAGCAGTTTGCTGACTGTGTTGAGGATCTAAAATGTAAGATGCAGCAAAGTTATTAGCAGGCTGCTCCTTGCAGCAACTTTTTTCAAGGTGAAGAGATGAAGCAGATAATTACGTCTGAAGAAACAGAATGGTGATGCACAGCCTTCCCTAGGGTGGGAGTTAGGAAACCAATCAAGCACATCTCTCCTGTCTTGCAAAATAAACATGCTTCCCTCACAGACTGAAGTAACAATCTGGGCCTGGCTGTGCTCTGCTACAACTGCTTGACAACTCTTGAATGCCCTGTTATAGGGCAAAACCCCTTGTGTTTAGTTCATTCTGCTGAAAAAGGTGTTTGCAACCAGCAAAAGGGGCTAGAAATAACTCTCCACCACTCCTGTTTTATCTACCTGCTACAAAGCAGCCAGAGACTAACCCCAGCTGGAGCTGTTCCTCAGCCTGAGCCTAAAATCCCAAGGTGTATACATTCTTCTTGCCAGCTAGATTTCTCTAGGCTTGCAGTGCTGTTGCAATGCAGTGAGCAGCTGGTACCTGG
Organism: Cephalopterus ornatus; assembly: GCA_013396775.1. Classification (NCBI taxonomy): domain Eukaryota; kingdom Metazoa; phylum Chordata; class Aves; order Passeriformes; family Cotingidae; genus Cephalopterus; species Cephalopterus ornatus. The sequence goes on along the minus strand of VZRE01013504.1, from coordinate 269,508 downwards.
CTCTGCTAGGCCCCACATGAGGTATCCCCCTCTTGGTTCCCTTGCCAGTTTCTCATCATGGGATGTCCACCAAACTGTTTCCTTCTTATGTTCAGTAACCAGTTGTTTGCTGGGCCAGGGGAGAGCCTCTGAATGTACATCCATACCTAAGGGCAAGGGTGGCCAGTTTGCAAGTGATTTGTGTGGGGAGAGTAGGAGCTTCTGATGTTGAAGCTGCAGAATCCTTGAAAGGCAGCCTGGCTTTGCTCAGCTGCTTCCAGCAAGTGAGTGCTGTGGCCTTCAGGAGCCAGTGCCTCCATTCATCCCTGCTCTTTGGCTTCCTAAGGCATGCAACATGAATTCTGGGGCTGGCTACCTAGAAGCAGAAGTCTTTCAGGGTTAGGGAAGCCTGTTCTCCCTGTGAGTTTAAGAGCCTGATGGGGGTTATTTATTCTCACCTGGGAAATGACAGTAAGCCCAGCCCTCAAGGACCCTGCAGCCTGGGATTAATTTAAACAACCAAAATCAAATGCCAGCTTGAGTCCCTTAGGCAGCTGAAGGAATCAGGCCAGACTCCCCCATGTTCCCAGTAAAGCTTCCAGTTAATGCTGTGTAAGAGACTCTTCTTCCCTCACCTCTGGTTGGGAAATGAGGGGAATATTTAAGGAATGTGTCTTTTTGCCCAGTCTCTGTCTTATTTAGAGCTTTCCATCTCTGATCAGTTAGTGCTTCATTATACCACTTACCTTTGGAAACACATGCTCTGGTAGGACATGAAACATACTTTACACTACATGAACTTTTTATTGTTCTCTTGTCACTGAGTCTCTCTTCTTGTCCTCCTCCATCCTCACCCCAGCAGATGACCTCCTTGCAAAGCTGGTCTGATACCACAGTGGGAAAGAAAACAAAAGCCTGTATCAAGAATAGTGTGGCCAGCAGGACTAGGGAAGTGACTGTCCCCCTGTACTCAGCCCTAGTGAGGCCACACCTCGAGTGCTGTGTCCGGTTCTGGGCCCCTCACTTCAAAAAGCACTTTGAGGTGCTGGACTGTGTTCAGAGAAGGGCAACAAAGCTGGTGAATGGTCTAGCAAACGTGTCTTATGAGGAGTGGCTGAGGAAACAGGGGCTGTTTAGCCTGGAGAAAAGGGGCTCAGGGGGTACCTTGTCCTCTACAACCACCTGAAAGGAGGTTGTAGTGAGGTGGGGATTGGTCTCTTCTGCCTGTTTCAAATGACAATACAGGAGGAAATGGCCTCAAGTTGCACCAGAGAATATTCAGATTAGATATCAGAAAAAATTTGTTTCACTGAAAGAGTAGTCAAACACTGGAATAAGTTGTCGAGGAAGGTGGTGGAGTCACCATCTCTGGAAGTGTTCAAAAGGCATCTGGATGTGGCACTTGTGGACATGGTTTAGGGATGATTAAGGTGGTGCTGGGTTAATAGTTGGACAGGATGGTTTTCAGGGTCTCCTCCTCCAACCTTGATAATTCTGTGAAAAGCTGAACTAGAGGACTGTGCCAAATCTGTTGTGGTTATTAAAATAAACAGAAGTGCCTGGAGTAATGGAAGAAATCAAACAAAAATGAAAAATTACTGAAAATACTGAGTTGTTCTGGAATGCTTTAGTAATGAGATTAACAGTGAAATTAATTAAAAGTTGAAAGGTAAATCATCCTGGAAGACAAATATCTCATAATCTTCCTCTATATTTTAGAGTTTTTCCTAGGGACTTGCATGGAAGAGAGCTACAGTGAATGAAATGTGCAGAATATAAACAAACACAGGTCATGTTTTATTCAGTTTAGAAAGCAGAAATTTTTAAATTACGCAGACTTGAATTCTGAATCTGAACCTGGGAGCTGCAAGTTCTAAGGATGGCGTAGTTTACTGCTGTATCTTTATTTAATGATATTTAAGTGCTTGCAGTCCACGGGCAATATTTTTTAATTGTCTTGCAGATGTAATTTAATTCAGATTATCTGACTCATCTTCATCAAGATAAGGTCAAATTCCAAGGTGGGGAAACATTAATATTTTGGTCATTATGGAAAGATGTAGATAGAAAAGAAATCTGGTTTTGAATGTGTAAGGTAGAGCAGTTACTTCAAGTGTGAGTGGTCTGATAAAGCCTTAATAATAAGAAATGTCTTTTGTTTAAGTGCAAGTGTGCTGGTTTTGGCTGGGATAGAGTTAATTTTTTTCACAGTAGCTGATATGGAGCAGTGTATTGGATTTGCGCTGGAAATGACATTAATAATATAGAAATGTTCTTGTAATTGCAGTGCTTACACAACATCAGGGCCTTTTCTGCTCCTCACCCCACCTCACCAGTCAGGAGGCTGGGGGTGCACAAAGAGCTGGGATGGGGCATAGCTGGGACAGCTGACCCTGATTGATTGAGGGACTATTCTATACCCATGCTTAGCATGTAAAGTGGGGGTAAGAAAGAGGAAGCAGAAGATGTTTGGCGTCAGGGCATTCGTCTTCCAAAGTCACCATAATGTGCAATGGAGCCCTGCTGTCCTGGAGATGGCTGCAACCTGCCTGTTCATGGGAAGTGGTGAATGAATGCCTCGTTTTGCTTTGCTCGCATGTGTGACTTTTGTTTTACCTATTAAACTGTCTGTATCTCAACCCATGAGTTTTCTTACTTTTACCCTTCCAGTTCTCCCCCCTGTCCCACTGGTGGGGGAGTGAGCAAGTGGCTGTGAAGTGTGCAGTTACTGGCTGGGGTTAAACCACAACAGATGGCTACGTTGAAGTATGGTTTCTAGCAGTGCAATTCCAATTTTAGCAGCTACCTCTTAATGATTTCTTTTCCTTCTAGTAGGTAGATTGTTGGGTACTTTCCCTTTGGATGCTCACTTCCTTATGTAATGCTCCAGGGCTTGTTAAATTCATTGAGACTTTGTGATGATCTGGGGGGTTGCTCAGCTTACACATGATCAAGGACAGCATAGTTTGTGTTCACACATCACTCTTACTTCTTCATATGGAGGTAGCGTGCCAAAGGAAATGATTGAAACTGGTGGCCAAGCTCTTGCTAGTCTGTTCAGACAGTGAGTTTTTATATGTAATTGAGTGGTGCAGCTGGAATGTTTCTTCATTCCTAGGCTGGCTGTATCCACTTGTGACTGCTGATGGAAAAATGTTTCTACTGTCAATCAAAGGTCATGCTTTGACTCATGCCTCTAAGTCTAAAACACTGTATGCCGGCCTTTGTTCTGCTGTATTCCACCCAGCAGACAAGGGTAATATTAATCTTTCAGTCCTCTTGTTTTTGAGACCATGCTGTTCTCCGTAGTGAGGTTTCTACCTGTGTTTTTGGTGGCTTCTATTACACTTTCTCACCATCTTTCTTAAAACCCTTGTGCCTGTGTGTACCAGTGAGCAGATGCTTCTCCTGGAGAGTCTTATGCTTAGGCCTTGTCTGCATGAAAGGAATTTACTTTTGCAGTAAAAGCTCTATATGAAGTGGCAGGCCACAGCCACTTCATATCCCAAACAGACAGTTATCGTTCCATAGCTTTAGTTCTGCGTGCTCTGGGCTGCTTTCACAGTATGCTCCACCAGTGCTGAAAGTGAACTGCACAGACCTCTGAGCTGGGATGAGAACCATGGGGCTGGGAGTCCGCAGAGCCTGGCTGGGTATTGGGACCATGAGTTTCTAAAAATGCTGTGACCTTCCTGGCCTTTCCATGGTTGATGATGACTTAAATTAAACATTTTACCAGATCTGGGGAGAGCAGGTGCCTCTCCTAGTTGCAGGTATGGCTGTGTAACTGAAATGATGTGGTTTCTGAAGCAGCAGGAGGCACGAGCAAAGCTTCCTCCCTTTCAGACCCACTAAGATTTGTGTGCTGAGAGTGAGCTCCTTCCACACAACTTCTCTTGGAGGTTTTTTGCTCACATTGTACATCTTTACCACCCCATCACTCTGGAGCCTCACATGTTGGATGTGGCTCTGACCTGCAGTGAGTGGTGGATGTGTCTGAGGAGCAGTTTGCAGGATCACAGTGCTGACAGTGGATGCTGGGTCCATGCCAGTCACGGCCCTTCATGCAGACAAGATCTCTGACATGGCTGGCCTGGTGGGTACACAATTCTCCTCTTCCAGACTCTGTGAAATTTCAAGAGAAACTCAGACCCTGATCACGTATGCTGGAATTCAGACGGGTACGCTCACAGTTGTCACTGCTGACTGCAGGGAACAAACTGTATCTTTATTAAAGAAAAAGAGGCCAGAAAAAGATGAAAGAAAGAATGAAAAGAACACATACAGGACTCCATTAGTTTGGATTAAAACCCAGACAAAGGACTTTTGCTCTTTGTCTGAATGACTTGCTTAAATGACTGAGGAGGGGGGTGGGGGCAAGGGGAAGAAAAAGTTACGCTAATGCTGTTTGGAAATGTCACTCCTCGCTGTACAAATACCACATTGCACTAAGGCTTGTAAATCACACGTCACTTCCTAATTAGAAAATGACGAGTGTAATTGGGTCTTTCACTGCTGCAGCAGAACCTTGCGCATCCAGACGTGCTCCAGGGGTGTAATCCACCACGTCTGCCTCCTGCTTTCCTTTTTGGAGCTAGGCTGATGCACGAAAGAGGTTAAACATGTGGCCGATTTTCATTACTGACAAGGGGATGTTGAATGATTGTAAAGAAAAAGCCCAAAAACCCCTATTTTTTCTCTGCTAAGCCTTGATCTGGAATTGTAGTCCAGGCATAAACTACCACTACAGTAGAGTGCTGAAGAAACGGGTTGGCTTTCTGAATTTTGGTCTCTTTGGAGGCAGTGCACCTGAATCACTTGCTTTAATGTAGCATTGGCATTCATAGTATCCGTTATAAAATGTCTTTCTAGATATATCTGTCCTGAGAAATTTTAGAAGTGCATTTTCTGCTTTGGTGCAACTCTCCTCAGCAGGGAAAATACTGAGCTGTGTAGACAGCACGCACAGAAGAATGCTTACAAATTTTATGGGCAGAGGTTAGGCATTTTTGGTATAGGCTGTGGTAGGGATTTAAAATAAAGTAACAGTGACTATTTCACAAGCTCTAGTTGTATTTTTCTGTCTCCTTCACTAATTAAACTAATGAGTGTTGCTTTAGTTTTCCTGCTGTGAATAGCAAGCCACTTCGGGGAGAATTAATATTGACAGGAGCTGTTAGATATTTGATTTTTTTTTTGTGTGTCCAGTGAGGAAAAAGGGTTCGTGGACCAAACATAGCACAAGTAGCTGTGGCCTCCCATGGAGACTGCCTATTGCCCACCCTCTGGAATCTCTGCAGCAAAAAGCTTCATGTGCTGCCATGAAGGCACTTAGCCAAGCTGAGCTTCCCCTCTGGTGCTGTTGGCTTCTTTCTGCGCAAGTTTCTTTTTCAGATGGTTTAATTTCTTCCCAATTAATAAGTAAGTGAATGTGCTGAGGAGGTCATGTTGGTTTGGTCACTGCTGATGAGAAGCCAGCCAATGGCCTTCCTTACCAACCTGCAGCCCAACAGGCAAAAGGAATATCTCTTCCAGGTCCCTTGGATGTTCTTCTCAACTGTGTGCCTCTTAATTCCAGGCAGCAGGGCAAATCTCATCCTCATGTGAGTCTGAGTACATTTTGGAGCATGATGAGAGCTGCTCTGTCTTTAGATACTCCAGAGAGAGGTTCAAAACAGGCATGGGTTTGTTTACCTGCAGAAGTCAGAGGCCATCTCCTGTCCCAGGACAGGGTGGACTCTGCCTGAATGACCACATCTTTACCTACATTCACCAAACAAAGTCTTTACACCTTACTCCCCAGTAACCTGCTCCAGATCTTCACTATTCTTACAGTTAAAAAATCCTTTCTCTTGTCTACCCTAAGTCTCCTGATTTAAACCTTTTGGTTATCCTGCCAGAGAGGACAACTAATCTTCTCTGCTTGCTAGCTGCTCTTTATGTCTTTAAAGGGAATTATTATGACCCTCCTCAGACTTCTGCCCCCTTACCTGCCTCACCACCAGTTAGTCCAACCTTTCCTCTAAGGCTGTATGTTCATGGTCACTGGTGATACCTGTTGGTCTCCTGGGTGTTTCCTCAGTGGGTACACATCTGAAACACGTGTCCAAGCCTACGCTTCAGTTTCCTATTGAGATCTTAGAGCTGTTGATTCCTGGATGATACTTACCTCCAAGCATCCCAGCTGTTGTGGAATGTTTGTTCATTCTGCGTGGTATGGATGCACACAGCGCTTGCAGGGCACTGTTGACTTGTGATTTGTAGTGATGCCCTGATCCTTTTTTATTAACTTGCTGCTTTACCATCTCCTTCTCATCCTGTATTTTTCCACTGTCCTTTTGAATTGCATCCAATTTGTTTTCATCCTGACGTTAGTTTTTTTTCTTGTTTTTCTTTCTTCTCATCTAAAAATATAAGCTATATAGCCAGAAAATATATGATTATACTTCATGTAAGGAAAGAATAACACTTTGCATGTCACTCTTACCTTTCAACAGATCTAGATAACTGCCTGCCTTTTCTGAAGCTGCATGAAATTGCTGTTAGCCATGTGGAATATTCCATCAGAACGGTGCCAGTTTCCTTCTGCAGCCTCTCAGAAAAGATGTGTTGTAATATTGGGCAATTAAGTTGCACTTCTATTGCTGTTTTAACCAAGAGTACTATAACCTTGCTTTAAACTGGAAATCCACAAGGAAAGCTTATACCTGCATCCTGGCCTGGCAGGATTGCAGCCAGGGTGCTACTCTGAGGTAGTGATGCTGGGACCAGCACTGTCCCACGGAGCATATGCTGTAAATACTGCTCCAGAGGGGGAGATAAGCAGAGGGCTGCTCAGCATAGATGGGTCAACCTGGTGCTGTGTATCACATCACAGGGAGAAGAACTGGCTTCGTGGACTCCTGGGTCTGTGCTTGAGTTTCTGTGGTAGGAATTGCCTGTATCACTATGGAGATGAGCTTAGCACCAGAGATGTCTTCCCGGTGGCATGGTCCTTTAAAGCACATACCATACTTCCCTGCTCCTCTCCCTTGGCACATGCTCTTTAGGTTTTATCAAGTGTTTGATGTGTACTGACGCCATGATTTGGGTTACCACAGCCCACGATGAGGTGTTTGCCACATAACCCTGAGGGGGCACAGGAGGGGCTGTGGGCTGTGTGGCCCATGTGCTGGTGTCCAGCCTGCGCGGTGTACGGGGTTTGCTGAGGGACTACAGTTCCCGTGCTGGCAAGGTGAGGAGGGGCAGACAAGATGCTGAGGGGGTTCAGAGGTGAAACTGTGACTGGGGCCTCACTGTCCTGGGGAGGTCACTAAGGCAGGTATGGATGTCTCCTACAGTAGGGTACAGCAGCAGAAGCACATGAAGATATGGGCACTGTGCAAGGAGCTAGGTGTCTTTGGTGGGTCCTTTATCGGTGTCTCCAGGTATTTAGTGGAGGGTGCCAAATCCCTGGTGTCTCCTCTATCATCAATGGAACAAGACCAGCAGAGTTTCTTGAATAACAGTCCAGGCTGGCTATGTTTGCTTTTGAGGCCAGCATGCTTAGCTCAGTCTTGGAGATGAGGAGAGACATGGTGGATGGAGAGGTGGCAGATTCTGTGCTCCCACTCCCGTTGTTTCAGGGTTAGATTAGATATTAGGAAGGAAGAAATCCTGTGCTGTGAGGGTGGTGAGGCACTGAAACAGATTGCCCAAAGAAGTAGTGGATGCCCCATCCCTGAAAGTGTTCAAGGCTGGGGTGGATGGAGCTCTGAGCAACCTGCTCTAGGAAAAGGTGTCCCTGCTCACGGCAGGGGAGTTGGAACTGGATGATCTTTGAGGTCCCTTCCAACCCAGGTCAGTTTATGAAACACTGCTTAACTCCTGCCTCAGTTTCTTGAGCACATGCATTTCCCAGGAGTGTGGTGGGGCTTAACTGTTATGAAGATTAAAACAGATACAGAAACAGCAAGGGCTAGAGTGATGTGTCTGTTCAGCAGAATGTGGGGTCTGGCAGGAGGCACAGAAGAGGCAGTTTTAATTATAAATTAATTTATAATGCAATTTGCACTTAATACATCTGGCACAATATTTTTCTGTGGGAACTTCCAGGATGCTGGGCTGAACAAATTGAGTGCAGCTTTCACTAAGTTGTACTAAGTTGCTCTAAACAATTGCATTTGTAATTCAGCAAATTCCTGACCTTTGCTTGGTGAATAAATTTGGACAGTAAGATGAATGCACATGCACAAAGATGCGTTTTGCTCAACATTTAGATACCATTAATGAGCATGAGTAAAAGAATAAAATTCTAAAAAAACGCAAGTTATTTCAATAATTGGAACAGTAATGATTCAAATTTAATTTTATATTTACCAGTTAATCACTCATGTGAAGTTTTCTAAAGGAAGCTGCAGAGCCAGAGACCAAATTAAAAGTAGTAGTTTGGCTTTCTGTAAGGCACACTGCCTGGAAATAACCTGAAAAGAGTTTAATGAATTCAGGTTCCTGGCCTCCCCACTGTGCCATTGAATTCCAGATAAAAAGATCAATAAAGTCTAGTTCCTTGTCTCTGAGTTCAAATCCAATTCTGGTTGTGGTTGCTAGTGATGGCTTTTTTGGGGGGTTGGTTGTGCTCTCCACGATGTGCCTGGTCAAACAGCATATCTTAGGATCATGCATCATTTCAGAGGTCGTTCAATTGAGGTCAGGGACTCTTTTCAGATTGTTTTCCCAGCTATCAATCTGCAGAGAAGTACTTTGTGTTTGTTGATTGTATTCTTTCTGTCCTTTTTTTTTTTTTTTTAATGGATGGAAGGTGAAAAAGATGCTGTATATTTTCATCTTCTATCTTCTACCCCTCCCCAAAAGTTAAGCTGTAACAGAGGGTATCAGAGAAAGATGTTTTATCCAGATCATCTCTCTAGAGATGGTATGACTCCAGCAGGATAGTGATTTTTTGTTGTTGAAACTACTGACAGTTTTAACAGAGAAGGAGGTGTTTCTCACACTGCTGTAAAAAGCTAATGTGGTTAATTATAAGAAGGAAGTGAACAAAAAATGAGGAAGCAACCTCCCCTGTTCATCACACTGGATAAAAGAGTGAATCAGATGGGGAGGAAAAGTGCTTGAAATATTGTTCATGGAGAAATTTTATCAGTAAATAACTCCATTATGTGTAGACAACTATGAGCAGATGATTTTTATTTGGTTTTGTTAGGTAGATCAAAAGCTGGAGGATAATAAACTTTCTCCTGTGGACATGGATTTGAGACTTGTGTATTGTCATTGCTTATCCAGACTGCTGTGACTGCGAATCATTCCTCAGTTTCCCCTTGCAGAAGATAAAAACAGTGATGATTGCTTAACTATTGGAAGCTGCAAGACTCTGTAAACAGGTAAATCCTTTTATTTTCTAAAGACATTAGCCATACAGTATGAGTCCCAAAGTGAAGCTATAATGTATTAGTTGCAGTAGTTGGACAGTGCTTGTTTAGTCTGATTACTTCTCCTGCTCTGATTGTCTCTTGCAGGTGCCAAGGAAGCTTTCCATTTGCTAGCTAAAATGGAGGACTCCAAAGTGGCCAGCATCAAGGCTGTTTTCTTGGTGGTGCCCCTGTATCTTATGTTGTGTCCCAACTCTGGTCCCACTGGAAATCACTGCTATCATTTAGTGCTGACTGTTAGGCTGTGCTGACTACATAATATTGTGAATATGCATAAGTCCGTGAGTTCTTTTGGTGGTTTGTGTGTGGTACTTCTGAGGCTGCCCCTGGAAATTTTGGTGTAGATGGTTTGATTCAGGAGCTCCTTACTTAGACACAATTGTAGAAGCCAGATTTTGATCTGCAGAGTCTGAAGGTGAGAGAGCTGCAGAAATAATGGTTAAGTTGTTTATTGTTAGAGGCAGGCAAACAAAATGTCATGGATGAAAGATTTCTTATAAGGGTAATGCTGAAGTTTTGTTGGCAAACTTGGAAACTTGTAATTATCTTGAAGATCAAGCCCCTTCAGGCTGATATTATTTGGATATCTCCCCCATTCCTGAACTGTACTCCTCTGAAGTTTCCTTGGCTGGATGCAGTGATTGATTGTCTGTCGATTGCTCAGTCAATAGGCAGCCAAACCAGCTGCCCTGTGCTGGATACTAACAAGCACAGAGGCTGACCTTGAAGGCTCTCCTAATTGAATTTTGCTTACAACACAACAATCAGTTGTTTGGTAGGATGAGACCTATAAATGGTCCTCATGTCTTTTTGTGTAGCTGTCCATGGACTGTCACATGGATATGAAAGCATTTGCTAGGGAATGATGCCCTTTGCAGATGACTTTGCAGTATGATAGAAAGGCTCACAGGTAGGAGGCTGTTAGCTGAGTGAATGAACTCCAGGATTTTATATCCTCCATCAAAAAGTCTCGCTGGATTCAATAGGGACAAAAGTAATGATGAAAATAAATTACATTATCTAGATTCTGAAGCAATTTTGTCCTTTGCATGCAGTTTCTAGATAATCTTAAAGAAAAAGTATTTCTCCATTAAATTCTGAAGAGTATTGAACATTAGATGTGATGTGTAACATCCATGGGCACATTGCTGAAGGCAGCTGGAAGCTCTCTTGCAGGACCACAGGAGCTTGGAGCAGAAGCTGGATGCATACACAGCCTGCCAGGATTTGCTGTACAATGACTCCTGGTTTAAAGATTTAATCTGGGCTGATGCAAGATCCAAGAGATCATAAGATCACAGAATTGTTAAGGTTGGAAAAGACCTTTAAGGTCATCAAGCCCAACTGTCAACCCAACACCACCACCATGTTCACCATTAAACGATCAAAGCTTTTCTATTCCCTTTCAAGTACTTCAGTTTATTTTTTGTGAACTGTAGTGACTATACTAATGCACAAAGCTGAACACCTCAAAGGTCTCCAGAACACACTGTCCTAATGGATTCTTACGGGAGAAATTATCCTTTTGTTGTCTCCGACTGTGTCTGTTTTGTTCTTGGCTCTAAACAGGTAGCGGTTACTGTGAGAATGCAGACTGCAAGTTTCTGTCCATAGAGTGTGACTTGATTTCAATAAAGTTTTCAATATGCTGGTCCCAGGGTTGATTCTTAAAAATTGTTTTCATCACTTATTCAACAAAATACCTTATCTAGAAAATTCAGCATGTGCCAGGTTTTGCCAGAGCACCCTATACAAAAATTGTTAGGTTTTCCTGATGTAGCATGGACTAGGTTGAGACATCTGAACATTTACTTAAAAGCTAATAGTTTGGCATGTTTAAAAACAAAGATTCCTGCTCCTCTAATTTGAGCACATGGAGCTGCTGCCCAGGAGTCCACAGTAGGCGATGACATTTGCTTGCAGTCTCTAGGTCACACTGCCCAGTTTTTTAATTGGTACCAAGATGGGCTTACAGGAAGCATCCAGGTATTTGGTCTGAAAATCTCCACAAAAGCTCTGTCTCATAATGCAGTTGTTTTTCATTAGTTTTACCCGAAGTAACACTGATGAGGAGACTGATAGTGGAAAAGAGCTTCTTTGGTGTTGCTTGTAATTAAACGCAGCAACATGGATGGCACAGCTTTCGCAAAGTGACTGCTTTAATCCAGTCTGGCTTTAAATCTCCGTAAATCATTGAAAGCCAAAATAAGCTGTGTTTAATTAACAGCTTCCAACACAACTGCTTTGGAGTGTTGCATCTGCGACCTCTGTGGCCCTGAGACTTGCTCTGCGGGGGGCTGACATGCTTCCTGTTGTTATTGGACTCCTTTTGCATCTCTGGTCTCCCAAATGTTCCCAACTGTCCCATCTTATGTGAAGTATGATTGTTCAGCAGCTTTGGATTGTCAAAATTACCTGGGTTATGGGGGAAAAAAAACAACTAAGAGAGAACAACTTTTTTTTTTTTTTAAAGTTAATCCAGATCACTTGATTAAACCAGGTTTAGGGACTGATTACATGAGCTCTTATACTGGTGAATTGGAGAGAGTAAGAGATGAGTTTGAGTGGAGGGTGATGTTCAGTGGAGGTGACTGTGACTGAGCACAGTGCTGGGGACCTGGTGAGATGCTCTCTGTGGTCCAGCTAGGATAGTGAACTGGATCTCCTGGCCCAGGGACTCGGTGAGATGCTCTCTCTGGGCCAGCCACGGTAGCAGACTAGATCTCCTGGCCTAGCTCCCTGTGAGGTGTTCACCCACCAGCGCTGCTACAGCCATCTGTGGATGAAGGTGGCTGAGCGCTGGGATGGCTCTGCTGCTCTGGCATCTGTGCGTCCCTGCCAGGGTTGACTGGGTCCCCTGGTCTGATATAACTGGGTGGTTGTTGTCTGAAGCAGATTTTAACCTTCCCTCAGACTGCTCTCCTTGTTGAGGAAGTAGAAGAAATCTGGTAAGCAGCTGGGAACCAATCTTTGCTGATCTCACCAGAGCCAGGAGAGGACAATTTTTAGTTGCTTTAAGAGCCATTTGAGCTTGTACTTGTGGAAAACCTCCTGGCTATTCTCCCTTTTAGTGTATTTTTTGCTTTCTAAGCTTCCTTTCCTCCTCTCAACAACTTTCCTACATTTTCCTACATCTCTTGTTTATAGACAGCACTGCTCTTCTAGGGATTGGAAGGAAGATCAGGAGCATTGCTGGGAGAGCATCGCTCCCTGAGCCAAGTAGTTTCCCAGCAAAGGAAGTCTGTGATTACCAGACTCTACCCTACTTAAGACACTCTGAGCATATGCAACCTGAGCAGCTCTCTTAATGAGACCCTCACATATGTACACTGACACTGCTTTCTGTTTCTCAGGGTGTCTCTCAGTGATACTCCAGATGCTGCTTTGCCATTCTTGGGGGGATAACTACAGTCTTTTCCAGTCTTTGCGTAAATATAGACATGCACTATGTGCATCTGCTTTGGGAAGTCATTGTGATCTTTGTGTTGATTTCCCAGGAAGGATGGCAACTCAGGACAACCCAAGATGTTTCTGGCAACGGCGTCAGATGTCAGATTTGCAGCAGGTCTGTTGGGGCATGGCAGAGGTGGGTTTTTTCCTTCATGAAAGAAAGAAGAGCTGTGTGGCAATCTGAGGAAAGCAGCTGTGTCATTACTGCTTTATCTAGTAGTGAGATTTAGAAACAGGATTTGGGTAATAAATACAGGCTTCATGCTAGTTATTAAAGCAAACAGAGAGTAACAGAGATAAGCCTGCTGCATTTATTCATGGATAAGACTATAATATATAGGAACACAGAAATATTTTGTCAGAGGAAATCTGCTCCTCCTGAGGGTACTGTTTAATTGCAGTTGCCTGAAGGCAGCTGGACCCCATTTGTGAGGTGCTGCATGGGAGAAAGAGCTTGTGACCTCTTTTGTCCATGATCAAGGGCTCAGACTCAAGTGACTGCTACATATCAAGCTGCTGCTTATTCTCCTCTGGGGCTTGTTCATGTATATGCTTTTAGCCATGGAAAACATGGACTAATTTAGCTTGATTTAGAGGCACACATGAAGTCTAATTGTCACACATGTTCCAGAGGTTTGGAGTGCACACAGACCATTGCTGAGGCCTGTGCTTGTTAAGCACAGCATTTGTATAAACAACTTAATGCCTGCTTTAAGATGAGATATGGCAGGTTGGTGTAGCAAAAGGAGGGTGCAAAGCAATAGTGATGTTATTGAATCAACATGTCTGTCTTGATAAATCCTACTCCAAGTCATTGCTCCTGGTTCACCAGGGGCAGACAGAAGTGTAAGAGCAGTTCTTTGGGCTCCTTTTATGTTCATGAAGTTGCATACCAGGTGGCATGGTAGGAAGGGATTTCTAGGGGATCTCATATGTCTGAGTGGGTTGTTACTGAGCATTCTATCAAAAATAAATCCAGATTGTCCTTGAGAAGTTCTGAGGTTCTGCCTCTCAAGTCCTGGCTCTTCTTTCAAACTTGATTCCTACGGGCAAGTAATGCCTGATCTAGAAAGACATTCCAGGATTCCTGAGAATCAATTAATGGATGTTAGTAAAATCCTGATATGTGCTTAGGACCGTTTGTATGGCTATCAGTGTATGGTTTGTTTTTTTCTCTGTGGCAGTGCCTTGGAGCTTTAGCATCATTGTGCTAGATTTGTGTAAGCAGAGAATAAAAAGGTGGCAACAAAGGTATCTATGCAAAGATAGGTGTGTTTTGGAGAGAGAGTGGTCATGCATGTCAGTCTTCTCTGTTTCATATAGATGCTGAGATAAGCAGTGCTTGACTGATTGGTAGGATAGAAACAGCAAGCTATCAATCTTTATTTGATTTAATATGTCTTTCAAGCATTTGGTTTTACACTCAGGTGCATATGTAGATATTTCTGAAGTGGGCTGTTAACCTGACTCTTAATAAGGTCAACAGTCTTAGTGTAATCTAATAGAACAGTACAAATGAAAAATGCTCATCTCAAATGGTCTTTATTTTCTTGTCATGTCATATGACCCAATCACTCAAGTTTGTTCAGTTTCATTCCACCAAAAAAAAAAAAAAAAAGGCAGCATGAAAGAGAATGATTTCTCTTGGAAACTGGAAAAGGTTGTGTAGGAAAATAAGTCTGTGAAATTCTGCCCTGGATTGAATCTACCTCTCAGGGTCAAAAAATCTCAGGTGTAGTCTGTTGTCTCACCTCATTACGGAGGCAGTCCTATTTCTGGTCCCAGCCCTTCTTAGTGTACCTCTGATAGAGTTCATCACTGAGATGATTTTAACAAAGGAAACAGTTTTAGTCCCGTTTGTTTTTGAAAGTAGCTGTCCCAGTCTCAGCAAAACATACTTGTGCTAGTTTTGGCTGGAATAGAGTAAAATTTCTTCATAGTAGCTGGTGTAGGGCTGTGGTTTGGATGTGTGTGGAAACAGCCCTGATAACACCAGGATGTTTCAATTACTTCTGATCAGTGCTCACACAGAGCCAAGGCCTTTTCTGCTCTTCATCCTGCCCACCAGCCAGGAGGCTGGGGGTGCACAAGGAATTGGAAGGGGACACAGGCAGGACAGCTGATCTCAGCTGACCCAAGGGATATCCCAGACCATATGGCATCATGCTCAGCATATAGAGCTGGGAGAAAAAGGAGGAAAGGGGGGATGTTTGGAGTGATGGTGTTTGTCTTCCCAAGTCACCATTATGTGTGATGGGGCCTTGCTTTTCTGTGGGTTGCTGAACACCTGTCTGCCCTTGGAAAGCGGCAAATGAGTTCCTTCATTTGCTTTCCTTGTGCATGAGGCTTTTGCTGTTAAATTGTCTGTATCTCAACCCACAAATTTTCTCACTTTCATGCTTACAATTCTCTCCCCCATCCCTGTGGTGGGGGAGTGAGCGAATGGCAGTGCGGGGCTGAGCTGCTGGCTGGAGTTAAACCATGACATATACTATATGCTTGAGGGATTCAGGTTTGATGGAAACAGCTTGGAGGACATGTAGAAATAACATCCAGGATGCCTGGGATGGATGCTCACTAAATGCCTCCTCCAAATGTGGAGAGGGCAGTGATGAGGGGAAGTCTCTCATCTGCTGCCATCACCATCTGCTGCTTTGTCTATTTCAGAGTCTTACCTCGAGATGTTCCCACAAACCAGTCAGAGCCGAGAATGATATCTGGGCTCCTCCATGTTGTCTTCCTATCTTATGTCCATGTCAGTCTTCCTCTGGTATTTCTTCTAATAAACCATGTTTGAAGGGAGGGAAATGGGTAAAGATGATTTTGGAGTGAAATATAGCCCTCTGGGGCATCATGGTCAGAGGACCAGAGGGGACTGATCCCAGAGTAATGTGTCCTGCCCTCTGGGAGGAAGGGAGGGAGGAAAAGGAGCCAACAAGCTTTTACTTACTTTGAATTCTCTTGAACTCTCTTAGTCTAGATATTTGTATATGCTTTAGAACTCAGAACCAAGGAGTTTATATAATTAATATCATGATTTTCTAATGCCTTTGTCTAGTCATCTTCTTACCACCAGCTACATGAAGATCACATGCAAATAAGATGAAACATTAGCTGTACTTTAGCAGGATTTATTTTTGTGGGTAGATTTTAATGCAGCTGGTGCATTGCATTGACCCATTGCTGGCTATCACTTGCTTTTCCTACATTTCAATGTGTTGCTGCTTAGGGATAAGGCTGTTTAATTGATCTCCAGTTGCTCTTCTGTGTTTCTGTAACATTTAGAAAAGCATTTCTCACCACTGAAGGAATGGCAGCTGTAGCAGATCAAGGAACTGGGCTGATATGAAAAGAGACAAATGTGGAAAGGAGACATGCTTGGCACTTGTGATTTCTCACAAGTATTTTTTAGATGGAAAACTGATTTCTCTCTCCTTTATAGTGCTGCTCTTCAAGCTGAAATGGAGGGCTGGAAATGGAAAAATAAGTGATTGCACTGGAAAAATGCTCTTACACATTTGTGATTTGACCTTGTGCCAGTGCTGCTGACTCATTAATCAGTGAATTGACTAAAATGACTCCTTTGAATTGCTGAAATCACATTTAAGACGGCAGCTTGATTTTCTCCCTTGTCCCTTGCCTGTTACCATCTTCCTTTGGACTCTATCTTTAAGCTGTAGTGCTGTATCTTGTCTGCATGTCGTGACAGCCTTGCCTGTGCCCTCGTTACTGAATAGCAGTAAATAACAGATAGGAAAAAGTGACTTGGAAGAGACAGCTTCTTAAACCATTAGTTAGCAACAGCACGAGTGCTCTGTGCCACGTGGGGACCTCATCTTGCTGCTGCCCTCTTGGTCTGAGCCTTCCACCTGCTCACAGCTGCCCTGGCTGGATGCTCGGGATTGTGTGGAGAGGAGGGCTCGGTGGCAGTGCCACACTGTGCCGTGGGAGCTCAGGCATGGGCCTGGCTCACACACCAGAGCTGGAGGTGCAGGGTGAGCCCATGCATGGGCTTTCTCGGCAGGATGGGATTACAAGCATGAGGTTTCCCGTCTAGTCAAGGTCACGCTCTTAGGGCAGGCGCCCCAGGCAGGTGCCTGGAGTCAGCTGGGGTGGATTCAGGCCCCCATTAACAAAATGCGTAACAGACACAGAGTGGGATGAGCCACTGTGGCTGACACCACAGGGTTTTTGTGAAGGGAAGATAGGGCTGTCCAGTTTGCAACAGAGCTGAGCAAAACAGGCTGTGAGAATGGGGTGAAGATGCTGTGTGTGAGGGTGCTTAAGGTCAGCTTGGTGTCCTTTACTCTTGTTCCTAATCCAAGAACAGGGGAAATGCAGTGAAGATGGAGGTTACTGAGTCTAACAGGAGTGAAGGAGGTGTTTGTTAGCTCTGTTTACTGAAGCCAGGAGCTTAGCATTTTCCAAAAACTCAGACACCCACATGGGTGCTGAGATTCCCTGGCTGTTTCGGGGCAGACAAAGATGATACGGTTTGTGTGTATCCTATTTCATAGAAATGCCAGTGACAGCAGATTCTTCCCTCTGCAGAGGATTAGTCAGTGCTGGGTCTTCCCAAATAACCTCCCTGCCTGTCCCACCTGGGCAAGCTGCTGTGGGGGTCAGACATCACAAGATAATGAGAGGGCAGAGCCATGCAGGGCTTTTGTGTATCCTTGCTGCTGAGGGTCAGGCTAATACATTAGGCTGTTTTATCTGCTCAGGTGGAAGTCTAACAGAGAGCTTTCTGTAGGTGCCGAGCCCGTGAACCAGATCTCAAATATCAGACTTTTTGAAACTTCCAGAAAGACTCTTTGTGTCAACTTTTTAGTGGCTACTGTGGCACTTGAAGCTAACCGCACCCGTGACCTGGCTCAGGAGAACAGTGTTTGTGACACGCACTCGTCTGCAGAACCGATGTTGGCTGTTGAATCTACCTGTTTGATCCCTTGGTACCCTTTTAAGCCCTAAAGAAAGCAAGGTGATTATTTGGAGCTTATTTAGTGAGCTAGATGCACAGAAGTTTTTCACAGGCCCCTGCCCCAGACCCTTCACCCTGGGCTTGGTGCAGGGTCACTTTCCTTACCAGAGATGCTCATGGTTGGTCAGAGGAACCATGTATTTCTCTGCCTGCTCTGTGCTGGGATTGGACAGAGGATCAGATAGAGAATCCTCTGGCCGATTCCTGTGATCCCTGGCAGGCAGAGAGTGAGCTGGTCTCCCCACCTGCAGAGGGTGCTGGTAATATAGAATGATCCATGACTGCTTTGATAGATGAAATCTAATTTTTAAAAACGTGGGTTAACGTAAAAATTTTCAAGCTATTCAGTTTGGAATGTAGTATTTTTCTCCCGCTCCGGTTTCCTCTTTTTCCCCTTCTTTTTTAATTTTTTCATCTTTTCTGCCATTTTAGTCTCTGGGCATGAGGAGGGCTGGAAGCCACAGAGAGCTTTGAGCTAGTGTTTGGGCTGCATTGGATGCTGGGGGAAGGAAACTTCATCACAGCCTGTCCCTCTGCCAGGTCACCTCCGGCAGCTGTCCCCCTGTGGGCATCTCCGACAGATGGGCAATGCCTAAACAGCAGCCTTGTGTTGATTGAGTTAAAATCAGCACAATTTTGTAGAAAAAACAGGCTTTCTTAGCTCTGGAACAACTTTCTTTTCTTGTCCTCTCTTCATATTTCGTATGTTTAGGTTGGAGAAGAGAAGAAAAATTGAAATTCGTATTATTTTTTAAGGAAAAATATTTCCTTCTTGAGGTAAAGAAAAAAGCAAATGTTTCCCCTGACAGCTTGGAACAGTGTGATTTAGCCACTTCCAGAAAACTTTTAACATTCTTTTGAACTGTCATAATTTTATTTAGTTGAGCCAGGAAAGAGTAATTTCAGTTCTGTCCCTCAATGAATCTGCTGGTGTGGTTGCCATTATTTTCTCTCCCTGATAGAAGCAATTGCCATGCTTCTTTCTGCCCTGGGAAGCCTCAGCTGCCACAAAGGGCTGCAGTCTGATGGGATGTCAAACCACATAGTGCTTGTTAAGCTCCCGTGACTGGCAGCATCTGTGCATTTGCAATGACATCTCTAAATCCATCCAGGATACAAAAGTACTCTAAAATTGTAGCCTTTGTGTGTGTGTGCTGTATGTTTTATTTATAAAGCTTTTAGAGATAGCAGCTTGTTCTCTAATTTATTTTGGGTTGGTGAGGAGGAGGAAATCTCATTGGCAAGATAGGGAATTTGCATTCTGAATTTAAAAGGAATGTGGAAAAAAAAAGGAATTAAAAAAAAGTCCAAGGTTCTGGGACATGTTTGTGTGAATAATAATGCTTCCAAAATGATAATGGATTGTGTGTCATCCATTTGTAGAACTCTAGAAACTGCTATGATAAATAAAATATGTCACATTTTAAACAGCATGGGGCCTGTGTATGTCACTCATCAGATACAATTAAACAGGAGAATAATTGCCTGCCTGCTAAGTGAAAAATGGCAATGTCACAGTGCCATGCTCAGCTTTTGTTTGCTCAAGGGGCGCTCTCTCTGGACACCCAGTTAAGGGCCTGCCCATATTTGATGGGGAGCTGTGAAGCCAAAGATAGGTGGATGTCTGCCAGACTCTGAGGAGCCAAAGCTGTGTTGTTATGTTCAGTGTTTACGACCTCTCTTGTGTATTTGTAGGGGCTTGGCCATGACTGGCACTGCTGGGTACTTGCTCCCTGCTGGGTGTGTAGTCCTTGCAACACTAAGCCTCCAATTGGTTTTGAGCCACAAACCCACTGTTTCTTCACAGTGCTCATGTACATCTCATTTGGACCGCGTGTTGGGTCTTTCCAGCAAAAGCCAGTGAAGTCTTTAGCCCTTGGAGGATGTCCTAATTTAGCAGAGGAAGAGATACTCAAAGACATGGCCCCAGCCCTTGGGAACCTCTACTAGGAACATTGCTTTTGCACAGCTTTGGAGATGGATCAGGACTTGCTAGAGGAGAGTTGAGCCTGCTTTGAGGAGAAAGATACAGACTAGCTGATTTCTGGGGTCTCTGCCATGTCTATTTTTATGCTGAACCACGGTGTGACTAAATCTACGGTGTGACCACATCTATGGTGTGACCACATCTGGAGACTAAACTGGTGTCAGAGATGTGGTGGGTGGGATGGTTTCTAGAACTGCTGGAAAGACAGCAGAACATCCTTTTTTAATTTTTTTTTTTTATTTTATTCAGCTCTGGCCTGTTTCTCCTTGCTTCTTTTTGTTTCCAGTTGCTGGCTTGTGTTGGTTCTCAAATTAGTACTCTGAATTGCTGTTTGCCCATCAACTAATAATAGGCAAATCCTTAGATGCAGATCATGGGCAAGTGCCTATTAGCCATTCCAGGTTGCACTGTCTGCAAATATTTTACTGGAGACAATAAATGTTTCCATGAAATTATTTGAAAATGATTTTTGGGATCCTAGGTGTTCTAGTCAGAGGTGAAGGAAAATGTCCTTTTTTCATGTTTTCTTTTCCTTTGACAAAGTCTTTGTTGCTTCTATGTCCTCCTGAGCAGATTTAAAATGCTTTTTGTTCTGTGCCGATCTGTAACACAGCTTTATGAAGATTACCATCTGCATGAAGGTCTGGTGAAAAATACGTAATTGTAATGCCAAAATTCTGCTTTTGTCATTTCAGAACTATGAAATAAAAATAAGTCTCCTTCCTTTCAGCTAATGAAATTTCCCATTTACCTTCAGCTATGTAGTCACCTAATGCCCAAGGTTGTGCTGGTCTAGTAGAGGATATTAGTACTCATGTATCTTACTAGTAGGATTATGAAAGTATGAAGAAATCAATTATTTTGTGTTTTGTAAGACTGCTATTCTGCAAGGTGTGTGGACAGATAACGTCAACTCCTAATCATAGCTTGATGCTGGGTGCTGTGCTCAGAAGCCAGGCTGGCTATGGACAGGACAGTCACGTAATGTTATTTTCCTCTCTTGTGTGTTCTATGTTGAAAGTTCCCTGGAGCATCAGTTTTTTGTGTTTGGCAGAGAGTGCATGCACTACTTCTAGAGTCTGCTGGGATATGAGAACACAGTGGGTCAGACCATGCGATGGGCTGCCACTGGAGATTAGGCTGACGGTGTCAGTGACAGCAACCTCAGTGCTATGGCACCGTATCCCAAGAAGACTTTGCATCACTGAACTATGTGCTTAACAGGAAAGCATTACTTGGAAAGCTGAGCTGTTTATTTCAGCATCCTGCCCGGGTGTTATGAGGAAGGAACCAAAACTGGTGGTGAGCACTGAGCCAGTGTAGATCCTTTCGTCCTTTTGCCTCTCAGATGTTCCCACTGTAGCTGAAAAGATGCTGCTGCTGCCCAAAACCTTACAGCAGCATCTTGGTCTACTGAACTGTTAGAAGCAACCTGATCCTGGGGCAGGACACCTCCCTTGGCTCCATCCCCATGGCAGACCCACTGCACACCTGTGACTGAACTCTGCTTGGCCTGCTGGGAGTGCCACCAGTTTTGCTCACAGTTCTTATCAGCCCAAGATCTGGCTTTAAGTGTACAAGTGTTTCTCCTCTTGATATTGCTAATGATCTTTGGGATTGGATGCTGTGAAATGCTGGTTTGAGGACTCCAAGGGCTGGGTGATGGCAAAAGCAGAGACTGGGGATTTGGAGTGAAGAGTAGAGCACCTGTTCCAGGCAGTGCATGTTCTCTGGGATTTGGTCCTGTGTCGGAGCGTCATGGAGGGACAGGATCCCTCCCTGCAAACCAAGTGAACTTTTCTTTGCTGCAAGCAAAGAGAAGAGCTGAGAGATGCAACTCTCATCATGCCTTTCAACTGTCATAAATGCTTCCTTCTGGTTTGGATGAAGGAGGGTTTCGAGCAGTTTTTATTCATGAGGCTCTGCTGGTCCCTGAGCAGTTTTATATGTGGGCATCCTACAGCAGACATGTCAGGAAACAAGGCATGTATTTTTCTTAATTTTGTGGAGATCAAAGAAAGTCACATTTGAAAAAAATGTGTGAAAATGAAGGTTTTTCAAAATTAAAAAAAAAAATCAGGATTAGGTGTGGGTTTTCACATCACATCATCTCTGACTGTTTTCATGTCAGTGCAAAAAACAAGAGTGAGGCTTTCTGACCTTGAAAGAAGTGCCAGAGGGAAAGACTCCTTCATGAAATTTTTAATACTCTTCCTAGTGACTTTTTTTTTTCAAACTGCTGTAACACGATGCAGGTTTGAACTAATGAATGTCACGCTCATATGGGGCAGTTCCAAAAATGAAAGACCTTGATTGACTGAATGCTATTATTGCACTATCCAAAGATGTTATCAGCATCACCTACATTTCTGACTTTCAAGTGTCTCGATCTCTTATAGTTAGCCTATCTGATGCATGAGAGACACACTCTAGGTCTAGTTTTAAACCCATCACATAAAATTTTACTCAAAAAGAGAAGTACGTAAAAGAGAGTATTAAATGCTGATTATTTTTTCATTATAATTTTCATTTGCTTGATCTCTTTAGTTTAAAGTAGTATTGCTAAAGGTTGTTCTCAGCAGCAATGTTCCTCCCAAATAATGGGGGAAAAGGGTATGATTTTCAGATCCCTTTGAAAGATCTATTTTTTGCAGGACTTTGGAAGACATTAGAATGTCATTGTGGTACAACCTTGTGTGCATTTTGTGCCTTTAACAAGGCACCTCAGTCATACCACTTCTTTCCTGAAGAGGGAAGACCTCCTTCCTTTCAAACATTTCTTAGAGTGGATGTGTTAACAGCTCGAGGAAGGCAGCAGACACCAGTTCTCGCACCAGGCTGATTTTGAAGATCCTCTTCCGATGATATGTTCAACTCAGGAACAAAAAATTGAAATTATATGCTGCTCAACCGGGGATCTATTGCCATCAAGGAAGGTGTTAGGGATGGAGCTGGGTCCCTGTTGAAGTTAATGATAACATATTCCCTGATCTCATTGAAGGCAGTGTTATCCCTCTGTTTTGGGTAGGAGTATGAGGATGTAGGGTTTACCTTTCAAACATAGCGGGCAGTATATAAAAGGTACTGTACTGGGACTCAGGAGATTTAGTCCTGACTATGCCACTGGTTTTCCGGAGCACTGAAATTAAGTTACAGTACTTATTTCAGTCTCAGTTTCTCCAGCAAAATTTTTCTCAGTGTAGAGATTCAACCACAGTTGCTAATTCCCAGACTAAGCAACTTCCTCAATTCGTGCTAACTTTTGGCCTTCATTTCTGCTTCTATTTGAAGACCATTGCATTAATTGTGTCTGTTTTAAAGTTTCCCTGGCTGTTTTTTGTCTTGAAGTCATGTAGAAAGTTGCTGTACTAAAATTCATTTTCCTCTTCCATATCCCTTCCCTTGCTCCTTCTCAGGTTAGCAAAACTCTTCATGGATCTCAGTCAGGTCTTAAAAAGCTGGAAAGAATATGTGTCCTGCCTGAAAGCTGCTAAAGTGAATGGGGGGTTATAGAAATGGACGGAGCATATACTCAGGTCAAAACTGATCTTAGTTCAGCAATGCAGAGGCACATTCCAGACAGGGGGAGGTGGCTAGGTACTTTGGTGAGCTGCAGTGTGATCCCTGCACGCTCTGCTAGCGGAGGTGTGAGCTTGCAGAGCACAGTGAAGTGTCTCATCTGGCACAGATGCTTCTGCAGTACAGTTTCACAGCTCCTCAGATTGCGTTCACTTCAGGTGTTTAATCTGCAGTTCTGCAATGATGTGCACAAACTACAAAACCACACGTTTGCACTACAGAAGAAAAAGATCTGAGAGGTTTTGGCTATTTGACACAGATGCATATGTAAACAGACAGTAATATCAACAACACCACAGATTTCATGGTCATGAATCCCCTCTAGCCTTAGGAGAAGAGATGCTTAGCTTACTTTAGCATGTGAAAGCAGACAGCGCACCAGCTTTATTTAGGAGGTCTGTGTTGTCTGTGATTCTTTGATGTCAGGATTGATTCATCTGTGGTCTTGTGTGGTATAATCTGACAAGTAATGAGAGGATGTGTTGCACACACATGGGCTTTTGATTGACAGAGTGCTAGTCCAAGGAGGTGGACTGCTGCAAAAAGCTGCACTCAGAGTCTCATGGACGATCCCTTCTTGGAGATGCTGGTGGAGCCTTTTCTGAGGTCTGTAGCCTGTGGCCACACAGAAGGTCTCTCCAGTATGTGGTCTGCAGCTGCTGCAGCAGGACCCAGGGAAGCTGGTCTCTGGTTTTGCTGCTAGAAGATGTTACTCCCCTCCTTCTTAGTGCTGTTATCATCCAGAAAGGCTATTTCAATAAAATCCCTGTGTCACAGGACCAGTGAACTCAGCTTATAGTGCAGGGCTGTTGTGCTGGGGCTCTGAGCCTGTGCTTCCCAATCTCACTTCTGCTGACCAGCAGCATCTCCTCTACCATGGAGATGTGAAGGAGCCATGGTTTTTCCTTGGCAACATCTCATGCAGTAGCCAATGCATGATCTATTATCAAACCCCAACTACAGTCCCATTTTCTTTGTGTGTCTGCCCAGCACAGTGTCCCAGAGTGGTCTGGCAAGGTTGAGAAGTTTTCCACCAACAATTTCCTGAAACTATTTGCAGTTGGAGCTGGAAAATTGAATTAAAACAATCAATCAAGCCAACTATGTAAAACAGCTTTTTAGTGTTTGGGAAGGTGGTTTTGTGATGAGTGTCCTGGGCTCCCAGTTCCCTTTTATTTTCATAAAATCATGGAATCACAGAATCATTTAGGTTGAAAAAGGGCCTCTAAGATTATCAAGTCAGAAGGTTAACCCAGTATTGCCAAGTCCACCACTAAACTGTATCTCTAAGTGCCACATCTTTAAATACTTCCAGGGATGGTGACACCACCACTTCCCAGGGCAGCCTCCTCCAATGCTTGACAACCTTTCCAGTTAAGAATGTTTCCTAATATCCACTCTAAACCTCCTCTGGTGCAACTAGACCACACCAGCATGGACACACTCCAGTCCCTCACTCTAACAAAAAGCTTTCAGACATCTTCTTGGTCCTCACTGGTTGCACCAGGGTTTGTGTTTTCACTTTGGTCAACAGTTCAGAGGGGTCAGCCCACAGCCATAGAGTTTCTCTCATTTTCTTGTCTTCCAACAACAAAGTTCTCTAAAGATAAGATAGAAATTACTGGGAAAAAAAAAAAAAGCTCAAAATGTGGCTCAGCTATATCTTTCTTCCTTTTTCTATAGCTTCCCTCTGAAATAGCTCTAGCAAGAAATTTAATCTTAGCCTTCACAAGCTACAGTTCTGTGTAGAAAGCATAACTCAACAAAGAGGAAAAAAGAATCCAATAATCTGGTTTTAAAATAGACACACAGACTGGTTGTACCTGGCTTATTTTAGACTGTATTTTTCAACACATTTTGCAATGGCAGAAGAAAATATGATCTATAATTCTGTGAAGATTGTTTTCATCGGAACATTTCTCATTTATTTTAAATTTACCAAGAAGAAATGCAGCTTTTGTTAAAGTTGGGAATAAATGATATCATAGGAAGGGAAAAAAGATTCAATGGTTAAAGAGCTTCTCTATCAGGAAGAATGTTTTCCTGCATACAAAATAATACCTACTTTTTTCATAAGGAAGGGAAAAATATTAGATACTCTCACATTAAGAATTCCTGTGTTTGCAAATGTATTTTTGCAAATGGATTTTCTTCACCAAGAAGAAAATGCTAATGGATATGCTAAGGATTTGATTACTCAGCTGTACTCTCTCAGGCCTCACCATTCCAGTCAAGATGCTCAAGAACTTATGCTGCTAGTAATAAAACAGCCTTGGTAGTCCTGAAAATTACAATACATTATAAAATTTTACAGTACAGTTTTATTAGTTAAAAATACTCCTTCCATAGTGGAAAGTCAGACTTTTATTTGTTCTATGGAGAAGGTCAACAGCAGAGTTGTTTCAAGGGTAGAAAAACCACTGGACAGATGCTGAGGCTTGTTTTCCTGGGCGCAGAAGATTGTGCCTCAGTTAGACACATTTTGTGTAAGCAGGAGGTAAGTTCAACAAGTTGTTGCATATTATGGGTACTTGGTAAGTAGCTGTTTTTCAAAGAAGAAAAAAATAATAATATGAAAAGATTATTTGGATGGCTAAAGAAAAATGGTGTTTTGCTCATTGATAAAATTGAGTTTGGTTACAAAGTAGTTCTGATTAAGAGATGGTGTGAAAACTTCTGTAAACAAATTATTTAATAAGGGTGAAAGGGAAGCTGATGGAAGTAATTAGCTGGACATTAGGAAATGCACCCACTTGTTGAGGGAAGATAAAACCGGAAATTTAAAAAGTCTGTGAATGAGGTTACTTCCATACTCAAATACCATTTATATCTTAAAACCTGATTAAATGACACATCCAAAAAAAATGTCTGTTATAATTGTGCAGCAGTGATTAGCTAGGATATGACTTTTTCTTGGCCTGGAGTTACTGAAGTTTTATATCTACGAACATGATGTCCTAGACACCTGTCTGAGATGAATCTTCCTCTGAAAGTACCTGTTTCTCTTCATTACCATTAAAAGAAATGCTCATGACACACTAGACAAATGGATAAAGTTGAGATTAACCCTCTCCTACAGCACTGCTAGGAGCAAGGATTCTTGGTCCATTATGAGTCTGGAATAAAAGCCATCATATTTTAGGGGAAAATACTAATGATGCTCACCTTGGTTTCATTGGTTTTGTTTGCTTTGCTCATGTTCTCATGTTCTCCAGGTTTCTTCCATAGACAGAAAGGATAGAAACTTCTTTTATAATAAGAAGAAATATAGGCAAAGATTCTCCCTTCAACACTTGGAGCTGCAACTTGAGACTTTAGGGAAAAATCTCTGCCATCACCTGGCCCCTGATTAAATCATATTGCAATCATAAGCCCTCTCTGTTCATCCACTTTGAGTGTGGTCTAAGGATGCCCAGGGTGTGGATAAAATCAGTCTCTATTTGCTGTCCTATCTACCTGGGAGAGCACAGGGCTTTACACATTAAAGACGGAATGGTTCAGGAGTACGATGGGGTCCTCTATGGAGAAGGGGACACCATGGGCTGTGTCCTGCTGCCAGCAGTGGTGTTAGGGCACTGGGACACTGCCTGCAGTGCTGGCTGAGCCCTGTTCCAGAGCTCAGAGGTGTAGCAGGGAAGTCTGTGCCATCATGAAGATGTGGTGTCCTAAATCCAGATGCCTTTCACCACTTCAGTGGTCCTGGGAGGCCCCAGGCTTTCTCTAGAGGAACACAGATCCCTGCAGACACTGTAACCTACCCACTGCTAATGTCTGCAAACACACTGAAAGCTCTGAAATGGCACTTGGTAAGTCTGGTTAGAGAACCAAAATGATCTCTAAAACTCCACAGTCTATGGTGGGAGTTTATACACTCAGTGTAAATGTAAGCATATGAAATTTAGGCTTCTAAATCTGAAATTGAATCATAACCAAACTCTCATCAGCATCATTCAACAACAGGCACAGCATGACTACTGCAGTTAAATGGAATGTGCTGTGTTCGTCAGGAGAGCTAAGTGACTTTCCAGACAAACCTTTCTCCACTCTGAGGAGGCAATCCTTTCAGCCAGCTTATTTGTAATCCCAGTTGCTGGATGCTTTTCAAATATAAGATGCGAAAGCGAAAATTTTCCTAGTGTGTCCCAAACAGCAGGGAAGCACGAACCCTGGCCACCTTGCTTACCCCAGCAGATGTTCAGGACTTGTAGGCACAGTAGCTCTGTTTTGCTGTGCCCTCACCTGCCTCTTGCTTTATTCAACACCTCATAGTTTGACACAAAGGTGGGGTGGACACCACGGGGCAAATACAACATGTAGGAGTGGTGAAGGAGTTGCTTTGTCTATAAGCCATCCTCTGAAATCCCTTATTTCCTCAGTTGCCTTAGGGCAACAAACCTTGTTTTCTTTAGCTTTGTGATTAGTAGCTGTAGCTCAGATACTTTATTAGACTTCAGAAATGTTCTTAGTTTCCTCAAAAATGTCTTTGTGGGGTCAGTGCTGCCACATTCACTTTTTCTCTGTCACCTGTTTAAAGCAACCATGAGAGGATCCTTCACCCCAGGGGACTTTTTGGGCTCTCCTGACACATTAGATACTGTCCCAGACCTTCTCATCAGTTTTTTTCTGTAGTCCCTTGCTGCACAGCAGCCTTCAGCTCACTCAGATTCTGCAAAGTGCCTCGTGTCTCAATATTTCGCTATGCTGTGGACTAGTGTGCTTATATATATGTGCACATGGCAGGAAGAAATGGTATTTAAAATTCACCAACCTTCATATTACTGCATGTAAAGCAGACCCCCAAATCATTTATTGCTAGTCTTCTGCCTTGATTCCCAGACTTCTGATTTAATCTTAAAATATTTAATCATTTCCTTGGCAAATGACACTGAAATTGGACAGATGGTTTAAACTTAGCTCTCTTCCCTGGAGAAAAGCTGCTCAATTAATACAACTGTAGCTCTCACACATTCAATTCATCCTTATCAGGCTGTCCCAATTAATCCTTTAAATGCAATGTTACATAATGTAGGAACTTCACTCCCTCATTTACTTTTCCATCTTGTCATTATTTCCTCAATTTTTACTTACCTGCACGGTGTTTTTGGGAGTCAGGAGAGAGCTGCTGCTTGAGGAGAGGTGTGTGACATTTCTGAGCCACATTTGTTAGACCAGAGGGAGGGACGTGCACAACAATCACACACAGTCACTTGTACTTTGACTCTCTGATGTTATTTTTCTCTACGGAATAATGATCTTTGTAAACCCTTAAAACAGCAGAAATAAATTTCTATTATGCTGTTGCCTGAATAGCTACATAATCCCCTTCTGCTGTTAGTGCTGGAATTGCTTGGCTTACAAGGTATTCACTGCTTGTGAAAATATATTTCTGTGTGTGCTGGGGTAGTGCAGCTGGTTTGGCTGCTGGGCTCAAAAAGACTGATGGAAATGGCCATAATAAATCCCACTGGAGACTGGGAGATCTAACATTGTTAGTCTCACCTCTGTATAGTACTGCCTGCACCGTTTCACTCCACCACAGTACTAAAAGTAATAATTTAGATTTAATGGGCCTGAATGTAATTCACACAGTTAGAGAGGACAAAGTTCTGCCTCGAGGAGCCTGGGTGCCAGTTTCACTGCTGTAGTCCTGTGAAGGGGTGAAAAGCAGGTCTAGGAGCAGGCACACACACATGCCAGGACTCCTGGCTCACTGCTGCCTGTATCAGCTGTGTGCTGAGCTCAGCACATGCTTAGGTGAGCTGGTTCAGGGTAGCTGGCGGTGCCTTGGGGTGCTATGCACCCTATGTGCCCTGTATGTGCCCCATGGGCATCCAGCAGTGTCTAAGTGCATCTGTAGAGGGAGGGCTCAGACTGCACCCATGGAGAGCATCACTTGGGGATCCCACTGGAGAAAGACTTGGGCTCAAAAAAGAGAAAATTTAATATATATAGGTTGGGTTTACTTATTCTGCCTTCAGATTATAATGGAGGAGACTGACCCAAAATGGCATCTTTGGCCACTCTAGTTCTGCTAGAAATGTTACAGGTAAACACCACATGGCTTATCTGTTACTGGTCTAGAGCTGATACGTAAGGCAATAAAACCTTAAATATGAAGGGTTTTGAAGCTAGTCCTGCTTTGAGTTGGACCGAGGACCTCTAGGAGTCCCTTCCAGCTTGGATTTTTCCATGATTCCACAGCCAGAGAATTTTAAGTGCAATTATCCCTTTAATATTTTTATTAGCAAGGACAATCATCAGGAAATGCCAAAATGCCAAAAATCCAGTGTGTTTTTCCTCTAAATAAATAATAGAATAAGACAATCTGCTCTAAGTATTTATTTAAATGTCTTCCTAGAATATTTTTTTAATTTTGTTTTTCCTGAATAATTCCTTTAATTGCTAACTGTACTGAATGAATGGCTCTGTGGAGAGGGGAAAACCCCACATCTTCCAACATCTGGAATTTCCTTAGGATTCTACAGTAATAAAAGTAAGGTTTTATAGGAGCAGATATTTTTATTATTATTATTTTTCTGCAGGACAATTTAATGTCAATTCAGAGTATTTTTGAATGCTGAGCCATGAAAGCAGAATGTTCTGTTTGAAACTGAAGATATTTGTGGGGAACCACTGAAAAGGACCAATGTGTGTAGAGGTTTTTCACTCATTCTCTATATTAAAAAAAGGAAAAACTTATCTAAAAATGTTGCAAGTCTGAAATGGAAACAATTTATTGACACTGTGGTTTGTTTTTCCAGTCCTACATCTATGGCTGTAATTAAATTTGGAAGGTAATGGGAAACTACTTACCTGGGGAATTATTCCACTACTTCATTTTCCAGAAATTCTTCTGGGTATTCAGGGAAATTTCAGGACTTCTTAATTCCTTCCTGTTATTTTCAGATTTATTTCTATGTATCAAATACTAAATCATTAGTATCTCTAAATGGCATATACTTGAAATAAAAACAAAGACAAAGCACATCTTCACAGCCTAAGACATCTGTAAGCTTTACCAGGATTTCTGTTACTTGGGAAGGTCTAAGCACTGATCCTCCACAAATTAAAGTAGTTACAATTATGCCCACAATACCTCTTTGTAATAAAAAGTCAGATGCTGCTATGATTAGGTAATACGTTAGCAGGAAAAGCATCTTTGCCGTTTAAAAAGGGGAATTCTAAAAGTATGAATTGAAGCATTGATCTTATTATCATTGTTGTGGATTTTTATCCTCTTTTGACAAAAGCGTTTCGACCTAAATGTTCCCTGCTGCAGTTCCTATTACAAGGCTGAATTGAAACACTCACTTTTTGTATCTCAGTCTCCCCAGATGTAGAAAAATTGTATTCTGTCTGTGGAGCAGTGCTGGGAATTTCATTTTGTTTAGCTTCACCAAGGACCCTGAGGTCCCCAGTGACAATGGGTTTTGAAGGTAAAAAGTCTCCTTGTTGCTGTTGGAACAACAAACTTGCTACAAATATTTCAAAATACATGAATATAAAGACAAACTCACATAAGACTCTGATTGTTTCATTCTAAGCAACCTTCTCTGAATGCCCCTAATTTGTGGAAATTAATTATGAAACACAACCATATGTCCCTGTAATTACAAGTAAATAGATGGAAGATGAGGAGCCTGACTGCACCTCATGCATGAATAAATCTCCTCATCAATGATGTCAGCTGTAATCTCTCCCTGGGGGAATTCAGTCCAGCATACACCCATGGCTCCATCCGTGGCATCCCGCCATACTGCCATGCATTGCAGTACCATAAAACTAAATCTCAAAAAGTATTTACAATAATAAGCTGCTGAGACTTTAGCTCAGAAGTGGAGGAGCAAGGGCAGGTTTTGCACTGGTGGCTGTAGCACTCACTGCCCTTTCGCAGTGACCATTAGCTCTCATGCCCAAGTCACCTCTGAAGCCTGGGGAGCAGTAGGAGAAAACCACCATACACAGTGTTGAAGCTCATTTGTCCTGAGGTGCTCAGGATGAGCAGGAGCAGTTCCGTGCCAGCTCAGCACGGCGATTGCCTCATGGAGAGCAGAGGCTGGCAGCTGCCTAAGCAATTTCTGCCAAGGCATTCTGGAAATTATTACTCAGTATCTTTGGGTTTTCTGCAGTCAATATCAATGACGAAATGTACACATCTGATTCAGCCATTGTATTCCAGGGTGAATTCATTGACTTGTACGGAGTTACTACTCCTGGTCCCCACAGATGGGGGTGGAATAGAGCTCTGCAAGGGTCTTGGGGAAGATTACGGAGCAGGGGACCACACCTCATGCAATGTAAACATTTGCCACCTTATGGGAGCTCTTTTCTTTTGACTGACTATGCTGCGAAACAGCAAGGATGTGCTCTTCAAAGTCCAAGTCAACAAGAAAGCCTAATGACTAATCTTGACCCAAGCAACAGTGTGTTTTCAACTCTTTCAGTCTTTCATTTGATCTCTGAGAGATGATCCCTGGTTACTGAATTTATGTCATCATCCTGCTCTCCCTTGGACACTGCTTTCAGTTAAGTGACTGTCAGAAAAAAGAGGATAGGAAGAAATCTGAAGCTGTATTGCTCATGACAGTCTCAGTATCGCAGTATCCTCTTCAGGACTGTCATCACCCTGCAGGGAGCCTTTGTTATTAGAGATGATTCCCTGTGACACCATGTGATTTAAAAATTATTGCTCAGACACTGGCATTGCTTTGCTCATCTTCTGTGTGGCCATCCATCCGTCAGAGGCAGCTTGAAAAAGGAATGTGCAGCTGAGCACAAAAGCATAAAGTCTTACACCCAATAATTTTGTTTAAAAAGCTGTGCATGAAGCTCAGCTCCCTTCTCACAATTTTTTCTCTCTGGACACTCTGTTGTTTTTCTTTTTAAATGTTCACTAACCACTATAATGTGTGCTTTATTTAGACTAAAGGATAATTTTTTTTTTGCTACTTTTTTAAAAGCTTTGACTATAGTTTAATGACTGCTGTCAACCATCTTTCATCTCCAATGAATAGCCTGAATAGATGCAAAGGCAAGCATGTCTAAGGAACGTAGACTTGAGGCCCAGAACTAAAAGTCTTCCAAGAGAAATAGAAAAGATGATGGGATCAAAGAAACCCCGCAGCCCTACTGTGTTTGACTAACAAAGGTTCAGCCAAGGAAATTCTTGGTAGAACCTCAAAAAACAGCAGCAGATTAGTTCGTTGTTCTCCCCTCAGGACTGCCTAAACACTTCATGACAACCCATTCTTCCCTATTTTATTCCTCCAGTCCCACAGGTGCCCCCTGTGGTAACCTTTGGCTTTTTGTATCCAGGGAGCAGGATGTTTCCTGTAGTGTGTCAATAACAATTTGGTTTTCTCTAATATCAAATTGAAAAATTCAACTGACAACTCCAATACCTGCAATTCAGCTGACAAGCTCAATACCTGTGGCTTAAATATGTGACAAATACGAGCTGACTTGAACAGTCATTTCAAGTAACCTGTCAAGATATTGAAGTTCTTAGGTCAATTTGAAAATGAGAGAAAAAACCATTAATATCTATTAATGCAGAATTAGCATTGACAGAGTAGTATGCCTTGAAATGGATTAGAGAGAGGCATTTGACCGATGTGTTTGGAAATGGTTTGTGATGACTAGAGCTAGGTGAATATTGAATGCATAGCCCTTTTTTTGTCAATTTGGGTTTTTGATGTTATAAATTTGATATACAATATGCCCTTTATTTCTAGTAGCATCATATGAAATTCACAGCTCCAGAGAAAAACCATGCTCAGATTTGCCAGCAGTCAAGGTTTCATTTTTGTGCTTAAGCTTATCATTGAAATCCTGCAATTATAAGAAGGATGGAGTTAGAGGTTGGTGTTACACAAACCCATCAACTGAACTGCAGCCCGGTGAAATGGTAAGTACTGCAAGACATTACAGCATTCCAAATTTCTCTCTGTCCTTAACTGGGGTGAAGAGTTGGAATTTTGAAATGTTTTGTGGAAGAGAAAAGCTAAAATATTTATGGTGGGAAACATCAGACAGATTTCTTGAAATGCAGCATTTCAGCGGGGTGTCAAACTGCGCCATGGATGTCAGGCAGTTTCATCTAATAAAGTGAAAAATGCATTCTACCCTTCCCTGTTTTGCTCTGTTCTACTGTCAGTGCAATGGGAAGAGAAAATGTCGGCAGGACGCGAAGCCAAACAACAAATTTTGATTTTAAATTATTCAGAAACTTATTTCCATGGAACATATCAAATGGGAACTCTTTTGGGGAAACAGTGCCATTCCCTGGGTAGTTTAACAATGGCAGATAAGTGACTTTTTCCCTGACTGCTCATCCCTGCCAGCACTTCTCTCATCCTTTTCTCTCCTCCTGCTCTGCAGCATTGGCTCATCCTGCAGACGAGGCCCATAGCTTCTCTTGACATTGGTCACTGGAGCTGTGGTGGGTCTCTGCTGGGATGACCCCATCAGGACATGGCACTGCTGTGCCAGGCAGGCAGATCCTCCTTTAAATAAATGGGGGATTTTTATACCCGAAGTGCACACAGCCTAAATAGAGCCAAGGACTCTGTGTTAACCCATCTCATGAACCCGGCTAAATATATCTGGATGATATAGTTTAAAAATGGGGGGCTATGTGGCCTGGGCTTGTTGGTTTCTGCTGCCCACCCTCTCTGAGTGTGGGCTGTTTTGTAAAAGGCGTCTCTCTCTTTCACATGGAGCTGGTAGCTATGTCTGTGTCCTCTTTGGACTGTGGCTGGGCAGCCTGGAGGTGTCACATCTCCCACCGCTTTGGACAGACTACCAGAGCAACTAGTGAGGTTGCCCTGCAGCCTGTGACCAGTAAAATAAGGTGGTCACTTGAGCAGTAGGTCTAGTAAGTGAAAAAGCTCCAGTGGCAGCAGTGGCCAGCATCTCCTTTTGGTGGGCTTGGCAGTCAACACAGCTGCAGGGGGAAAGGCAGTCAGAGTTTTACTGAGAACTAGATTTTAGTGTTAATCAGAGAGCAAACAGGACTTGGTGGGATTCTTGTGTGTGCTTCAGTGCCTGACTTGGATGCTACTGGGAGTTGGCCTTAATGTGATACTAGAAAATCTTACCAGCTGCCACCCTGCACCTTTGGGAGCCAAATATGAAAAACGTGAAAACACAGTTAATTTGATTGACACAAACTCCCACTGGACACAACGTATTCCTACCTTTGGAGATGGATCCTCCATTTGTTCTCCCACTTCACCTCTTCTTGGCTAAAAATCTATATGAGCTTAAGTGAATTTATCTCCAGCTTTGTTTTCTCTGAGTGTGTAGACATGAGCAAGCACTTATCTATGAAATTTACAATGAGAGCTATTCAAGAGTTTTAATTGTAACATTAGTCTTGTGGAATTTGGAACATTGTCTTTTTAACAAATTGGATACAGAAGCACTAATTAGTATTCCAGTGGGGTGCTTGTTTGTGTGTGTGCCTATCTGCCACGCTATGTCCTGCTAACAAAGCACAACACTCACATCTGTCCAAGGTATTAATCACTCTTCAGTGAGAGAAAATGCTTCATTTTAATCTCTGTGCCATTCTACACATCTCATTAATTAGCACTCTTACAGCACCAAGAGCATGCCTGGTGCTGTGAAGTGCTGGGCTTGCAGATTCAGCTTGGGTAGATATCCACGAGTGGATACACTGAAGCAAAGGCCACACCGGCAGCGGTGGCCACCCAAAACCAGGCTGGGCATGGAGAGTGGAGAGGGAAATTGAGCCTTCACTCCACAGACAAAACAAGGACAAAGTGGGTTTTTTGAAGACTCTGTAAATTCTAGTTAGCTTAACATTTAAATGTGTTTGAGGTAGGGATCCTCTCAGTGCAGTAATAGGGCACAGGGACTTTTAATGTGGTTGGTTTTGGGGAAGGAGTGGAAATCATCCTGTTCTCACACATAGTGTGGTATTTATGAAGTATTTGGGTCCAGTGCAGGCTCTGCATGCCCTAAGCCTCTATTTCTGCTTTGATGGTGGTGATGGAGTACATGGAAAGCACAGTGCTGAGTGGGCATATGGGCTGAGTGGGCTACAATCCTTGCTCTTGTTGACTCCAGTGCAACTTTCTCTCCATGGGGGGGTTCATAGGGCTGCAGCAGGGCTGGACACCTATTAATGACAGGTATTGGAGGAAATAATTGTATCTCATTGATTTGACTGTACATAACCACTGTTTATCAATCTTCCTGTAAGCCCAGATGCTGGTGATTGCAGGGAAAAAAATCTGTTGCAATACATGGAATTAACTAAGCAAATGTGATCACTTAAAAAATAAAGGAAGACCTGATCACAAACAGAGACTGCAGTTTCAGTGGCTTGCTTGGCTGTCATGCTATCGTTACATTTTAATCTCAAATTCAGAAGTAATAGCAGGGATAATTTTTCTCCACTAGGGTGAAGACTTATTTTTTATTCTTTCAAGAGCTGTTTGTTTTTCAGGGGATGGACTCCATTGACAGTTGATTTATAAACTCTGATCAAGAGCATGGCAAATCCTCCTGCCCTTCCTGGCTTTTGAACACCCTCCATCTGAGTGAGGCAGCAGGATTACAGGGCAGAGGTGGAGAGGTGCTGGTGATGCTGCCACGATGCTGTCCAGCTGCTGACCTAGACACAGATGGGCTTGGCCAGGTCACACACAGGTGTGGGATGTGTGCCCCCACCCTGGGGATGGGCTGGGAACACTGCTGGAACAGGGTCATCTCTGTAGGGAATAAGCCAAAAAGCAATGCACAGTGCAGCGTAGCCTTTGGCTTTGGCTTCGAACGCAAACTCTCAAATTAACAAGCCAGTGGGTTAGCATACTATCTACATTAGCACCGTACTCCTTTGCTGCCTGGGCTGGCTTGTGAAGGAGAATATTAATATTAATATTGATGTGGCATTTATTTCTTCTGTGTGACATTCAAAATAGTGAATGTATAATATACAGAGGTCAAGGTAGGCTGGTCCTGCCATTTCAAAGGGAAGAGGAGGTGAAGACAGAAGAGCTCTCTTCTGTCAGTTCAACATTTCCATAATGGCATTTCTGACTTAATCTTTTCCTCACCGCAGATGACTTGTAGGCACTGCTCTATGTATACATACACATACACATATGCAAAATATACCTATATATGCATAAAAACTGTTGTAGCTCAGGACAGTATCTTGGTTGACTTGCAGTTCTACACTCACACACAGAGGAATATGCTTTTCTTTCAGTTACTTGATCAGGGAGCAATCACTAACAAATCCCTAAAACTGGCTGAAAGATCCTAAAATGATAAATCTCTTTGCTCCAGAGATATGCATTTTAATTTTGGCTGAACAATCCTCCACATATTTGGGTTCCCAATGATCCACTTGTAGCTTATCAATTGATTTTCATATTTCTGGTCTATGAAGATGTGGAATTCATTTCCTGCTGGAGAGGTTACTGGAATGATAATGCGCAGGTGGTCTGAGACATAGCATAAATATATTATGCTTTGGTATGTGTCATTTATTATGTAAATACGGGTGTGCTTGGTGCAGATGAAACAGCTTGTTATTGCAGCAGGGTGGTGCATTGTGGCAGACGTTGGTGAGGCTGTTCAATAATGCAAGACAAGCAGTGACCACAGAAGCCGTGGCTTCCCTGTGGAAGCTGGAGGATGAAAGGCTGTTCTCATCATTTTGTTTTGATGGCATTTACTGTTGCTTGCAAGCAGTGAGTGAAAAGTAAGGGAAAGGGCACAGGATCTCCGATGTTGTGAGGTCTGTAATGACATTGTGTACTTGCTGTCCTTGGAAAGGCCCTTTATCTGTTGATTTTTCTATAGCAACCTTCATGTACTAATCATGGAAAATAAGGCACCACAATTCAGTGCCCAGATTAATGTGGGGGCATTTGGATAGTGTTTGCTCACTGATTGCAGGACCTTTAAGGTGTTTTCTTTGGAAAGGTGGCCTGTCTCAGTTTCTGTTGGCTATATTTAGGGAGAGAGATTCTCACTGTTCTGGGAACTGAACCCAAGGAAACCCTATCTACAACCAGAAGACTTTGAAGAACAAGTCTGTGTTATTTATCCTAAGATCATTGCTTTGGAGGGGCTGTGTCTGCCAGTCCCCGTATCCTGCAGATGTGTTATCATGAAAGAATCAGTTATATCTGAGGGATGGCATTAGACTTGGTCATGATTTTACAAGCAGGAAGCCTCAAAAAAAGTGTGAATTAAAAGAAAAGGCAAGGAGGAACATTTTTTGTGCTATGCTCCATGCACTTCATGATATTGTGTCTGGGCAGGGTGAGGTGAGTTGTCCTGTTCTGTGGTCCTGGGGTGAGGCCTGATCTTTGCAGGCTGCATGGTGTTACTCGGCCCTGAGTGATGCTCAGGTCCCACAGGAGCCCTGCCTTCAGGTGCTGGGCATGGCTCCTGCTCTGGATGCTAATACTGGGCTGTCTGTGGGTTTGATGTGTAATGACCATGTTTGCAGGAAATATTTTATACCACCAAGTTGGAATCCCAACCTTTTCAGGTAGGTGCAGCCATAAAACAGGCACTTTGGTAGAGTTAGTCTTTGCACAGGGTTTGACTTGCAGCTTGAAATGGCCCTTCTATCGTTTCTTTGCTTTCCAAAACCCGCTGTTTTGCATTCAGCTATGCTCAACAAAAACAGCTGAGACAAATCTGCCACTGCTGCTCAATTCACAATGATTTGCACAACAGATCTGAGCCTGAACAGTTGTTACACAAATTGAGACTCAATGCACAAAAGAAAACTAGAAAACAAACAAAACACAGCACATGGTTGCACTATGTGCCTCTCCACAAGACAGGCTCAAGAAGGGATGTTTGCTCTTCCTTTCCTCAGGAAGGCATCCAGGTTGCCAGCTGCCTTCCCTGTTGACAAAACAGCAAAGCTTGGGAGAGGCTCATCTCACCATCAGATAAGCAGGAACACTTCCCATTGCTGTCATGAATGGAAAAGTGCATCCTACCAGGACAGAGTTTGGCATCATTATAACTAACATCTAACTCCTGGAAATTTCCCCTCCGCTTGCAGTTGACAAGATGTTAAGAGATTAAGCTGTGTACATGCCTAAAGCTTTGAATATTCCTCTGCAAAGAAAATACCTCCCTGAAATCAAGAATTTCTAATATAATGGTGGATGCTCTGAATGTGTGAGAGAAGAGGAGGAAGGGGCCATGTGATGAGCAGATGGCGTATTGTTATTACAGTGGCCTTATCTCCCTTATACTTAAAAAAAAGAAAAGTTTCCAATGAACTTCTCTCTTGCATGCCATGGAAACAATACTCTCTGCCAGAGCAAACACTGTTCAGCCTAATGACCATTCTCTTGAAAATAGCACTATAAAAAATTCAGCACCTGCGAGCAGTTTATGAAGTTCTGGTACAGCCTAACCTAAAAATTCACATCAGAATAGTTTTTTGCCTATTCACTTTGACTTAAAGGCTGATGCACAGCTGTTGGTTTGGGAACTGGGTGATTTTTCAGCTCTTTTAGTTAATGACCAAAACCAAAAATAGTCAAAAGATTATTTGAGTCAAATGACTCAAGCCATGAGCTCCCTTGGACTGCGTTGATCTTGGTGAGGAAAAAAGTGTCTGCTCTTCTACAGGCTGATTCAGACAGAGTTTCTCTGGAGGCAATCCCAGGAAGTATCAATCACAACTTAAATTCAGCTTTCATCTTGCAGCACCCTGCCCTTGCAGCTAGATGATGGAAACACGAATTGGTGGTGCAGGAGAGAGAGGGAACATAATGGTTTCTGGTGAATCACACCCAAAACCAACAAGACAACTGCATATTACAACAGCCTTTTTGGTTCCCTATCCACTGACAGAAACAACAGGTGATGCAGAGCAAAGGAAAGAGCTGACAGCTCCAGTGCCAAGTGAGTCTGTACAGAAAAAGACTGACCTGAGAGAAGTGGTAGTGGCAGATATGTGTAAGCCAAAAGCAGGAGCTTTTCCCAGCTTTGTATGGGGCAGCTCTCAGGCCCTCTCTGTGCTTCAGCTGCCCAGCAAGGACAGGGCTAGCTGAGATGGTTGATCAGCTCCTGCAGCTCTTTGCTTACTACTGTTGTGCCTGCCTTGGGTCAGCTCATCCTTGGTGAAGCACAGTGAATAAGTAAAGCCGGTATTTCAGAGCGCTTGTTTTTGGATTTGGGAATTTTCTGAGGTAGGATAAAAGCTGTTCTTTAAGCCCCTGTGGATTGAACCATAATTGAAATAACAAGTAGAAATAGTGTAAAAGAAATTCCCTTACCCTTTCAGTACATCTGAAGTACTGCTATTCTTGGGCTTGTCTGGAAGCACACAAATTCAGGAAAGAAACTTTCTTGTGATACTGATCTTGCAGGTTTGTATAGGCAGAAGGTTTAGTTGTGCTGTTATAGGGAAAGGTTACCTTTTTCACTTTGGTTTTAGAATCATAGACTCATTTAGGTTGGAAAAGACTCTTAAGATCATTGAATCTAACCATAAACCTAGCACTGCTAACTCCACCAACAAACCATGTCATTAAGTACCAATCTATGTATAAGAGCTACGGGAAAAGCATCTGAGCATGGATTCTCAGGGAGTTTATGCATTTTAAAAACGCTTGTGTTGGGAGAGGAGTATGTACAAGTGCAATTTTAAAATGTAAACCAGAATTATTCATGAGTTTCTAATAATCACTCATGCCTCTCATCCAAAGCTAGTACTTCTCTGGTGGCCTTCTTTCATCCATCTGCAGACAGCAGTTGTAGAAGAAAGTGCTACTGCTGTGTGATGGCTTTCTATTAATAATGCATATATTAAAAGTGCTCTTTCAAAGGTCTGCATGCCTTTTCCATAGAGTAGGGAAGTGGTGACAAACATGATCTATGCCCGCTCTTGTAAATCTTTGCTCTTTGCTCCACGGCAGAAAATTGTCCATGTCTCTCTCTACCCCCAGAGCCTGTTGGATGTAGGGAGAACCAGTGTCTTCTTGGCTGCCCCCATTCTCAAAGAGTCATTCACCCCTTGTGTGAAACAAGTGGGAGTATCAGAGGGAATGGATGGGATTCCAGTAGTTTGTGCATACCATAGAAGAAAACATCATATGGAGTAGACATAGCCTGCTGTCTGGCTGTGGGTATTGAAGGAGTGAATGGTAAAACAAAGACTGCACTTTAGTCATCCCTGGTGGTCCCACTGGTATGGATGTATTTTCCTTCAGATCTCAGAGCATTTCTGCTGTGTAGAATCTCTCTGTTATCAGATTAGCTTTTCTGATACAGTTGGTTTGGAAAAAAGGATTTTGTTGCTACAGAAAATTGCACCGTTTGGGAGAAATATCAAGAATAACTGAGTAGAGAGGAACCTTGTGAAATTCAACAAGGAGAAATGCCAAGTCTTGCACCTGGGGAGGAACAACTCCACGGATCAGTACATGCTGGGGCCTGACCTGTTGGAAAGCAGCTCTGCAGAGAAGGACCTCGGGGTCCTGGTAAACAACAAGCTGACCATGACCCAGCAGTGCACCACTGTGGCAAAGGCCAACAGCCTCTTGGGCTGCACTGGGAGGAGTGTTGCCAGCAGGTAAAGGGAAGGGACCCTTCCCTTCTGTACAGCATAGATGAGTACAGATCAGGAGTGCTGAGTCCACTTCTGGGATCCTCAGTACAGTGGAGACATGGACATACTGGACTGAGTCCACCGCAGGGCCATGAAGGTGATGAAGAGACAGGAGCATCTCTTCTGTGATGAAAGGCTTAGAGAGCTGGGACTATTCAATCTAAAGAAGAGAGGGCTCAAGGGGGGCATAAACACCTGATGGGAGGGAGGAAGTGAAAAAAAGTGATCCAAACTCTTCTCTTTTCTCAGACTCTTGTTGTCCTGTCAATACCTGCTGACAGGACAAGATGCACTCGACACAAACAAGTAACAATAAAGAAAATTTGGTCTGAATGCATGAAAACAATTCTCTCCTATGAGGATGGTCAAATTGG
This sequence comes from Cephalopterus ornatus, assembly GCA_013396775.1. Classification (NCBI taxonomy): domain Eukaryota; kingdom Metazoa; phylum Chordata; class Aves; order Passeriformes; family Cotingidae; genus Cephalopterus; species Cephalopterus ornatus. The sequence goes on along the minus strand of VZRE01013504.1, from coordinate 228,104 downwards.
CACAAGGCTGCCCATAGAAGTTGTGGAGTCTCCATCCTTGGAGCTATCCAAACCCCAACTGGACACAGTTCTGGGAAACCTGCTCTGCCTGACCCTGCTTGAGCTGAACAGTTTGACCAGATGATTTCAAGAGGTCCTTGCCAACCTCAACTGTTCAGTGATTCCGTGATATTTTAGTTGTGAACATCTGCTTGCATCTGATAAATAAAAAGTGCTTTGATTGAAATGATTGTTTTAAATGTAAAACTTGAAATTCAGATGAGAAAGAAATTCTTAAAGGAGCCCCAATATATTGGTCCAATACTCACCAGTGATGAGACTTGCCAGTTTTTAATGTTTTTTAAATTGCCACCTGGCAGAGAGCAGAGATCCTCATCTGAAAGTGGTGGCTTTCAAATGGGTTTTCAGTGTTGTTTACACTGTGATAAATGGAAGCCTGACATAGCTCCACACACAAGAAATTGTGTGTTCCCCAGATAAAATGTCTGTCTTGGTTATTTTCTGAAAGCAGCACAGGGCAGATATGCATATTCAAAGCCTAAGAGACAAAGGAATTTTTTTGATTATTTGTCGAGTACCACTTTGTTTCTAATGCATTATAGATGAATAAACCCGTCATTGAGCTGAGATAAATTACTTGAAGTTCCTGGAAACTTATTACTGCCATCCCTTGCTTCACAGTTCTGACCTGCCCTTGCTAATGTTTTCTTGTTCGTCTGCAGCATGCAGTGCTCTGGTCCCTCCTGGATGGCTCCTGTGCACCTGCAGCATTAATCTCAGAGCTGGGTGACACGTTTTCCTCTCACTCTAGCTTGCATATGAGAGATGTATAGCTGTATAAACACAGTATTTATTTTATAGATTGACTTTACAATTTCTGTCTATTCAAGAGATGGTCTTTTCATTTCCTCTCTCCTCCACAATTGTAGTCTATGTTTATAATATGGCTTGGATCATTGTCAGTCACATCTTTTATTCGTCAGTATTAGTTGTTCCATCACCCAGCCAGGGAGTCACTGAAGCAGTTATTCTTTGGTTGTTTTCTTCCCCCTGCAGTTATTTACATAGCTATACAAATCTATAAGGATGCACCGATTATAGTGACAATCAAGGCACTTATTCTTAAGCCCTACTTCTGCTAGAGTAATTATTGGAGGAACATTGGCACCCTCCTGTTGTTTCCACTGAAATCTAGGGTGTGATGTGTGTTTACTACCTTGCAGAAGACACGTCTCACATTTTCAGTACTATGGGACTGACTCACATATCTTCAAACGCCTCTCACTGCCCAGGATGGAGCAGCAAAAACAATACACGTCAATGGAGATTCAGAGCAGGATATTTGGAAGCGCCCAAGCCCTGCTTTGGAAGGTGAAACAAACTGTTCAGCTTTTGAGAGGAGAAACTGACTGTTCACCTTTTGACTCTCATTCTAACTCAACCTCAGTTAGCCTTGGAGATGTTTAGATCACCTCTGAAAACGAAACTTAGGCTCTGAAATAAGATATGTTGTTGAAATACTGCCTTTGGTGTTTAAAGAACAGACCCCCTTTATTTACCTGCAAAGTGTGCAAGTCAGCCAATCCAGTGCACACCCAAATGCCTTTACAGGGCACCAGAGTCAGTACTGTTGTGCTTACTGCTCCAGTGCAAATGAGTTTTCTTCATTGTATGCATAGATCTGTTTTGAAAACAAAACTCCGGCATCTCCAGTTTTGAAAATTTGTCCAAAGTCATCATAGCATGAGGAGCCTCTCAATGTTTCTCTTTTGAAAGAACTAAACTATATTTTAAGCCAATTAGTCTTTCTTCTCACATCTCTAAAAATCCTCAGATGCTGTTTCAAAATCCACCCCACTATTTCATGCCTGCTTTTGCCTTCAGACATCACATTTATGCTTTCAACCTGTTACATACATAACTTTTATGAAGACTGTGAGATACCTTGCATTTGAGGGGCAGCAGAGCCAGCTGGTGCATCTCACAAATAGCATCCATACACCTACATCTGTTTGATGGTATTTTGCACTGCGTATACATAAAAATATGCACCACTTGTTTCTCTGCTTTTGATAAGAAGGTATAATAATCAGCTCTGAACTGTTCAACAAAACTGAATAGCTATTATTTTTAAGTGCCTTGGAAAAGGGAGGCTTTCAGGCAGTGTAAAGGGCATTCAACCTGTATGACTCAGGTTGAAAGTCAAATGAAAGTTGAGGGTTGACTTTCTCTGCATACTCTCCAGTCATGGCTCCCCGTATCAATAGCTGTCCTGGTTCCATTGGACCTTGTTCATGTGAATATCCTCAGAAGGCTGTTGGTGAGATGCAGTGAGACCTGCAGCCCTAACTTCTCAGGTGTTGCTGTCTGGGCAGTCGAGTTCCTCCATGTGGTCCCCTGGGCATTTATTGTATCTGTTTGCCTCCCTGTCAGCAAACAGGTTGCATCAGTAAACATCTGGTGGGCAAAGACACTTCTGCCTCCATCCAAGCAGACACAGTTTGAGTCTGTCCCCCTGCTCCATGTTGTGTGTCATCTTGCTCCAGGAACGGCCCACTGATGGCCCTGAGAGGAGGAGTCCTTGGTCTCTTGGGGCAGACCCTGCTGCTTTGCCCTTGTGGTGCAGAACAGGTGAAAGTGAAACAGGGAGAGGTCTCACACCTGGAGTAGCCCATGACAATGACTGGTTTTACCTGCTCTTTGTGGACTTGTGGGGCATCAAGGAGAAATAGGTTGTACAATGAGTTAGTCGCTCTTCCAGGGGCAACTTGACTGTCATCTCCAGAAAAAAGTGGACAAGAAAATACCTGGTATCTGTGCAACACCAAGTCACCTGAAAGGACTGACCCATCCAATGAATTTCCTTGATGAATCCCACTGTTTCCATAGAGATCTTCAGTTTTACTTCTTAGTGATGTCAAATGAATCAGAAATCAGCTGGGTTGTATTGTTGTCAAGACCTTTCATCACTTGATAAAGGAAAAAGAATGTAATAGGAATAGGAATAGGAATAGGAATGGAATGGAATGGAATAGACTAGACTAGACTAGACTAGAGTAGAATAGAATAGAATAGAATAGAATAGAGTAGAATAAACTACTGCAGCTGGAAGGGACCTGCAATGATCATCTAGTCCAAATCTACTCCATGTTACTGTCAACATGTCTGGATCACAAGAGCAGAATCTCACTAGTGAATTTCTCATGGCCTGATTAGGACTGGACAGTTTTCAGGACAGTGATTCTTGTGATGAAGCAGCTTTTGTTTTACAAGCAAGAAAGATCTGCAATTTGTGAGTTTGGAAGATTGGCACCTTAGCTGTCCTACAGCCCAAAACTGCCCTGCAGCTGACAGGTGAGGACCTTTGCTGGTCCCAGAAAGGTCCTACCAACTGCCCAGAGCCTGGGTGCTTGGTGGGGCTGTGTGACCACGTCAGCAGCTAATGCTAATATCTGCATTGACGCAATCAAGGTCTCAGTCAGATAATCTTGTGTGGGTGCCCAGAAATGCTAATATAGCTGGCAAGTGAAAGACACTTCTGCAACTGGAACTGCTACCAACCACTTGGCCAGACCCCATGGAAAAATCATAAGACAACAAACTTGTCCTTTATTAATAAATGCCAGGTGACAGGTAGATAGTGAGACAGAAACTTGGTTAAATAATTGCTTAGGTTTCCTCTTGAAAGTGACAGCACCTTCTTCTTTCCCTGGCATAAAACAACCATGAACTGAAAGTTAAAGCATCCAATCAAATTTCTTTAATTATTTTCCCTGGTTTTGGGGCCAATACTAACCTTGAAACATTCGGATTTAACTAATTAGAGGTGCTATGCATGGAGTGATAGAATGGGAGCTGGAGCAGCCTGGAGCTCAAGACAGCTGCTGGCCAGCTCTGCATCTCTGCTAGGCTCCCCCAGGTGAACAGGACTTCTTCCTCTCTGATCTCTATCCCCTTCCTCACCAGCTCCAGGAGAGAGAATGTCTCCGTGTGCCCAGAGCTGCAAAGCTGGCTCCTACTGAAGGCAGCTCGGTTTCTATTCTGAAGGTAACTCCCAGGGCCATGGAGCTGGGAGCAAAATTCTGCAGGCAAGGGTTTTAGACCAGTTTAAGAACAGAAGACCTCACAGCAATTGCAAATGCTAAAGAAAAAAAAAAAAGGGGGAAAAAAAAAGCACTACATTTCCCCGAACCTGTGAAACATTGTTCTGGCTCTTTCCATCCCCCACCTTTACCCCAGCTGGTACTGGGCTGAATTCAGGTGGAAGAGAGAAAAATAGGAACATTAAAAAGAAAACAGGCATTTTTGTCGTTGCTCTTCATTGGTAGGGAAACATCTGAAATTCTGACAGAAATATTTATGTGATTTTTTTCCTATGAATTAAAAGACAAGTGATTTAATTTCTTTCCTCTTCCTAATATGTATTTTAGAATTTCTTTTATTAGTCAGTTATAGTTTCTATAAGAATAATCTTCCTTTTGCTTAAGTGTCATTTACTTTCAGAATTTGGATTTGTCCTCCACATATGAGAGATAGAATAGGAGGCAAACTATATATTTTTTCTTTGTGCAGTGTAGCTTCATCTTTACCAAATCACTATTTAAGACACTAAGTGACATTATTTGAAACTAAATAATGCATTTTCGTTTATTTAATTTTGTTATTTATAATTTGTATAAATACATAATAAACATAGACATTATAAATAAATAAATAAAATAAACATAATGAATATAATACATAAAATATAAATTATATAATTTCCTTAAATTGTAACAGATTTTCTCAACTGTGTTATGTGTTTTCTATTAGAGCAGAGATCTAAGACCACAGAAATCAGCTTAGTCCATGTAAGAACTAAAAATGTTGCCACACCATCTGTAAGGCACATGACGGAAAAAGAAGCTGCAGAAATATATGGTATTGTTTGGAGATCTTCCTATAATTTGATAGTTCTTCTCTTCTGCCTAAACTCCTGTGGTTTCCCAGTCCTTGCTGTCAGATTTCAAGATCTTGGTGCATGCTGGAGTTTAGGCACAGATTAATGGAGGGTATTACCAAGCTGAAACAGAATCTGTCAGAAGATGTCTGTGCTGTGATATTTATGAAACATGGATAACCTCAAAGGCTTGAGAAGTGTCCCACCAGCTTCAGTGCTTTAATCAAAAGCATCTTCAAGCTAATTGATTTGCTGCTGTATTTTCCATATACTCTTCTTGTAGACTATTCTGCCATCACCATAAAGTTATGTAATTGCATGACACAGAAAACACCTTTCTGAGTGTACCTGCTATTAACTGAGTTTTATAGGGGAGCAAATCTTAGCATTCGCGAAAGCTACTGCCTCTGCCATTTGTGTGACTTGCATTTTGGGATCTAAGAAATGGAGCAGTGCGTGGTGACATTATTTACAGTGCCTCCGGGAGAAATTTTACATGATGGCTCTGCCTGTGGTGAAGTAAACATTAGAGCTGTTTGGGAAAAGATTCTTCCCCCATCATGAAATTTCTGGCTTAGACTCTTGTTTAGCAGAAATTTACATGTAGTCAACTAATTTTCAGTGGAAAACATTATAAGAAAATTTTCAAGGACACTTACCATGAAAAAGGCAACTCTGGATGTAAACAATGTATTCAGCTGAATGACAGCAGTCTGATGTAAACACATCTGGTGCATGCTCAGATGACAGTATTTAGATTTTTTGGAGATGTAGCAGGGAATATTTGCTTTTTTTAATTTTGTTTTTCATGAACTGACATCACTCTGTGATGCATAGTCCTGTAATCTAACAGTCAACAAAGAAGATGAGGTGCATCAGTAAAACTAAAGAAGGGATAATGAGTGTTTTCCCGATTTTTCCTTTTTTGTTATTGAACTCTGATGTTTCTGCTAATGTGGGATACCCGTGGACAGCCTGCATAAGGCAATGGTGATGAGTGATGAGTTCACATCACAACAAGTTCTAGGATGCATAAAGAAAGCCATCAGCCTGGATTTGGTCTTCAGTGGTGTACAGGGTTCATTAGTTGGAGAGACGGTTATAGCAGCAACCACAATACAAATGGTTTTAATTCTGTGGTGAGAGAAAGGAGGCAAACTGATTCAGCACGAAAATGTTAAATTCAGAAACAGGAGACAACATAAAACAGCAGTAATGAGTCAAAAAACCCATTCAAAAACCCCCTAACTTTGCCACCAACAAAAAAGAAAACAAAGCAGTCCAGTAAAGCACAACATGGTAAATAAAAAGTTAGGGTGGATCTAAAGAAGAAAAAGATGAGTGTCCAAGAAAAACAGAATTATTTTTGAAATAAGAGTAATAGCAAAGACCATAAAATATGTATATGTGAGCTCAAATGTAAGCAGGAAAATAAGAGAGCCAAAAAAAGCATTTGAAAAACACCTCACAAAAGACACTCAAGCCAAGAGTAAAAAAGTTCCTTAGGTACATCTAAAGAAAAATAAGGAATTAGTAGGAAAATATAAAAGAGATCTGACTGATAAATGGGACTTCATGGACAGTAAGGTGTAGCAGACCAGCTCATTGAAACTTTATGAATGCATTGCTGAAAGTGTTGAAGACATTCCCACACTGGATGCATTCCTCAGGGCCCATGGGTCAAAGGAGTGAAATCAGTGTGAAGGAAATATGTGGGAAATATGAGCTCAAATAGATGGATTAGATACTGCTGGCCAAGGTTTGTATCATCTCTCTACAAACCGCCATTATGCCAGATAATTGGTTAATTGCCAGTGTAATTCTCAACGAGCCAAGAGACTGCAGAGGGGATGGTGAACTAGTGACCCTGACTTCTATCCCCTCTAAAATGATACACTTAATAACACAGAATAAGTTTTCTGAGTATTCATGAGCTGGGAAGTTGTCATGTTTCCATAACTCCTGAAAAGGAGTTGTCATGGGAAGGGAATCCTGCCCCATCATCATGCTGCAGTTTCAGAAAGGTGTTAGGAAGCGTGTGGGTGGAGGGGATCCAGTAGATACCATGTGTTTGATTGGGTGGATACTTGGATGAACACCAAATGTTGCTCAAGGAAGTAAGCAACTTCTTTGTCTACTGGAGAAGAGTCCTGGTACTGGATGAAAGCTGGTTAACTTATGGGAAAGTTGGCAAATAGGAAGGCTGTTTAACAAGTGGGAAAGCCGTTTAACAAATGGAAAGGAGAGGGTAGGGCTTAGTGGTTGCTTTGTAGGATGGTGAAGAGTTAGCACTGGGAGTGATGAAGGCAATGGATAAAGTGAAGGCAGAACTACCATTCACCAGATCCATCAGCAAACAGAGGACATTTAGATTGGATTAGAGAAAGTGGTTAGACTTGCATGCTCTCTCTAAACACCACGTCCTACTGGATAATTTTTCCTACCCATCATGGCCCCTCTTTTGTTGCTGCATAATGTATAGACACAGGCACACTAAGAATACAGTCTGGGAGCATTCCTGGTCTGTTTGGGCTTTTGAACTCCTTTTTGGCTACTCAGATGGGCACCTCCTGGTTTGGGAGAGAGTATGTTGGAAAACAAGGCTATGCCTTCTGCTCTTAAAAGATGTTTGTGTTTCAGAGCTGGTGGTCTCACTCACTTCCTGAGGTTCAGTCCTGGGGCACTGCATCTTGTAGAGGAGGAGGATTATAGAAGCATTATGCACTACAGGCAGAGAAACAGGAATGAATTTAACTCAGAATTATTTTAATGAAGTACAAGGTGGGGAACTGTGGGGCGGGGGGAATAGTACCCTCCTGGGTGGTAAACAGGGCTCCTTGGTGCCACAGATGGGCAGACAATAAACTATAGGTCCTCACAGCTTCTGCTGGATGCACAAAGCAGAAGTGTGAGGTACCTGAGATTCTTGTATTTATGTAACACTGTAAATGTCTGACAGAGACTCATTAAAGAAATGCCACTTGCTTGCAAGCCGTGTGCCATCACCAGCCTCTCCTGCTCATTTCCCATTCAGGCAGGCAGACAGCACTGGGTGAGGAATTCACATGGCTCGCCTTTAACCGTGGATAATGATAAATTTATAAGCCTGCAATGCTGGTTTTTCTCATCTGCAGGGGGAAACAGTAAGGATGAACTTCTTCCTGACAAGATTTATTGCTCTGTTTTCTGCAGTTCGGAGGCTAGACTAGTAAATCTGAGCACATCAATAAGGGATTTTAGCTGATATAATTTGTTTGGTATGTATGTTCATGTCTGGAGAGAGGGTTGCAGTCTTTAATGAAAGGGTCCTGTGAAATAATGTAGATTTATTTTTCTGGTAATGCACTGGATTCTGGAATAAATTGTCTATTTTTCATTATTTAAGATGGAGTGGGAAAAGAGAGGTGTGAGATATTGGTTAGAAGAGCTCATAAATATATAAATTGAGGAGCTGTGTAGACTAATCATGACTTACTTTTGAAAAGTTTGGAAAAATGTTGGTTTCATGGGTCAAAAAGGCATGTAATAGGTTTTAGGACATACAGGAACATCATGCTAAAAGTTATCCCTTTTGTAAGCAGAGAAGGAGTAAATGTTTTTTAAAAGTAGCTAAAAATATGACTGTAAGAATAGATGTACTGCTTGGCATTCAGCTGTTGGAATGGATTCTGTAATTTGTATCATATGAATACAGTGTCTAGCAGTAGCTTTTTCAATATTTGTTTAGTTATCCATGGTCTGTATTTGAAACTTATTTCTTTTGTTGTGTATTGCAAATATATTCCTTGGACTCCCAACTGGAAAAAACTGAGACCTTGTTTGAGGTCACACATCTCTCATCCCTTGGCAACCACTCCACTGTGTCCTTCAGTGAGCTCCTTACTGGTATCACAACAAGCTGCATATGGCTCTACAATAAAAGGAATTATTGTTTTAGTGGAAAGCACTGGGCTATCAGAAATAAGGTCAGTCTAAGGTAGGAAATGACTGTACCATTTTGTTTCCAAATACTTGCTAATGATTTATTTTAAAGGAAAATGAGAGTGCTCTGCGTATTTGCACTCAAATTATCAGAGGAAAAGGACAAAGCTACCACTAATATTAGTTATTCCAGTAAATCAGCTTCCTTGCCAATAATGAGGCATTTTTTGTTTAAAGTCATTTAAGAATTGTGTTCTTAAACACATTTTTAAACGAAGCCCTCTGGAGATTTTACAGAAGAAGAAACAGCACAATTAAATAGGGTAGTTTAGTAACCATAAACCTCACATCTGATGTAACTGCAGCTTGTCAAAGCCTAAATCAGGACCCTGCAGGACCTCTTTAGCTTTTCAAGACCCTCCATGGGAATAAAATGTGCACTAGAGTGGATTTTGTCTTTTGATTTTTACCTGTCATACATGGGCATAAAATATCTGCTTGCGCTTTCAGCTCATCTCCAGTATCTACCCCACCGGTTTGCTTCTCCCTCCAGAGTGGATACAAAAAACTCCACAGATGCGGGTTAATACTGCTCCTGACATGCTGCACTACATCTAACATTCGTGGGAAGCAGCAACTGTGTGCAGAATATAAACTAGTCCAGGTCAGGGCAAGCCCTAAGGTCTTGATCTCTCAATCGTTTCCATCAGTAGGTTGGCTGAAACACATCCATGCAATCTGATTTTCCTCCCATTGAAGTCTGCTCATGGGAGGCTGATTCATGGCCCACCTATATTTCATCCTGATGTTTGATGCAGATTAGAGGGGCCCCTGGGTCTTGCTGTTCACAGTGTGCAGAGCTGCCCAATGAAGCTGTCGGTGCTAGGGTCAGGAGCCTTATTTTAAAAGCGTCCTGGGATGAAAGATGCTGTACTGTGATCAGAAAGGTGGTGTCAGAGGGAGAGCTGTCAGCTGTGGGTGTAGATCAGTCTCTCTTTTGGAACAAGGAGCTGGTGGTAATAGCCTGGCTGTGTACGTATCAGCACTCAACATTTATGTACAAAGCAATCTGGCTATTGCTAAATGCTCTTAGGGAGGAAATCAGAGAGTCAAAGAAAATGGCAGGAAATACTCATCAGTGTGACAATTAATGCAATGCATAAATCTTAAGATGGTTTAAGGCACTTTATATAGCTGGGAAATGCATTTCAATAACGCCAAGCTTTGTCAGGTGTTTGAAATATGAGAAACCTAAGTAGCTGTGTTGAGTGCAGGGGTCAGTCCATTTTAGCGACAGTCCAAATAGCGTACAAAATAACCATAAGTGAGAGAGACTCGATCTGAAAAGACCTTCTCCCAAATAAGATCTCTTTCCAAAATGAGGGAGTTTGTCTGCTGTTCTCGTATCAGGCAGTTTTGTAAAATTTCTGCTTGTAAAGAAATGGTCTAGTTAAAACTATGAGTAGTGCTTTGGAATTTTAGAATATTTATCGTTTTTCAAGGCAAAGTTGAGATGGGCATTACACATGTACATTTTTTATTTCAGTTGATCTTATAATTCTCCTGTCCCAAAGATGAAGATAAACATTTTGTTGCAGATATGAGACAGATGTGTGCTGTGTATCTTCAAGTAAGTCAGATTAAAAATAGCCCTTTATCTATCTCTACAGCTTGTCCCTCAAAACCATTTAAATCACTGGAATTAGAAGCTGCTTAGTCCAGCTGAGGGCACATTACAAGAAAATTCCTGTCATCTAGTCTTCCTCTTGTACCTTTCTTTATTAGATTATTCCTTTATTTTTAGTTATACTCTGTATAGCACAAATCTGCTCCACTATAGGCAGTTTTAGAAAGTGTTTTTGTGACTCATATGACCACACTCCAAGGACTCCATTCCTTGAAAGGGACCCATTTCCGAAAGGGCTTGCAGATGTATGAGAAATATTAAAAATACTCCTTCAGGTATACCATATTCTTATAATCAGACTTATTTTAAATGGACATTTTGGCAGCATCTAGCAACCTTAGTGACAGATCCTCTTGTGCGAGAGGTTATTGATTATATTGGCTATAATCAATAGACAATCCCAGACACAAGTGCACAATTAAAGGGTCTGTCTACACTGCAGCTGTAGTAAGCATTTTCAAATATGCTTGTCACCTTGTTAGTTCAGCTGTGTGTGGTGGCAGGGCAGGCATGAGCTATGAAACCCACCCAGGTATTCCTCCCCAGACTCTCCAGGGAGACAGCAAGGGAATTTGGGGATGGTGATGCTCAGATAGCCTGTCCAAGATCAGGATGTGACTGGAGGTTTGCTGACCTCTTAGTTTACCAGCCCAATCTCTCCATTTTAGATGAACAGCCTAACTCCTTTTTTTTTATTTTTGGTTTTTTTTTTTTTTTTGGAGTAGCTGAAACTTGCAGGTATTTCTCTGGAAAGTAGCTTCAAAGACACCTAAGAAGCTACCCTGCTCTCAATACTAATGTAGGGTGAACCCAGAGAAGCTCAGAAAGACAAGAACCAAAGCCACCCATCCCTGTCTAAGCTTTCCTGTAGTCCTCTGTTAAACTTGGCATAAACAGCTTGCCTGAGGCTCATAGGAAGTCTGTGAGAGATGAAAAAACAACACTCAAACATCGAGGCATAGCTTCTTTCCGGAAACCACTTCTGTTGGTTGATGAACAGTTTCTCTTCTCTCCCCACATATGCAAAGATATCTCACTTGCCTGTACAATCAAATATCTCCCTTGAAATCACACTAACTTCAAATGTGTGCTAAACACTAGAGCATCCTGCAAGCTGTTGAAGTGCTGTGCGATTACTCTCCTTATTTGATTCCAGTGTCGATGACTCCCATGATTGCTGGAGCACAAAAATGTCAGTGACCGTATCTCTTCAGTGGATTTTGCCAGCAGTGACTCTTTGAACAGCCAATGACCAGAAACAGGAGATGTGAGGTTACTGTTTGGGTCTGGGGGTATGAATGGCTTTTCTATCACACGGTGTTTTGGAAATGTCAACTGTAATTGAAACTTAATCTTCCAACAAGTTTCAGCTGGCTGCTATTTGCAGACAATGTGGATGTTGCATTTTAGCAAATGGCATCTAAACTAAAAGGTTCTGTTGATTTATCCTTTTTTTTTTTTTCCCCTCAAAAGGACACTGACAGGCAGGATGTGGGTCCTAGCTTAATTTGACTTTCACAAATCAGATACTTCTTGTTCTCCAAATGTCATTTTTAAAAAATAGCTTGGGTAGCAAAAAAAACAACATCCCAAAATTTTGACCTGCTGTAGCAGGACCTGCAATACTGATGCTATTTGGGAGTTGGCAGAGCTGAGGAGTACAAGCTAAAAGATGAATCTAAACATGTGTCTGCAGCTAGCTGGTGAATACTGCACAAAAGCAAGGAGCAAGCAAATTTAGCTCAGTGTAGTCAGAATTCATGCAACCATAAAAGAAATAAATTGTGCTTCTAAAGGCAGGGTTGCCACCAGAAAAGACAGTTGGGATACTTAGTGCTTAAGAGGTTTCAGAAGATATTTGAACATGTATGCCCATTGATGAGGACAGGGATTCCTCTTTCCCTCCCTCCACCTGCCATCTCTGCAAATGGAACCTCACTTATTTAGTAAGAAGGGATGGTTTCTGTTTGTGGCAGGGATGATAGACTCCAGCTGGTGTGGATGTGACTCACCCCCTGCAGCAGGTCTCCATGGGCATCATGGTTTGGGCTTTGGTTGTCAGTTTTGCCATCAGTCACAAGCACAAGTCGTTCAAATGCAAGAGAGACTTTCTGTTAAGCTGAAAAAGCTTTGTGTGAAGCCCAAGGAGTTTCTACTCACTGTGGCCACACTGGTAGATGAAGTAGGGGTCTACAGCCAGGTTTGGGTGCAACAAGTCCCATGTTTCATGAGCTTTCTGCCCATGTGAGCACATGTGGAGGATACACATGGCTGGGGTGCACAGTGCCCGTGCTGAAACAAAAAAGGAAATGTTCAGCAAAGCCATGGTATGTTTTGCTTTTGTGGTCCCAACTCCTCCCTGACTGAGTTTGAGCCCTCCAACCTCTCCTCTCCACAGAGCTCAGGACTGTGCAAAGTTTGGCGGTTTTGCAGGGACAGTGGAGAGGCTGGACCTGAGGCTGGGCTGGAATTGAGCATCAAACCACAACAGAGATGGGTGCCATATGTCCTGGACCTGCAGGAGCACTCAGCCAAACAGCCGAAGTTTATTTTTGCCTTTGAAGTCAGCAGCTGCAAGCTGAAACGCATTCAGGAAGGATGAAATAAGTAATTTATTTCTATGGAGTAAATCCTGAAATCCTGAAACTTAAACAAACTAATCTTCTCAAAAGTGATGTGGCTTCTTCTTGGTAAATTATATGCGGGAGTTCCTGATAAAAGTTCCATCTCAGAGATGTGTTTCATTCATCACACTGATCATTTCGAGTCAAGCTTTCAAAACTGGTCTCTAAATTGCGACCCAGTAAAAATGTACCCACATCCAATGGCCTCCAGTTAATACTCAGAACATGAACCCTGGTTTGAACTCATTTGAGAGCTCAGCTGTATTCAGACATTCTTTAATATGCTGGGGTTTGTGGTTTATATAATAAGAAAGGAAAAGACAACAGTCAAAACCATCGTTCTGCATTTTAAATCTGTGGGAGACTGTGTGCATCCTGATTGCTCAATTTCAAACAAAGTTAGTAGAACCTGAAAAGTTACAGAGGAAGTTAACCAGAAATATGTAAGAGTTTCTAAAGCAGAAAACACTGAATAGACTAAACTTTCAACACCAAATATTCTCCAAAATTGTGATTGCTGATGGGAACAGGGTGTGCGCTTCTCACATTTCTTACACCTTCACATTGCCACCTGTTGCTGGTCATTATCAGAGGCTTAGGTGGCAGCTCTGCATTTGATAATAATATCTGACTTTTACTCAAGGGATTTTGAGGTCCAGGGTTGGACAAAGAGCTACCTGAACTCACCCCAGAGAAGCCTAAGTAGACAAGATTGTGGAGTTGGACTGCAGTTGGATTTAAGGTTGTGACAGCTACCTGTCTTGATGTTATAGTTTAGCATTTAAGACATTCCTCTAGGACTTCACTGGTGGGGAAGTTATGTGACACAATATCTACACCGATACTTTATAACTGTCCTAACTGCTTGGTGTCATGGTGTAACCCAGTAGACAGCTAAACACCACACAGCTGCTCATTCATCCCTGCTTCCCTCCATGCAGTGGAACGGGAGAGATAATTGAGGAAAAAAAACCCGTAAAATTCATGGTTTGAGATAAAGACAGTTTAATAGGACAGAAACAGAAGGGAAAATAACAATAATACTAATAATGATACAAGAATTAGAGTATACAAAACAAACGATGCACAATGCAATTGCTTACCACCAGGCAACAGATGCCCAGACAGCTCCCAAGCAGTGGCTCCTGGCCAGCTTTCCCCCTAGTTTATATGCTGAGCATGAAGCCATATGGTATGGAATATCCCTTTGGCAAGTTTGGACTGGCTGTCCCAGCAGTATCTCCTCCCAGCTTCATTTGTACCCCATCCTACTTGCTGATGGGATGGTGTGAGAAGCTGAAAGGTCCTAGAGTTAGTGTAAGCAGTGCTTATCAACAACTAAAACATCAGTGTGTTGATAATAATCAACATTATTCTCATCCTAAATCCAAAGCACAGCACTATATCAGCTACTAGGAATAATATTAACTCTATCCTAGCCAAAACCAGAACAATATCTACCCCTTATTCTATACCATCTATGTCATGCCGAGGTCCCACACTTTTCAACAGACCCCAAGTAACCACCACCACTTTTTCTAGTCCTTTGATACATGCACACAAATATCATTCCCTTAGTCATCCCTCTAAAAATCCATAGACTTTAATTAGTCCATGACTTTGGGCTCCATCTGTCGTAGCGGTCCTTCAGGGAAGGAGATATGGTGCGTGGTGTTGGATTGTTGCCATGGAGTATCCTGAGTGACTAGACTTGACACGGTTCTTGCAAAAATTGGTCTACTTTGTAGCCATTCAGACAACTGTCACAAGTTCAGGTGAGGAGCAGACTAGAAAACACATCACTTGAGCCTTGGTGTTAGGCACCCTTCTGGGAGGAAGGGAGTTTGACTGCTAGACCCTGCTTTGGTTGTGACTGCATCTGAGAAAACAAATCAATGGGTTAGGGACAGTTATTTTGTGTTGACAACTGGCATAGCATGACTTGCTTTCATACAGGTGTAATTCCCTTACTCTTCAAACTGCAATGACTGCACCCTGCCATGGCCAATGCCATCCCCAAGCCATGCCTGGGTGCTTTCTGAAAAAGTGGTAACTACATCAGGCCAAGGCTGAGCCAGGGGAACCACAGTGAGGATTTGATGGTGGGACATGCCCAGGCCATGTGCAGTGTGTGGGGTTGGTCAACTGTCCTTACAGACCTCCCCTGTGGTGAAGGAAGGTGGCCCCAGCTGCCCTCCTCTAGCCCAGAGGAGGTAACATGGGCCTGAGTCCTGCTGAGGCTGTGTGCTATCCAATCTCCTGGCTGTGACATCTTCTGGGTGGTCTCTCAACCACCTGGGCTGTGGTGTGGCAGGACCATGTCCCCCTGTACTGTGCAGCCAAGAGAGATAGCAGTCCAGAGCTGCCTGCATAATCCTGCCAATCTTCAGCAGCTCTCACCCTTCTCCACTGACTCCAGAAGAAGAATCCAGAGGGGCGTATCAGGCTGCCTGAATTGTCTTCTTCCCCCTCCTCTCCTGGGCCAGATGCCCAAAATTGCAGTGGAGCTTTGCCTACATTACTCACCTAAATAATACTGACTGGAGCCTGTCCAATATGTTTGTTCTAATGGGTGGTTTTATTGCCTCAGCCTCAATTGTTTTGGAATGTGCTTTGTTTATAGCAATAATTGATCATGCTTTGTTACAAGTGAATTAGTGGCAGCTGGAAGATCTAAGCTCTAATTTTCCTTCAAACTGGGAGAAATTTTATAACATCCATTGCTCATGTATAAGAAAACCTCTAATTTTTCCTTTTCCCCCTCTAGTTTTGGAAATATATTTTCAGTGTGCAACCCACAGTGGGAGCCTGTCATATACTATGGTGAGTTTGCTGCTCAGGCCAAGTCTGTCATTGGTCTCTTTGATTTAAAAAGTTTGTTTGATGGTGTTTCATTAGACAGAGTCTAACAAAATACTTTACAAATATTACTGCAACATAATTCAGCTTCCACAAGGCAGCTGAAGGGAAGTATTCCCAAACGCCACAAGAAGAGTAGAAGCTTCTGTGCTCAGTATCACTAGGCAAGGGCAGTATTGTAGGCACGAAGAATAATTCGGTGAGGGGACCAGGAGGCATGTTCCTGTGAGATTAATGAAAAGCTCCAAATAACAAACCCCTGGCATTTGGAATAGAATGTTTTAGTACTGTCTTCCAATTTAATGGTCACAGGAAGCAAAGTGAACAGTCTGGCTAAATTACGTGGCATTTCAAAACTCACTTCAGGCTGTGTTCAGACCTGCCACAGCTGTCCAGTGATTCCAGTTTTAAGCACTTAACAGTGGCCCTTGGTTAAGCCCAACTCCCAGTTCTGGATATCTGTATGGTGATGGAAAGAGATGGACACTTCCCAAGGTGGTCTCTATCTTGGGAGAGCTGAGTTGTGCTGAGGAACTCTTGGTTTCCTTCCACTTATTCCACACTGCTGCAGGTGGGATAAGTCTGTGCCCAGGTATCCCTATTAGTTTGGAGGAAGATGTTTTGGTTTCCCGCCTCCATTTGTCTGCCTTAAAAAGTCAGCTTAACTGAAGATATTTGCTGTACGATTCTGATGTGAAAATTAAAGTACATAAAAAAGGCTTGGACAAAGACAACATGGTTTAAATGACAGATGATTTTTAGAGCACTGGCTGATGTTCCCAATAATGAGGAATATTCACTTTAATTTAGGGAGGGTCACCTGCAAATCTGAGTTTGGGTCTGAAGCATCTGAACCGATTCCTCCTCCTAAGTAGTCATAAAAAATTGTTTTTCTGGGTTGAAGCAGGAAATGAGCAGAAGCCAATGACAACACAAACCAACTGCCAGACTCCATCAAATATAAGGAATGAACAGGTGTCACATATTTCCTGATCTTTGATCCCTTTACTTTGAATGCTTCACAGCAAAAAAAATGCTTAAAAACTCTTGAAGACTTTTACTGTGTTACATGATATGCCAAGACAGGAATGCTGCTATGCTCTTCTCTGGTTGAAGGAAAATATTAGAAAAAGCAGCTGTTCTGGTGGTTGTTACTGTGAGTTTGAAAAGATTGTGTTGACTAGTTTGGCATCTAACATTCACACGCTCATCATATTTTCATTTGCAGCAACAAACCTGGCTGGAAAGGGTTATTCTTTGAAGCAGTCAGTTCAAGTGTATCCACCAAGCTTATTGACAATGCTCTTTTCAACTTCAGAGACATTGTAATTTACTGGCAGGGTCCTCTATGCTGTCTGTTTGTGCTCCCTGGACACCTCCCCCAGAAACCCAAGCCGTCGTTTCAGACACCTATACAAGTTTGTCTCAAAGTTTCAAGAAATCCTGAGCTTTTGTACATCTCCTGGCTGCTGCCTAAGCCAAATGCCATTGCCTGCCCCGTTGATGTGAGGAGAGCACTGACAGTTTGCAACAGTTCCTGTCTAACCCCATGCACTAAGCTCTTTAAAATATGGGGCTTTTATTGTTTGCTAACCTTTTAAAAATAACCTAAGTGACTTAAAAGCCTGAGAGACAAGGTCACCTTGAAAATGGTTGTCTAGTTGTGAAACCAAAGCTTACTCAAAATTTCTGTCGTGTCTGGTTTGAAGATATCAGATTGCTCTGATCCAGTTTCTGAAGATATAGCCAAGTGCTCTTTAAAGAGTTGATTACAGCTGTGAAAAATTTAGTGCACATCAGGGGATATTTATACAGCTGACTGAGGGATTTAACCTTGGGCACCCAATACCAGATAGAGAAAGAAAGGGCTCTACAGAGGGTTTGCTAGAACTTCAGAGCTTGTCTCTTGTTCTAAATCACAGAACCATAGAATATCTGGAGTTGGAAGGGACCCACAAAGATCACCAAAGTCCAACTTCTGGCCCTGCACAGGACAGACCCTAGAACCACAGAATGTGTCTGAGAGCATTGCACAAACACTTCTTGAACTGTCAGGCTTGGTGCTGTGACTGCTTGCCTGGTGAGCCTGTTCCAGTGCCAGACCACCCTCTGGATGGCTCTGTTAGGAAGAGGTCTTCATCTCACCACTGACTATAGAGAACCCAGCCTGGCAAATGGGGCAGGACTGTCCTGCTTGGTCCTGAGGCAGTTATGTTCCCGGTCACTCCCCAACTGGGTTTCTTCCTTTCTTTTGGAGTTGGGATTAAACCAAATAAAAGAAACAGTGCTTTAACATTGAAAAATTGAAGGTCAGGGCTGATTTTGAAAAATGAGTCCTTTGCATTTTTTAATAGACCCCTTTTTATTCAAGTTTAATGAAGATAAAAGAAAGAGCTCTGAAAAATGCAGCCAACCGTGACAAAATGTATAAAGCTGCATCTGCATGTTGGAATCCTACTGTGTAGTGGTATATAAAAAAGCAGGAGGAAAGGAGGCAATTTTATCACTATTGACAAGTCAGAGAGACAGAGAACACGTTTAACCCCTTCAAAATAGATGTTGAGGTTTCGAAGCCATATCTTTAAATTTTTCTTGCTGTTATCTCTCTCTTCACTTCTACCAGGCAGCACAATTGTCTTGCCAGAGTTTGGGTGCACTTGGCTGCCTCTGCTAGAACTGCTTCTGCTTGCTGCTGCTGTTGAGTGTATCCTGCTGTGAAGGATGAGTGGAAAAGGTATTTGCAGCACTGGACTCTCCAAGTGGCAGTGTCAAGATTCGGGGTTCCCCTCTCCTTCCTACTTCCATCATGTGATGCAGAGAGATCTGCTTTCCAATTTCTGGATAGGCTTTTGCTGGCCTGAATTTTGTCTGGTCAGAAAAAATTGTCATGATAATACCTGGCTCTGAAACATGTAACTCTCTCTGAGGTGAAAGAAAAGTGTGTTGTGCATGTGGGTACTTGGATGAAGGGGTTTGAATTCCATTTCTGTTTTGCTGAAATCCTGTATTAAACCCAAAGTTGCATGAGATGAGCTTGGTCTCACCTAACTTAAAAGTGCTCAGTTCACATACCCTTGTGTCCTACTGCACCAGACGTCTGTGCACAGGCAGTTAAATGAAGACCTGGATTTCTATATGTATGGTGATCCTGATTTTACAGACAGATTCATTCAAAAACACTCCAGTGTGTGCACGGAATAAGTGAGTTTTTCTCCATTGTCTTTAAAAGGAGTTGACAGTGCTTAGTGCAGGATACAGTGTCTGTATTTGGCCAGTTGAACCCCACCCAGGCCAATCCCTTGTTCCCCTTAGCACCAGCATGCTCCTGGGATATTTCTAGAATGGAGAAAGTCCTCAAGGGCAGCCTACATCAGATGCACCTTTCACTGGTCTTTCAGCAGGTCAGGAGGCTGTGCCTCTTAGGAAGAATGAATGATTGTAATAATAACAAGCGAAGAACCAGTGAAATGGTATGACCAATGTGACAGGTGTGAAAAGTCCCTGGACTATGTACCTTAAAACTAATTTGTATCCTATGCAGAGAGATAGCCAGTCAACTTTACAGACAGCTTGATTTGGGAAAGTTGTGCTGCTGCTCACATGGTGAGCGGCTTAGGGTTTCTAACAAAACTCTTTAGCATGTGCTTCATTTTAAAACTCGAGTTGTCCTGATGATGCCTTTGTCAGATGGGCTGGGATGGGCTTGCTGACACATCTCTCTTTTCCTGCACATACTCTCTTTCTCCATGTGGAAATTTAGCCCATGGAGTGGGTTTTGGGATGATGTCACAGTTGCACAGATTTCTGGCTCTGCAACCTACTCCATCCTTGAAACAAATCCCCTGGCAAGCTGCATACATTGTGCCTTGCTTGAGAGGCACAGGCAGACGTGTCACTCTGTCGTTGGAGGCTGCAGGGGTTCCTCTTGCACATGTGGGACACATTTAGCAATTTAGAGGGTACTTCCCAAACACGTGCCCCTCACTGAGACACAATGCTGCAGTGAAGCAGCCAGAGAGGTTCCTGGGCAGCCTGCATGAATACGTCACAGTTTAATGCTTGTTGGCATTAAGTCCTTTGCACCCTAGATCTGGATGAGAATTTCTGCTTTGGCACTGGTTAGACACCTTTTCTATAGAGGCATAAATGTCCCTTTACAACACACACAAACTTAGGGGCTTGTGCCTGGCCCATGTCAGGCTCCCCTTGTGACTAGGACCTGCATATTTGCTTGAAGTCTTATTCGAAAAGTTATCTTTGTAAGGAAATGTAGGATTTCCTCTATTCCTGTGTGCATTTCTCACTGAGTAGAAGAACCATTGTTTGTCTGTCTTATGCTCCATTTCCCACTGTGATCTTATCAAGTTTCAAGTGGGAGGGAAAGGAAGCAGTCAAATGCAGCAGCACAGCAATACAACCAATACAACCCTGAAGCAATACAACCTTATTTTGAAAAATATTCTGACTCCTGGCAGGATTTTGACTATTGATAACATTTTATAACAAGCTGCAAGAAATAATCATGGAGGTTTCTAAATATGACTTTGCTTCCAAAAGACCATGACCCTTCTTGTTCTAGTGCCCTGAATGCTCATCACTGTGTCATGCTGCTTGTACAGACATTTCTGGAAATTGCGGTTTGTGCCTGTACCAGAGTTTTGTTTCGTCATGAAACCAGAGTTGGAAGCGGTGCACAATAATCATAGTGTGACTGGGATTACTGAATCATAGCTCTGGGGCACTTCTGGTCTGCTCTGTGAACTGGTGTTTTGAGGCTTTCTGGGGTAAAAATTAAGAAGAGCAAAATTTTCCAAGTATTTATTATCTAAATAAGAGGAAACGAGCAAATAGAAAATGGAAGCTGATTTACAATCTTAAAAAAGACCCTTCATTTTGTTTCAAACTGTGTTTAAAAAAAGATTTAAAACACAGACAGTTCCAGTTCCAGACTTTGCTGAAGTCAGTGGTTCCCATAGAAGCCCCTTAAGACTTCATTGCAGAAGGTATCATTTTGCCAATGATAGTTTTGGTAGGATATTACCTTAAGTACCAAAGAGCACCATGTACCTCTCTGCATATAGTTTTGATGCTATTACTGAGCTCACGATACATTTGTGTATGTATATAATTTGTATTCCCATTCATTCTAAAGATATAAATCATTGGTGTTAAAATTTCCTGCCTTATTTGAATTACTACAACGAAATGCAGGTACTTCTTTTACTGTGAACAGCTATCTTCTTGGAGTAGGCATTAGGAAAATAGATTTCATTAATATAACACTTTGTTAGTGGATCAAGGGTTGGACTTGATGATCTCAGAGGTCCCTTCCAACCCGTATGATTCTACGATTCTATGATTCTATGATTTTGGCTTACCTAATAACTTTCTGAGCTACTAATGATGATCTGTTTTGTTGGAGATGCTAGCTGCTGGTAGGCTATGGTCCTAAGACATGAATTTCAGATTATGCTTAGCTAGTTGGAAAATACAACTTTCTCTGAGAAGGAAAATTATTTACTTTTCTATTAAGTTAGGAGTTTATTTGACAAAGGACTGATTTTTGATAGTCTCTGTATAAATCCCTACTACTAAATAAATGAGAGCCAAGGACTGATCTTTGTGTAGGAGGCCAGGGGAACAGGCTGGTTCATGCCCGTTTTGTTCCCTCCAGAGCAGACTGGCTGCATCTACACTTAGCACTTGGCCCTGGCTCCCCACTGGGCCCCACAAAGGAAACATTGTACATAAAACTATGGTTATTATTTTTACTGTGCTTTTCCAGTTCTACTTGTCTAAAGGAAAATGAGCAAAGTGCGGCAGCCCACCACAGCAGTGATTTTTTCACATGCTCCTGGTAGCGTGTTTTGCTGACATTTAGTATGAGGACATGTGAGGTCGCAAAGCCACTGGGATACTGCTGAAGAGCTGGTAGGGCAGAGGGAGCCAAACACTGTGCTGTCTTGTCAAATCAGTCTAATAGTCACATCTGTGAAAATTCCTGCAATGAACCATCTCAGCCTGTGTGCCCAAAACCTGCTCTGCAGACAGCTGGTGGAGCAGGTTCAGGACAAAGCCAAGAAATGATCTGACTGAAGCAGTGCTTGATGATTGGGGGCTTAGTGATGGGCTTTTTTCCCTGTCAGGGAAAAGAATGTAGATATATTCTGTGAGACAAGCGCTTTGCCAGGGAGCTTTTTGTAGGAGTGGATGGCTGGGGAGGATTGAAGGGCTGCAATTTTCCCCGTCCCCAGGGGATGCTGCAGTTTGCACCCTGTGTATGTGATCTGTGGTAGAGATGATTGCTTTGGGGATGGCAGGTCAGGGGTGCTAGCTCACTAGGAATGAAAGGAGCCACCTTAAAGCCATGTCAGAGCTTGGCAAGGCTATCTCAATGGGTTTTCCTGTTGAGCTTTTAGGAGTCAAAGGATGCACCTTCTCACTAGCCCTGATCTCAGCGGCTGATGGGCTCTAGGTGAGCTTGATCTGTAGAAAAGCTGTTCTCACCTTTCTTACCTGCAGCAGACAGCTGTCAGGAGAGGCAGGAGGGCATAGCTGGGTCTGCCCAGGCAGGAGAACCATGTGTCAGCAGCAGAATGCATCTGCAAGGCTCCAGGCTTGCATGGGAGTTGGGTTAAAATCTTCTAGATACGATTTCCCACTGCTGGTCAAACAGATGCTGAAACAGTACTGCAGGAGGTAAGGATTAGGATGTGATCTGGCTGAAAGCTGCTGTAGGAATGACTGAGCTGTATAAAGAACTCTATTATTTTTGCAGATATTGCTGCTTCTCTTTTGTCCCCATCATCTGAGAAGGCAACTCCTGGCATTCCAATAAAACTATGGAGTTAATTTTAATTACTGACAAGTGCAGCTTGGGTTGCTATGGAAACACAAAGATCTGCCACTTCCACAAGTTCAGCGTGTAACTTGCTGTCTGGAAATATCATATGGGGTCTAATTCCTCTCTTCTGTCTAGCAGTAGCAAAAAAGGCATGGCCATGTATCAGCCCAGTTTAAGCAATGCACAATCAGTTCAGGTAAGAATAAAACTTCCACCTTTTTTCTTTTTGGTGCCATTTCTCTTTGATTCTGAAATAAAATTGATGTGTTCCTAATTTCCTAATGACTTGAAAACCAGTTTCCAGTCAGTTGATGAAGGAAACTAGAGCACAAAATCATTGATATTAGAGTTGAAAAGCAGCTTTTAGGTCACGCAGTCCCCATACAAAATTGTTCCTATGCTATTTTTTCCTACTACTTTTCACTGTCTAATTAAAAATGCAGCTGCATTTGTAATAAAACCTCCTTCAGCTTTAGTTTCAGGGCCAGAATATTAAACCTGAATCACAAATTATTGGACAAAGAGGTTGTCCAAGTGTTTCCATTCTAAGCTTTTCAGTTTGCTGCTGTTTTCTTAGCCTGAAATATCTCATTTTCACTCCCTGCCTTTTGATCGGGAGTAGCTTTGGAAAGTCAGAACCTGGACACTTTGTCTTCCTAAATTTATAGAAAAGGCTTGTTTATTTTTGGCATCTAGTTCACTAAAAAATATTGTGTGTTGAACTGAGGCCTGGAATCAGTGCTATTATTTATTGATTATATTGGAGTTACACCCATTAACTCCCAGGATTCCTTTCCCTCCAGTTATGCTTTACATTATAAGTGATGCAAAATATCTAAGTTGCTGGAGGTCCTCAAGGAGCTGGACTCTCCTCACAACTCAAAGACCTCGCTAGTACTCTTTACATAACAGGTTTGTGAAAAGCAAATGCTGATGCACTTTTATAAAATAGAACGTGAGTGGGATTACAGTTGTGCCTTCAGCTTCCCCACAGTAAATATATTACAGATTTCAATGGTACTTTTAATTTTTTATCCCTGCACTGTGGTAGTTGGGCACAATTCCCATTGATTTCAGCTGATTGCCCCGTTTTGATAGTCAAGAACAACCTGTCCCCTTTGGGGGAGGCACCCATCCCCTTTCTCAGAGGCTGCCCCAGCTGCAGTAATCACCCCAAACAGCTGCTTCCAGCCACTTCCCTGTCCAGTATCTCCAGTCCCTCCAAACAGCGCTTGATTTTGAGTGCAGCTGAACCTAATAGCTGTCTAAGTCTTGTGTCCACCTTCATCTTGTTGATCTCCTTCTAACCATCCATCTCAGGAGTGCAGTTGCCTCAGACTCCATGGGACAGAGGGAGAAGCAGACGTGTCCAGGCTTGGACCTTGGAAGCCTGAGCTGACCTACAGAAATGTTTCCTTCTCTGTTGACTTTGTAGGGAACTTGGGCTGGTGAATCTCAGGTCTCTCTATTAAACTGTTTGGATTCACTGAGAGCAATTTGACCAAAATGGGACCTGGAGCCCTCCTAAGAGCAGTGCAGCCAGCAGATCTGAGCAGGCCTGACTCCTGATGGGGACAGCTTCAGGCAGGAGCAGTGGCTTCCACGAGGAGCACCACCAGGAGATGTGTTCTCACAGCTTCATCCCAGCAATGCCAACTTGCTGCTACCCTCCTCTTTACATGACACAGCACTTCCTAGATTTCAACGCTCCAACCTTTCCCCTCCAAAAAAGCCATAAAACCATGTGTCCCGACCCCTGAGTAGGATACCTAAAAAGGGGGAGGAACTGGACCTATCTTAAAAGCCTTCTTTGTTCTCCTATTATGTCCAACTAATAATTTTGCTTTAAAATTGGGCATGTAAGTGATGCTCTGGACAGAAGATTTAGAGATTTCTGAAGCATCAGGGAAGTGGCCTGGATTAGAGTCCAGGGAAAGACAGATGCAGGGTCCCAGCATGTGTCTTAAATGAGAGAGAATCATTCTTTTTATGTTTTACAGTATGTACTGCTTTGAACTGGAGGTTTAGGAGAATGCAAAAAAGTTAATTAATATTGAGTTATATCTAGAACTTTCCTCCAGTTTGTCAAACTGGGTAGAAAGTTTTAATAAATGAAAATGGTGGGTCTGACACATCTCTACTGCTATACTTGGAGAACTGATAAAGAGCAAAGACTCTGTGTGGCAGCTTTTGTGGAAAACCTTCAAATGGCTGACAACTCACATCTGAGCTGATGAATGACTCAAAAAAGAGCTTAGCTCTCAATCTTACCGTTGTCACCCACAAGGAATCTGATTCCAGACATGTGTTCTTTTGTGGTTAGGAAATCCATAGCTTTCCTCTGTGCTCAGCTGTTGGGAGCTCACAGGATGGAGGATGTAAGTACACCCCCCTGCTGAGCAATGTTTGGCTTTCAAGGGAACCTGCCAAGGATGCAAGTGGACTGAATACAGTTTCCTGGTCCTTCTTCAAGCAGTTTCTGCTGCCAGACTGGCTGTATCCCACCTCTGATAAGTCAAGTGGTCTCTTTTCTCTTACATCGATATCTTTTGGGCTTTTGAACACTCTTACAGGTAAATTTGAGACAAATCCTCTTATTGACTACTCCTTGACTTTCTTTTGTAAGTTTATATGGTCTTTTCTTTCTGAGGAATCAGAAACCACCATGATCACAGTTAGTATATCACTAGTACTATTAGGGAGTTTTTTTGGGGAGTGATGGAGGCAAACTTCCACCTGCAGGATCAGATGTGGTTGATTGTTTTCCACTGTAATGAGGCACTCCTCTGAAACTTATTTCCTTCCTTTGATTTTGCTGTTTTCTGTACTCTTGTACAAATTGTTTGTTAAAGACCTGTTTAAAGTGAGTATTCCTTACTGCTTTTACTTGAATGCTTTTTTTACGGATACTGCTTTCACACAATCTGGGCTGTTTCTGGATGAGATTCCCAGTGTCATCATGAGGCAGGACAATTTTTTCAAATGACTACAAAGATGGTAAGACACAGATTGAGTTTTTTAATACTTCCATAGGAAAGATATGCACTGGAAAACCATAATGAAATAGTAATTAGCACATGTTCTTTAGCTCATCAAGGACTTCCATTGCAAAGTCCTTAAAGTGAACAAGTTAAAAATGTCTCTTTAAGGGAAGAGGTTAACTGTAAGATTATTCAGTGGCTTTGTTTGCAAGCAAAACATGGTCCTGACTTCTAGAAGTGAAGGCAGAAAAAACTCCAGCAATTTCCCAGTATGATCATGAAACAAAAAAGGAGATAAAGAAAATCACAGCTTTTGAAATAGTGGACGGTTTTTCTGAGGAAGACTTTGAGACAGTCTTAGAATAAATAACAGCTGTCTGCAACAAAGGGCATGCGATGCACAGTGAGAGGAAGGGGTCATGAACCACACTGAATTGTTCCATGTAACTCCGCTGCAGTGGGTGTAGCTCCAGTGGCGGTGGAAGACTGCGTGGAATAAGCTCTGTGTACTTGATGCTGCAGGAAGTCTTCGGCCTGTTGTTCTCCTGAACGAGTTCTGCATTTGGGGCCTCTGGGGTGTGAGCGACCAAGGGCATTAGCTGCCACACATGAGGGCAAAGGGGCCACTGTAAAGAACCATCAGCTGCTGTTTGGAGCCAGTGTGGGCGATTTTGGGTGTGCTGCTTCTGGGGAGGTCCAAAAGCAAGAGCTTGAGATGGAGAAGTTTTGCATTCCCATCTTGGCAATGAGTGAGGCCAGAAAGTCCTCATTTGCAGTAGAGGGCATGCCTGGAGGGTTGGGGACTCCAGACCAAGTGGAAAAGATAGCACAGATTTAGATCCACCTAAGCAGAGGAAGATTTATGCCCACCTGGACAGCCAGACTGGGGAACACCTCACTGAAGAGACCATGACAGTGATGTGAGCTGCCTTGCCTGGTCTCCAGGCACTAATGTGCTCAACAGCAATTTTATCCAGACAGTCAACCTGCCTTTACTTGGATGCTGAGGGCTAGGTATGCCCTCAGCCAACACCCTCCACAGACAGTTACAGATTTGTGGGGGAATCTAAAATGCACTTGAATGAGAAACATGAGTGCCCCTCTCTGCCGCGGGTTGGTGAGCACTAGAAAGAGCAGAGCAGCCCTGGAAAGTTCCCCTGTTTTATTGCAAGCTTGTTTTATTGCTGTGCTACATGGTAAGAGTCCAGTGGCTGCAGCAATTGGGTTTATCAGGTGCATTTATCCAAGAAGTGCTAAAAAATAGCCACAGAGCAGGTAGGAAAATGTTCCCATGTCTCCTTCCCACCTGGAGTGGGTCTCCTCCAGGGAGGTGCCAGCAGTTCTTCCATCTCCTTGTGGTGGCCCATCTCATCTTCCAAGCTAAAGGCTCTACCACAGTTGGTATTAGCCAATGTCATGCTATTGTTACACATCAGAAACTCCCTCTCTCTTTGGGTCCTGTATTTGTGGCCTCTCAGTGTGCTTCATAGTACATTTTGTGCCCATTTCCTTGCAGAGATGACTCATATGATGAAACGTCATGTTTCTCAGTGAGTGATGGCAGTAACTGAATAATTTTGATGCCTCTGAATGCCAAATTTTTTCAAACATGTTTCTGTTTTGTGTGTAGTAGACTCAATGAAAAGGCTGAAGCTGTCATGTGTTTTTAAAGTTCAACTTCAGTTGCTGATTATCTGTTTCCTGATTTTTCTTCTTTTCTGATTTCCTCCAGTGGTTTTTAACATTTCAAATATATTTGAGTGATGATTTTTTTTTTAATAGTCCTTCCTTGTATTAAAATGTAACATTTATGCATTTTGAGAGGCTTTCTAAAGCCCAAAAGTTTCTAAAATTGTTTCTCATGTGTGAGATGTCTTGACTTCTTTTTTTTCCCTTCAGTATGTTCAATTTAGGGGCAATTTAATACAGTATTGTTCTTTCCGTGGTTTACATGGTGCTCAAGCAATTCACAGAAGAAGAAACTTTCCTATTTCATAAGATGTTAGCATGTAATTCCATACCAGTATTTACTACTCAAAAATAAGTGTCAAGTAGCATGAAAGACAAATTAAAGTCAGAGGCATAAGCAAAGTATCTCTCTCACAGTTGTACTTAACAGTGTTGAAACCTTCAGTATATCATGTCTCTGAACTAATGAGAAACTCCTAAATTGAATTTGTACAAAGCAAATACACTGAGTTAGTGACTTTGATATATCTTGAGTGGTCTTTTGGGAGAACAGCAGAGCTGGCAAGCGGCAGTCGGAGGGGTATTGCAACAGTTACCCTAAACATCCAACTACTGATGGCTGGGCAAGGCACATGGTTCTGCCTGAGCATCCTATGCAGCACATGAAAGAAACAATATCCTCCAGGATATGACAAAAAATAGGGGCTGAGCTTCTACCCTGACATGTGCTCTTCTTTCAGCATAGAAAATGCCAGAGGAGAGGAAGGAGAGAGCAGAGCTTGCAGGAGGCAGGAGCTCCCTGTAGGACCCGGGGAAGGTGCCTGTGATGCTGGAGAGTAGGTGGAGGTATGGGTGGCCTCAGACCTCCAGGGCAAGGCTGGAGCAGCTGTGGAAGTGGCTTCCCTTGCTAATGCCATAGCCTGGAAAGCTTTCCAGCTTTCAGGCTGTTCAGAACCATTATTATTTTCTTCAGAGAGCCTTTCCTGAGTGCTGCTGTGTGCCTTGCACCACTTGGGGTGCTTCCTATAGCCTCACAGCCGGGAAGAGATCAATCTCCCCAAGCCAGAGTTTGGGTTCACCCTGTTTTGGCATTAGGGGGGCAGTCCCCTTCATGGGCATCTGTCACTGCCTTACCTGACACTGGATCTACCCTACAGCCAACTCTGCTGTTCGTTCTTTTCCCTTGGCACTTTGTCCTTTTCCTTGAGGGACTCTGACTTGTCGAAGCTTTGAAGATGGAGGAGAATGCGTATGCTTGAGCTTAACTTTACTTACTTACTTTTATTTCTATTTTATCCTTTTTGAGCACATAACGAAGTTGAATGTACTGCTCCCATTCTGAACCCAAATCACACCTGTGTTTGACTAAGACACACACACAGAGGACGTCACAAAATGGAGAATTTAGAGAAATATGCTCTCAGGTTTCATCACTTGATATGAAATATATGTACCTTCTTTCTTACTTTAAAGCATTTTCTTTTAGCTTTCCACCACTGATGATTATTATGTTATTTTCTGCTTGTTGCATCTTCCTCTTCTTCTCTTCCTCTCCTTCATGTTCCTTAATTTCTACTATGACTGATCACATCAATTTTTCCCTTTTTGCTTTTTGCCTGCTAAAAGCAATCACAGATGAGCATCAAACAGCTGTATGAGTTCTAGTGACTCTTTTTATCTCTAGAGATTTTAAACTTTGTCAGAACATCTTGATAATATGCTGATTGAAATTCCCCTCTGAAGTCTCAATTTGATACACAGTGTTGTTTCCCCTGTACCTCTTTGCAGGAAGACACTTACTCATGTTTTTGTTTAACCTCATGAGAAGAAACAAGCAAGGAACAAGCATTTCCAAATCCCAATGCTATAAATCTGTTTTGTTTCCCTTCTGCTTACAGAAGTGGCAAATTATTTATTTTATTATCTGATATCACACCAATAACAAGAGAAGTCTGTTCCATGCAGTCCAATTATGAAAAATTGCCTGAGATAAAATGACTCACAGTGGGACTGTTTTTCATGGGACTGTTGCAAGGAAATATTTACCTGCCTGAAGTGAGGAGAATTTACACTTGTGCTGGCAGCTGAAAACATCCAATCAGAAAAAAATAATTGTCAGATAAAATGTTGGTCAGTCACAGTTGTTTGAATCATTTTCTCTATACATGGAATCTAGTTTGACCCCAGATGTGAAATTTTTCTAACTTTAGCCACTGGTAGAGTTTAGGGGATTGGGATGGATTGGAGAGCTCCCTGAATTCCTTTCCAAACTGGTTTTCTGAAAAGCTGAATACAAGTTTGACCATGTTACTCAAATGGTTTCTGTTTAGATGTGAGAATGAATTGGCTTGAGGGGATTTGATTCTCCTAGGTTTGTTATTCTAATTCATTAGTAGTAAATTACCTAAAAGACTGCATCATTCCTCCAATGTGTGTGAGGAGAAGTGTTAGCAGTGTATGTCAGTAACAGGATTAGAGACTCAGTTATTTTTTTTAGTTATATCCACTTCCAAATGGCTGGATCCCCTCTTGTGAAGCATGACAAAATGGAAGTATCTGGAAGGCGCAGAGATCAGACTTCTTTGCCAGAAAGCCATCTAACAGAGAAGTATGTATTTTTTCTGTATTATTGCAAAAAATCAGTGATGTCTTGACCTCCATTAGAAGTGCACAGTCTGCTAAGGCTTCAGCCTTTAGGAACAGCTGATGAAATACATAGACTCCATCCATCAGGCTTTCATATCAGAGTGGAAATATTCTGAGTATACGTACAAGGGTGTATAGGCCAGTGTAGAGAGAGAACGACTATGTTGGTCTGCAGCTACTTCAGAACACTCTGTGCCATCCTGACCTCACTCCTCCCACAGACCATGGGGGCTGAATTTTCTGCATCATCCTGGCTGCTAATGTGGGCACTGATGCTGTGCCAGCTGGGCACCCTGTGCAGAGAGGGAAGGGAGTTTGAAGGACAGAAAATCAGGAGCCTGCGTCATCAGTGGGGGACTGATCCACTGCTGGAAACAAAGAGCATTTCTCATTTCAGCAGCATGTTGATTAAGATTTAATGCTCAGTCAGTGAGGAAAAAAAAATTATTTTCTTCATCATGTTGATGTGACACAGGGGATAAGGCTGTAATTCTGGATGCAGGCCAGGTGTACGAGTTTTCTGTTCACCTGAATGGTGGCACATGTCCTTAGCCCTGAGAGTGCTGTACTTTCCCACTCCCCAGCCCTGCCCAGTAGACTGGTAGTGACTCTGCAGGCATTCCAGGTACTGAGCACGAAAAGGGAGCAAGGACAGTGGATTACCAGGCCTTTCACTAGCAAGCAAAGCAAGTTTTGCTTGGCTTTTTTCTCTCCCCTTTGTCAGTTAGTACTTTATTGGGAGAGAAAGTGCTTTACTTCCAGCTCAAGTGGTTAATAAAGATGGCTTGCCAGGCTTCTGTGGTGATTAACAACGGGGCAGGCTCTGTCAAAAGTGTAGTGGTGGGAATCACATATACATGTTTATGTATGTAGTGTATTTGTGTGTGTTTGTTTGCATATGTTTCTGGAAGTTTATACTAAGAATATCTTCTTTGAAGTCAGAAAATTGCCCTTTTTTGTCTCCTTTGTGTCTTAGAGAACAGCAGTAGACACATTCCATCCTTCTGAAAAATTCATATTGGTTCTGGGAATTTCTTTGGCCTCAAGACAGCACATTTAGAAATGTACTTTTAAAAGAAGAGCAAGAAAGATTTGCTGAGCCACTGCCAAACCTTTCAGAGGTGTCTGCCCTGAGATGATCCTTTTCCCCCAGCTAACCTCCACAAGCCCGCGCTTCCTGCTCCACACAGACCAGCCTTCAACTTGTGGTGCAGTGAGCTTTCCTGGAGATGCAACCCAGGCAGGATGGTTTGCCATGTGCTGTGGTTTGCCACACACCATGGTAAAAGATAATAATAATAATAAAAAAGAGTAAAACAATTCCTGCTCTGCAAATTATTAACCTGCTTTGAAACAGACATGCAGGCACAAGAAGGTCTCACAGACTGTGAGGATGAAAAGAAGACTTGTTAATGAAAGCGAGAGCATGCAGCTAACAGGATCATTACTGCCTGGAGCAGTTATAAATCAATGGAGAGGTTAAAAAAACAACTGTGCTTAAGCAGTGGTGAAGTGCTTCCAGGGGGTCTCTGGGTCTAGAGGATGGCCTGCAGGGTGTCCAAGGAGGGTGTCCACCTCTGAGGAACAGCTGCAGGGAGCTTCACATGTAGGAGTTCTATCAGGATGAAACAGCAAGGCTGACTGAGATGCTGGGTGTTGCCATTAACAGGCTGACATCCTCTCCTGTGTCAAGTCTGTAAGAGCTAACAAAAAGACTGTTACAGGTCACAAATGAAGATACCTTTTCTCTTTTTGTGGTTTATGAGGAGAACCTGGAGAAAAGTGACCAACTTCTGACCTTTCTGAATAGGTGCTACAATAGCAGTCTGACCACTTCAGCCACTAGGAGATGTTTTGTGATAGTCGCATGTGCTATTCCACATCAGTCTGGTCTTCAAAGTCCATCCATCCATCCATCCATCCATCCATTCATCCATCCATCCATCCATCCATCCATCCATCCATCTATCCTTCCATCCATCTATCTTTCCATCTGTCAGTCTCTAATGCCCAGCAAACATGAAGAAATATATTTCTGATAGAGAGATCTCAAAGATGACTTATTCGTATAGATATGACATTTTTACTCTTTGAATAGAAGAGAGACACCATTTAACATCCCTGCACACCGACAGGTTGCAGTAAGAGGTCAAGTATATTCGTAACTTGAAATCAGCTCAGTACCTGCTGTCCTTTCTTCTGTTGGTAAGCAGGAGTGTGGCAAGTCTATAAAGATGCTGCTAGAGTTGTGGTGGTGCTGTACTGGCTGGAGACATTTTGGGAGGCAGAGCACTTCTCTGTGGAAAGCCAATGAAGAGATGAAGGCATTTTACTCACAAAACACTTAAAAATAATCCACCGGAAAAAGAAAATATATTTATATATGTAATAGCAAGAAACTTCTGTATTTGCAGAAGCTATTCACAGGCAATATGCCAGGATATGTCTTTCTTGGAGGCCACAAAGTAATCAATGCTCCATTAATTATGAACCTACTGTTTTTCCTTCAGCGATATCACAAAGGGCTTTACAGGAGGTGGGTGGGCACCCCTTCTTTGCTTTCCTCAGCTGACTAAAAATGTCCAAAGGCAGTGGGATGGGAACAGGATGGTGTTCACATGGGGTGGTAGATCCAATTCCAGCTAGATAGATTACCACTCTGGGATGAAGGCAGTGAGTAGCTATGCTAACCTTGGCGGTGTGGCAGGGACAGTTCTGACACCTGCTTTTTTTCCTGGCGATGTCTGCAGGGAAAGGGAACTCACACTGGTTCTCCTCTTGGACTGGCTTTTGGGCACCTACAGGATGACTGAACAGCACTGGTGGATGCCACCCTGGTGGGGCAGGATTGTGGTACCAAGTGCCAGCCCCATCCTTCCCCCATCTCTGAAGGGTGGTGAATCTGGTAGTGCTGTTGTGTGTTCTGTGTTGTGACTCACAATGTGACTAACCCATGAATGGAAACAGAAATCCATGTTACTTCTTTGTATAGAGGTATGGGAAGGTTCCTCAACTACACTTTGAAATATTGCCAAGAGTGAGACTGCCAAGATCTGCCAAGTGGAGCCATCTGACAGAAGATGGTGAAATGCAGAGTGGAGCTGATCAGATGAGGATTTCAAACACACATTGCCTAGGCCACTGCAATCACCTCCTGGGAATATACACACGAAGGTAAAAGTGTGGTTTAATGGTTTATGAAACTCCTATTCAGAAATGCTCCAGATGGCACAGGGATTCCCCCAGTTGCGTAGTCCTGAACTGCTATCAGTTAGAAAAAAGCGATATTGAGAGAAAACTGCCTGTGTGGAAGTGAACGCTTTTACATTCCCTCTAAATACTACACTTGCTTTTTCCCACTACTCTGCTTTTTTGGTACTGAAGGCATCTTCTAACAGTGGCTGCACACAAGATCATTATCTTTTCATGGCACCAGGTCACTGGTATAAGGCTGTGCTCTCCTAATATTCACACAGCACCTACATAAATCTGCCCATGTTTATTTTTATCCAGACATTTGGGTACCATTCTCATGAAATCTGTGCGAGGTGTGCTGTTCTAGCCATGCTAGCCGCAAGAATTTCATAGCTGGCTCAAGGCAAAGCAGCTTGGAGCCACTACTTGAAGGCTTGAGAATGTCCTCTCTTGGCCACTGGTGTCAAGAGGATCTATGCAGCTCCTGAGCGGGACAGGCTGGTGGACTGGCTCAAAACTAGCTGTAAAAACTAATTGACTTGCAAGCTGATCTGAGTTACTGTGACACTTTGCTTGGTGTATTTATCCCCAGGCTTTGTTGTCTCCATTTTGCTCTATCACAGCTGCAGGCTTAGCAAATATCCAACTTATTCGTGTTAGGGCAGGATGGGCTGTGGGTCTTGCAGGAGCTGAAATTAAAGCTGTACTATATGGGCACAACCACTGCTATGTGCTCTTTGCATCTGTAGCTCCTGTCTTTCTTGACTCTTTTCTTTTTTCCCCCCATGCATCAGCTGCATTGAATATTCAGCATTCCTGGCTATGGTGTCTAGGAAAATGGCTTTCTCGGATCAGAAGGTGGTTGTTCCTCATTTGGATAAGTATAAACCTCTGTAAATTTTGAATAAACATAAAGATTAAAGCCAGATACAAATGAAACAATTAGAACCCTGGGGTCCCTCAAGTAAGACAAACATTTAAAAAATTTAAAAAAAGTTTTAAATAATTGTAAAAAGTGTACATTTCTTGACACTTGCTGGATTTCACCAAGTGTTTGTCCAAGGCACAGTTCCTTTGATCAGCAGTGCACTGACGTGCTTGGAGTCTTGCACAAGGTGCTGCTACAATTCTCTCTGATATTCCCGTAAGTAGTTGTATGTGTTTTCAGTGCTGGTTTGCAATCAGCGCAGTCTGGCTCCTGTCTGGCTGATTTCCTCCTCTATGTAAACTTTGCCTTCCATGAATCCTCAAGAGTTTCCAAAGTTTTCTTTCCATGAGGATGTGTGTGACCATAACTGGATTATTGGTCTATTTGAAAGAAGCAAACACAGCTGGAACAAATTCATTTTTTTAATCTGTGTGAGTGTTTGTGAAAATATTTTTTGATTGTGTTCCCTCTACTCTGCCTTTTCTGACTGATACTTGCACAAAAATGTGGAAAAAATCCATTTTATGCTTTTGATAAGACACCTACATGTCTCAGCTTTTAATTGTGATAAAAAAATCTCCTTTGACAGGTCTGCCAATTTAAAAGTCAACCTCAGTTTATTGAAAGGAAATAAAGGAACTGAACTTCAATTCTTCCAGAGAATCACTCTTCTCATATCCCGAGCACACATTAGTTCTGGATCTCTGTGGAATACAAGAGGAGAGAGGTTATTGAATTGCAGTTTCAAGTATAGAAGCAGAGCTCTGGCCAATTATATTTTGTCAGAGCTGAAATTGGACTAGTCAAAAAAAAGGATATCAGACCGCAAACCAATGCAATGTGGAATCAAATCACTTCTGAGACAAAATGCTTCTCTGACTGGAAAGGTGAGGGAAGTGATGCTATATTTTTATCTTTAATATCTGTCTGCTCCTCATGCCTTGCTTCCTGACTTTGTCTTCTATCATAATCTCTATTGTGTGGCTCCTTAGAATTCAATGATTGTACAGAGTATTAGATGTCAGAGTGCTTTGGCTTTTTAAGTACTGGTCTTTTTTGGGGTGTGCAGGACAGTTATGTGAAAGCTCAAACCATGTGCTCTTTAAGGATCTCATGAGGTCAGCCCCCAGCAGTCACCTGCGCAGGACAGGGGAGGACAGACTGACTGTCAAATGTTCTGTTTGCTGCAGTGAGATGAGGTTTCATGATCAGCTGTAACAGAGTCAGTGCTGACTTTTCATTATCTTCCCATTCCTGTTGGAAGGGCACTTATGCTCTATGCTTTGTATGAGATGTTGAGCTACAATTTCCTCCAAATATTTAATTTTGTGGCAAGTTTTACTACATTTACTTCCCCTCACATCATACCTTGACCCAGGCATCCTGCGCACCTTTACACAAGACTCAGATGCACCATCTGGGAAGCAGTCTGTAGGTGGTTGTGGAACCCACACCTAGAGCCAGTAGGTTCAAGATTCTAATGCCTTCATTAATCATCAGATTGACTTCCTTGTGTTGCATTTTCTAAGAAAGTCTAAATCGCTTTATTCATGTAATTATTTCCAGTCCCATTTATATCAAGTTTTCTTACATTAATTATGTCTTCTGATGCGAAGTACATGACTCAGTTTTTACAGACCTTTGGTTATGGTGCCATCTGTGTTTCTGTTATCTCAGAAAATTTTCATTTTATGATTTTGTTCATGCACACACCACAAATGTGAAATACATGACTCAAGGAATCATCACTGGGTCAGAGCTAACAAGATATAGGCAACCTCAACATGCTGAGATAAAATGTTCTGAAAAAAAATATCACTGACTTTCAAAAATGACTGTACTTTCCAAGAAAGTATCTTTTCTCTTTGTATCAGGCAACTAAGTATTCAGATAGCGCAAGTTCTCTACAAGTAATATTTGCTTATCCAAAACTAATATGCTTGAATAGTTTATACATTGTTAAAAAAGTTATTTCAAGGTTCTATTAACCAAGTGATTTTGGATGAACCCAATGCTAGGGCACAATGCTCACACCACGGACATTTCAAGGATACTTCATACTGGCTTTAGCCTGTTCCCATGGATTGAAAAGCCACTACCAGTTGAAGCCCACCTTTGGCTTTAGCTTTATCCAGAAAGAGATCAGTTTTCATGGTCTGCTCTCACTCAGCAGCAGAAGAAAATGCATGGTTAAATAGGGCTCATGAGGAGATTTTGCTTCAAAAGCAGGCTTTTGATTGGAACCAAAATGCTACTGTAAATGCACCTAGGCATTGTTTGTAATGACAACTGGAACAAAAAATTTCTGTCAAAACTGGTTTTTCATGGAATGTAGGAATTCAGATCAAATTAAAGGATTAAGCAGAAGGTTCTCCATTCTACCAAACCAAACCAAACAAAACAAAACCAAAAAAACCCACATCATTGTTTTCTCCCAAAGGTTTTTAAGCAATAATGACAAATTTCAACTCATACCTTTTCTGACAGCCCCAACCGAGGGCATTAAATGCCTCCGTGAGGATGGGGGTGGGCTGAGGCTGGGCAGGACATCATCTGGTGGGTGGGGTACAGCATCCACTATGGGCATGCTCTCAGCAAAGCTGTGGTGTAGATCAGGCAGAGACTGAGGGCAGGACCTCAGCTCAAGGGCAGCTCTGAAGAGCGTGACCCTGGCCCAGGCTTCAACAGCCCTCTAACCAAGGCCACCAACTCAGCTGGCCTGAAGCCCAGCCTGAAAACCCCTCAGAAACAGAGGGAAGTGTTTCAGGACCTCAATATATATAGTAGCATTCCGAATATCCATCTTAAAAATTAAATACTTTGCTTACACTGATAAGTGAGGCAGAGATTTTCAAAATATAACATGTTATTTGATCTCCAACTTGGCGGCTTTCTGCATTATTACCTTAATCTGGAAGGATTTTAACTGCAGTGGAACAGATGTCACATATTGCCCTGGAAAAGTCTGCATATTGCATCAAGGAATACTACATGGGGAAACTAGTTTTAAAATGCTTTCCAAAGGAAAAGTACTGCTTTGATAGTTCACTTAGTAAAGGCTGGATACTTCAGCCCTGAGAGCTGGAGGTTCTTTGTGGCTGATGGACACCAGGCAGTGACAAGGTGGGATCCTGAGAGAGTCACTTTTTTCAGTGGTTTTGCATTGAAAGAGTAAAAAGAATTAGCTGATAGGCTTCAAAGACAGTGGCCAGGCTGCAGTGTGGACTTACTATTTTTCGTGGACTGAGTTACTATTTTGGACAGAAAATCACTTGCCTGGGGCATGCAGGGAGCAATGGGAAAAGGTTCTCAGACATCTGGTTAATTGAGACATTTCCCATGATTGTTAGAAAATAAAACTGGTCTTCTGTAAACTCTAGTCACCTGGGAAGGTAGATATTGAGATTGCTTACCAAAAAGAGATTTTGTTGTGAAAACACAATGAAATGAAAAATGTATATTGTCTGTTTTGCCTTCTCACCCTTTATATTAAACTTGGGTGACATTTTTCAGTTACGGGTTTTGAAAATTTTGTTTTAAGGGGGCATAAAAGGGAAAGCAACAACAAAACCACATTATTATGACTCTAGAAACTGAAGCTTTTCAAACCAGTTCCTGCAAGATTTGCAATGAAGGACATTGCTCCTCCCTGAGGAGCAGCACTGATGGACAAGGAACAGGATATGGTGTTTACCTAAAGTAGCTCAGCTCCCCTGCATTACGGTGCAAGCCTTTACCACCAACTATTGCAAGGAGTTTATAACCAGAATAAATGGGGCATGCTTATTTCTTTCAGCACCTAATTAGTTATGATGCCCCCTTCCTAAAGACATTACAGGATCCGAAATGGTACTTGAGCTAGGAATTGTGTTATCTCATATCCTGAATTCCCAGGGCAGGATGCTGAGCACGTTCAGTCAGGACAACATTAAATGTTGCACATCCTTGTTTATAGTCAGCTTTTACAGTGCTGGTTTGCACATGTACAAAAGGGTTTTTTCTAATATTTAGGAAGAATTGATGAAGAACCTTCATTCTGGAGCCTTGGGAAAAGTGCTAAATCGTGAATAGTACTTTTGGCATCTTCAGAACACGGATAGCATCTTCCTCAGCCAAGGAGCAAGAGGCAGCAGAGCTGTGCTGGGCATGTTTTAAAAACCCAAACAACCCAGAGAACAGGCAGGTACCTGCACATGGCATGGCTAAAAGGGAGTCAGGTTTGAGCTGCAGCACTAGCCTGTCCAGAAGGAGAGCCAGTGTGGAGGAGCAGCATGGCAATGCTCTGTGCAGCAGATATGACCTGCTATTTTGTACCATCTGCTTTACCAATGAGAGAAGATCTGCTGTCTCATTGATTTCCCCCTGTCCAGACAGTCCCATCTCCAGTTCACTTTCTCTGCTGTGATAGTTTTGGTTTCTCAGCCTTGGCCAGGGTTTTTGAATCCCCCATGCTCCCGCCCCTGCATCTCCCAGCATTGTGTGCTGGCTCTGCCTCTGCACGTGCCCTCACCCCTCAGATGCTGATTAAATCTTTCAAGTTTATGGAAGTGCTTCTCTTGTCTGAAGTTATCTCTTATCCAAGCTATCCAGATGTAATTCCTTTAATCATTCCTCCATTCCTTCCAGACACCCAAGTCATTATTGTTTGATTTTTCCTTTTAATTGCTTCCAATTTCTCAGTGTTCTATTTTTGTTTTTTACTGCAGGCTTGTTCTAGAGACCTCAGAACTGGTGAAGACTTTTCTGGTCTTGCAACTGGACTTCTCGATTAGCCTAAGCACAGGGTTAGCCAAGAAGTTCTCCCCCAGTCCCAGCCTCTCTGGCTGGTGCAGGGCAAGGATTGACATGCTGCCAGCTTAATGTCTGGGTGAACAGATAAAAACTGAAGAGGAGTTTGGGCTGGAGCTACAATGGTTATGCAGGGGAGACTGCCCCAAAACAGGATGTTCCATGACATCTGCTGGGTGTCTGCAGCTCCCACTGATGTCGGGAATACATCTAAGACTGATGTTTTTCCATGTGCAAATGCTAAGCAGTATCTGGAAAGAATGCTTTGAATCACCTTATGACATGTTGCATCATATCTTCAGGGTTTTCTGAAGCTTTCCATCCCAAAGCCATATTATTTTTTCTGAGTTTATTATTTATTTCTTGTTTCTAACATTTGGGGTTGTAGTAAATGTCTTGAAAGCAGTCTGATGGCTCTGAGATGAGTGCTAAGTTTCAGAGTCTCTCCTTGGTTTGAAGCCAAACTCACAGGCTTCCTGAGGCAAGAGGATGGTAAGGTTTGACTCTGGAGCTTCATGCTTTGAATTGTCACAACTCCCCGAATTGTAAATTAAAGTGCAACCACAGCCTGCAAAGAAAGAATGGGGTCACTTAACATGTAGTGAGAGGCATGTCTGTGAGAACTGGAAACACGTGGAGCAAGCACTTATTTTTTTAATATTTTTTCCCTTGCATTTTTCAATTTATTAAATATTAATAATTTATGGCATCTGGAAATTGACATTAGGAAGAAGAAATACAATCAATTTTTAATAAATATGAGCAATAAATAAAACATTTAATAAATTATGCATGGCAAAAGATTACTGAAAGATTAAATAATGATCTTGTATACATACTCAAGCTATCATTTATTAATAGCCTTTTGCAATGCAGCATTCATGACACTCAGGAAAAGTACAGTTTCGCCTGAAAACTAAGCCAGAAGAGAGGAGACCTGCAAGTTTCCATTTTGTACCTCAGTGGTTTGCAGTTCATATGTCTTTCATGGATGTGGAAAAGAAAATGTTTCCTTTCCCTGTCCCAGCCCTGGAAACTCCATGTGCCCTAAACCCCAGTTTTACCCTCCTGGCTACTGCCAGACTGAGATTTTCTGCAGCCTAGCACTTGTGAGTCTGTTACTCCCTCTTAACACATGTAACATAAAAATAATTCCCCAGTGAAAAATCTAGTGGCAGTCAATTTAGTATCTGGGACTTTGATTTTTAACCAATCCTTTAAATTCATTACTTTTTCCAATGCTTTTCCAATACTTTTTCATGCTTAGGGAATCAGGTAGTTGTGTCAAACACCAGGTGGTTGCATCAGACTTGGCTCCCCACGTGCTAAACTTTGTTATGAGACAAAAGATTTACTAGAAGTGACCAATATATTTGCAATGAAACTCGATTATTAGTGTAAAGAAGCATCAAAGAAGATTCAAATACAGTTCAGACAGTGCCTCCAAAGTTGGACTTTCTGTTGTACAGAAAACTTAGGTTTTCATTTCTAAAACTGAAATGAAGAATTTAAAAGCAGATTTATATAATTATTAATGAATATCTGATACAAAATATGGGTAGAAATAATTTATTTAATTTTTTTTTTAAATTTTAACATATGTAGACTGTGTTTTTCAGCAGAGACCAAAGGAGTGGGAGTAAAAAATTGCTTTGATTTTTTTTCAAGATTAATTGTGTGTCAGGAATTTGTGTAGCGTTTTAACAAATTTTTCAGATACCAGTTGCTTCACTGTGTGCCTCTTTCTATGTCTCATTGTAGTGCTCAGTGGCAAAACAGTCTGGAACAGCAGATTGGGACCTGCTTTGGGCCTCCCAGAAAGTGGCCATGTCTGCCTGCAGTCTGGCACCTCATTTGCTTCTACTCAGAATTAGTTCAGTGATAAATATAACTACTAATTATATTTTAACCTACATATTTTCTTTCCTTTTTTTTTTTCTTTCCTTATGTATTCCTTTTAGAGACTTCAGATGCCAGTGAAATACTTAAAGGAAGCACTTTATGTGGTCCATGTTTAAGCACACAGTGATCAGTAATATCACTTTGGCATATCAGTGGAAAAAAAAAGTTAAACAATGCAAAGGGCAAGTGGTGGCCAAAACTGACCAGTGTGTTGCTGAATGACAACAAGCCACACGCTGTTTCGTGTGGTGCTGGGGTGAAAGAAAGCTCTTTGCCACCAAACTTGTCTCCCTGCTCCACCCGGGTGAAGGCTCAGCTGGAGCAGCATCACAAACAAAAGACCTGGGACTGATCCCACTTTGCCTGGTCTCACGAGCACTTTAATGCAAGTGAGATTTAAAGATTGTATGTCTGCCTTTCTCATCAGAGAGGTGCACAGGATCACATT
This sequence comes from Cephalopterus ornatus, assembly GCA_013396775.1. Classification (NCBI taxonomy): domain Eukaryota; kingdom Metazoa; phylum Chordata; class Aves; order Passeriformes; family Cotingidae; genus Cephalopterus; species Cephalopterus ornatus. Next base: position 186,653 of record VZRE01013504.1, on the reverse strand, counting down.
ATGAGCCTGGATGCAATAATATATAAGAGGGGGGGCTGGGGAATTGGACACTGCACCAGAAGCTTGCCAACTGAATAGAAATCTCCCTGCAGTCTTTTTTGTTTCAAGCCTGTTATTACAATCCTGAAGGAAACCAAACTAATATCAAAGCATGTTTTTTAAGAAACAGAGATTATTTCCCAGCCTGTTCATGTTCCACACTGCCACTACCAATGTTGCCAAGTACACAGCTCATTCATGTCAAAATTAAGCAGATGACTGTGTCGAACTTGCAAACAGATCTGGTTAAGACTGCACATTGCTGGCCACGTCAATCACAGCTTTCAGTTGAAATACAATTGTCAGAGTGTCTTCAGAAAATGGCTGGAAACAATCACCCCATGGCACATGACATAGTTTCAGTGATGCCCTTCTGGGAAGGAAAGAGAAGAACAAGTAGGTGCACCAGTAGTCATTTTGCCTTTTTCTGTCAGTGCCAGTAATGCTTATCACTGATCCATCCACCTGGCACTATAGTATCTGTTTGATTGACATAACAACAGCACTTTACTCAATCCTGCTTGTGGTTTTCTTCAAGCCATAAAGTTTGGCTTCTGCTCTCTGAGCAAGCACATTAGAACACAAGGCCTGAGGATGACTTTCCTGATCTTGAGGCAGATTCTTTGTCCAAACCTAATTGTGAATTTTGTCAATTAGGCTGATTTTTGTTATGGGTTATTCCCAGCTCCTGTGAGCAGCTGAAGTGATTAAGTAGGCTCCTGGTGTCCCTCTGGTCTCTGTTTTTTGTGCTTTACACCACACCTTAGGAGGTGTAAAGACTAAGGGAGCTCAGCAGTTTCAGATTACTCCTAATATTTGTGTAGTAATGGTATAACACACTGACTGGGTCCTGCATGCTTTGGAGAATTCAGAATCTACATCTCATGGGAAAACTGCTGGCAGTGCCTGCTCCTTCCTCTTCATACAACTATCAGCTGAGGAACAGACCCAGGAGGGCAACAGCAGGTGTGCTGTGAAACCTGAAAGGGGTTTACATCAACATCTGGAGTTTTCCACTGGGAATGGTGATGCTATTAGGTTGTAAACATGTGTTGCAGATGACATTTAGAGTAGAGATGGCTGCTGAGGAAATCAGGTGTTTAAAACTCCTTTTGCGATTTCTGTTTTTTTCTCCACCTATATGTGAAAGAAACATAGATGCAAAGTGAGAGGCACGGGAAAGGATAAACCTGGTACCTCCAAAATGACCATTTAGATTAACAAGTGTATTTTTAAACTTTTGGCAGCACAAAGCATCTCCCTGCATAGAATAGAAAAGAATAAAACAGAACAGAATATTTAATTGTCCAAGATAGATGTTTTGATAGCAAGTACTATGGTGAAATAATGACATTTGCTAAGACTCCACCCTCCCATGTTGAAAACAGAAGTTAATAGAGTGTTGTGGGAGCATAAACACATGTGTTTATTTGTGCATGTGTAAGTTCAGAGAGAGAGAGAAAGAGAGGACTAGCTATGTAAGAAAGAGCATTTGACAGTTTAAAAGCTGTTTCAAAACTGTGAGATGAAATCTTACCCTCACTTAAGGCAATGGGCTCTTTCACTTCAATGGGAGAAGGACTGGCTACTGGTATTTTGGTGCTGGTGCTACTTAGATCCCCAGTGAGAGAGGCAGTTGAGCTTAGCTTTACTTGCCAGCCTTCAGCTATGAGAATACTTGCAAATCCAATTTTTTAAAAAAATTTTTGAAGACACTGGATTATGCTACTCTTACAACATGAAAAAAAATTTCCCCTAGGACGGATACTCGGGGACCAATGGTGGCAATGTCTCTTACTGTTCTAAAGATTTATTTTGAGTTTACTAGCTATGATAACTTTTCAAGGCAGTTCAGTGCTTGAAGATCATCCTAGTTTAACAGTGAATGTGGTAAATAAAAAATGCAGATGAGTATAGCTTAGGTTAAAGTCTCAGAGAGCATACTGTATGTAGAAAGCTCAAGAAGGATTCAAATTTACATATTTTGCATTAAAATGTTGAATTATTCATGCACTGAATCATTAAAGGAGGTTACAATGACACTGGAGCATTGACTCTCACATAAGAATTACAATCAATGGTTATTACTATTTTTCCTGGATTTGTTCAAGAATAAGGCAGCTCAGCAGCCTTTTTAAACTTCAGCTTTTGTGATGAGATGCTGAAGTGTGCCCTCCTGGAAGCTACTAAATAGTCACAGAAGCGAACAATAACATTTTCCAAGGCGACTACTACTTGTGTCACATGGGTATTGAAAGCTTGTCAAGCACAAAGAGTATTTGAAGGGACTTCCAAACAGGATGGTCCTCAGGTTCTGGAAAACATCCTGTGTTCTGGCTTGCAGTAACAGCCTTTTCACACTCAAGTTACTCAGGTGGCAACCTTCCGGTTTGAAAAGTTCATGTCCCACCACAATCTTAGTTGTCTCTGAGGAGTGCAGCCTGACTCATGTCATGGTTTCCCCCCCATGATCAGCAGTCTCACGAGAGGTGAAAAGCCAGAAGGCAGAGGAAAAGAAGAGAAATAAAGATGGCTGGTGCTGTTAGATAGGCTTTAGGGGTTAAGGTCGGTGCCAGGGAAGTTGTTACGAAGCATGGATTTTTTCACAAGAAACTCAAATCTCAAGATAAATTCATCCATTGTGGGATGAAAAGCTACATGGAGCTCTGTAGCTCGTACTGGCCATATCCTCATTTCTGGGTCTCCTCTGGAGCAGTCTCTGACCACATAGCCATGTTCAAGCAGTGATGCCAAGGGCTTGCCTACAGGAGGGCAACACATGCGTGTAAGTACATAGTGCTGTTCCCGTTTGACGTCATCAAGTCCATTAGATAACACCATTTCTGCAGTAAACCCCTATCAGCCAGCTGTGATTTAAGGAGCTTTACTCTCCTTTTGCTGTGACTACCGTTTGTGGGTGTGAGCAACTCCATTCCCTGGAAACGTGTGGAAATGGCTGAGCTTAGGCATGTGGTCCAACAGTGCAGATGTCAGCAGCTGAACTCTGAACTAATGGTTGTTTTTGTGTGATTGTTCTGCTTTGCCTAGATCATGGTGGTGATTTCTCCTGTCACCTTTTTTATGGTGAAACGTTAGTTAAATGTTTCTCTGTAATGACTGTCAGCTTGTGTTTCTATTCTGCTTCTGTTTGCAAGCACTGATTTGGGCACCATTAAATTATAAAAGAGGCAACTTCTAGAAATGGAAGGATTTTAACATGTTAAGAGAAAGGCACTTTACTGATAATAGTTTTGAAAAGCCTACCATTTATGTGAGTTACACAGACAAAAATAAATTGCTACCATAAAATGCAGAAGGCTGAAAGGTGCTTTTAGTCCAGAAATCAGATTCACGTAAAAGAATATTACCCTTTGTTTGTCTGTGCCAAGTCTTTCCCCTCATATTCATTTTACTGAAGGATGAGGCATTAGCTAGTGAACCTGAGCCCGGAGACTTTGCCAGTCTCATCCATCAACAGCAGCAGATATATGATACGGTGAGACCAGCCCAGGAAAGTGATTTGCCATCTGAATACAGGCACCCTGACACCTGGTCTGGGTTTCAGTCTGGAACTAATTGTGGTGTAGGAGTCTACATGTACCGGGGCATCTAAGTCCTGTACATTGCCTGGAAGTCCAGCTGATATGCACTGGTGCAGCCTGGGGAGCGATCCAGCTGAGCAGCTGGGGAGCACCTATTTTAGGATATACTGGCCCCTGGGGTTGGCTGTCCACAGGCTATGGTGAGACCTTAAATACCTGTGTGCCTGTAGAACCCTTGATCTCCGTGAATCTCATTTCTGGGATGCATACATGTAATTTGTTACTGCTCTTTCCCACTTGTTCAGAAGCTGTGTTTTGCTGCATGAAGAAGATTGGATCCTGACTGCTCTGTGCAGTTTGTTGGGTGAGAATACCTTTGAAAGACACCGCTGGCAGGATCTCTGCCCTCAGGTATCATGAAATGCACACAGCCTCTTTATGTTTTAAACTGTTCCAGTTGTTCTGGCAATCAGTTTTCCCTCGTTTCCTGCTTCGTAACAGAATACATATTCCAAACCTGCATCCTGAGAACGGAAAGCACTGGGCTGCCTGGCTTCATCCCCAGCATGGCATTGAAACACGAGATGGTAAAGACAGGGTGCAGGCTCACTGTTTGGATGTTGTGAGCTGACCTTCTTCCCATGTGTCTTCAGAGGTAGAGGACTGAGAGCTCTGTGCTTATAGAGCTTGCAACAAACCCAGTAGGGATGCACATGTGAGTGTCTGCTCCCTTGTCTCACAACTAACTGGTGTAGCTGGGAGAGCAAATCAATGCAAGCAGCAGCTTTAGTCTCTGTCCTACCACACCTGAAATGCTACATGGTCTGTTGGGAAGTCAGTGTGAATTTTCTCTGCAGCCTTTTAGTGAGTTTTGGACTATTCCCTTTCCCTTTGAGAGCACCTAGCTGGTTTTTTGACAGTGAGTATACAAGCAGAAAGGATAGAAAGGGAGAGGAAGTATGGAACATATTATTAAAAACCTTCTCAAAATCCCTAGGTCATTTGCAGCTTTTGTGTGAATCCTCATGGTCTTTTTTTCTGCTGGAATTGATAAATGTTGACTCAAAATGACCATACTTCCAATTCCAAAGCTGCTGTCAGTAGTAGTTAAGTGCACACTCCAATTACCTGTATCAGAGAAAGCTAGAGAAAAAGCTGTGGGTACAAATTCTCCACCATTCAGCGAGTAACAGTGATCACAAGTGGCACATAGAATGGGAGAATATCAAAGGCCCTGATGCAAGGACTGAAACTCAGTAGCTGCACAGTGCTCTTCAAAATGCTTTTGAGCTCTACAGAAGTGCTTCAAAAGACTGGCTGCTTCAACCAGCATGCTATGTTTTGGGGATTCAGAAATTATGAGCAACATTGGAAAAATAAAAAGATTCCCGATCTTTAATGTTATTCGTGATAGACTGTCTGCGCTAAAAGACTAGGTAACAGAGCAAATTTTTGTGTTAACCTCTGCAGAAATGTGAGGCTGAAACACCTTTCTTCTACTTTTGAGTCCTCTGTATCACAATTTTCAAGTGTCTCTTGGAAGCACTAGTGAATATATCCTCAAAGAAGCACTCTAATCATCTGTTGCAGATGGGGAACTGAGGCTAAAAGACTCCATGGTTTAATGAAGGTCACAGAGCAGATGTAAATCCTGGATTGAATAAGGATCATTAATGCATCTACATCAGCACAGTAGTCCACTCAGGAGTACACTTCTGAGTAAGTCTGCTGCTTGCCCCCACCTCCAGGGACTTGGTTGCCACCAAGGAATTGTGTTGGATTGCACAGGCTTTACTCCTTTCGCATGGACCAAACCAGGACAGTGTGTTCCTGCTTCTAATGGGTGTCCAATCCTGAGGACTAAGATAAAGATGGGCTGCAAAAACCACCCCAAATGCGAATCTGCTCCTCCTGTGTTTGTACTGTTTGCTAACGGAGACTGCCTCAGTGTCCTCTAGCACCAGCTCTGTAAGTGCAAGCTCATTAAGTCAGACATAATGAGACCACTGAGAAATACAACAGTTTTCCCTCAACTCATGGCTGGTTGCTGGAAGCACACTTTGTCCTGTGACTTTGATCTTGCTGAGGGATCACCAGCAAGCAAGTCTGCACTCGGATGGAGCCATTCCTGCCCGAGCATGGGTTTCATGCTTAATAGCTATGAAGAACCATTGGATCTAGTGAAATTGCTTGAACATAACCTAAACCACAAAGTGCACAAATGAAATTGGGGTATGTTTCCTGGGTAAATGCTTGTTTAATCAGTAGGGAAACTAGATCTCTGGCAACTTAATAGGATGCAGAAAGCTGATTTGCTGATTTGGTTTTGGTAGCTTGGAGCAGGAGTCAAGAAGTCCAGTCTTTAAGCATCTTTCTGACAGTGAAATATTTTGGTGGGGCGTGCCTGTAGTCTCAGCCACAGGGGAGATTGAGCCTAATGGGTCACTCGAGCCCAGGATTTCTGGGCTGCAGGGTGTTGTGCCGAGCGGGCGTCCAAACTAGGGCCACCATTGGTATGGTGACCTGTGGGGAATAGTGGGACACTAGGTTAACTAAGGAGGAGGGAAGAGGTCTTTTTGTCTTCTACAGGGATAACAGCAGAGGCTGGACAAAGGAGAACCAATATTCGGTCAGAGTCGAATTCTCTGGCAAAGAGACCATGGTAATGCAACAAATGCCTCGTGTCGATTGCTCTCGACTGTTAGACTTACTCAAAGACTATAAAGCCTGTCCAGCCCCCAGTAGATGGAGCTGGGCTGAGGAAAATTGTCAACCAAGTTTGTTATTCAACCTCCTGAGAATTTTCTTGTTTTCTCCCGTGCACCACCAGAGTGAATCAAAGAACCTAAGCCCCTTAAAAACTCACTGAGCAAGCTTGGTGTATAACGTTTTTTGGTCAAAAGAAACCAAACCAAATTGTAACATTTCTGAGCATTTTAGCATGTTGTACTCAGATAATATGCCAGATATATATATATATATATGATATGATAGATCCTCAATGAAAAAAAAATGTAATATTTCAGCCACCTCCTTGGTATTGCTTACCTTGTCTGATTGTTAAGTCCTGTTGAATGAATGGTTAATAAGGAAACCTAATTACAGAAGCAGAGCTGCTCAGTGTTTTGTAGATGTGTGGCATACAGTGTCCCTAAAACAACACAACTTGTATTTATAAAGTGCACGAGTAGGGACAGGATGGGGGGGAAAGAATTAGCTGTCACTGGGCTGGAGTTAAAATCTTTTAGGAGAAGTAGCTTGACTTGTCCTGCTCATTGATTTTTCTCCATTTATAATGGAGCAGCATTATCAGGAAAGTAGTTGATGTGCATTTGCTAAGCAGCAGCTGAAAGGAAAAGAAATTGGCTGCTGAAAGCCCAAGTGGCTCTTTTCTGCAACCAAAACACCAGCACTGACAAAGGGAACAAGATTTCTAAAGCCAGACTGCAAAATTAAGGCCTCCCTTGGCAAGGTTCCTGCTGACTTCAAGAAAACTGAATTTCACCCAAATCTTCTAATACAAATGGGAACTTCTTGAGCAAAGAGCTTTTAATACTGTCTGTGCCTCTGCTGAGTGGACTTTCAGATCATGAGATTATATTCTTTATTTGTCTATCAGTAACTGCTGTAGTTTGTGTCCACACCTGCAATTTTATTGTGATTTAAGCCTGTCCACAAAGCAGTGTTAATAACATTGCTGGGAGAGAAGCCACGATAAGTAAGTCTGTATGAAAGGCTCCTTACAGGGCTCTGAAAATGCTGTTCTCTATGATGCAAAGTGCTGATCCAGTGCAAGCATGCTGTGCTGGCTCAAAGCTATTCAAGAAACGCTGACAAGCTGATGTTTTCACGAGGAGAATGTGTACTGCATTGGGTGTCCTCTGCCCTTTTGCTGCTAGCATGAATTCAGAGTACAAGCATGATGTGAATGTGAACCCCATCTCTTATGTTGACAGGTTGCCTTTGATGGAGATCCACTTCTGACCAGGATCACATCAGAATTGCCAGGGGTGGACCAGCACTGTCCAGAAATGCTGCCCAAGGATCAGGACACCACGGCAACAGCTGATAAGAGCAAGACAGTTCTGGTGTCTCCTCTCCTGTCCTCTCCTCTCCTTTCTCCTTTTTTTCCAATGTATTTATTCTTTTCTCCTGTTTTTCTACCACTAAGAGCAGTTGTTGACTTCGTCCCCCTCAACTAATTGTCCTCAAGTAACTGTCCTATTGAATTGATTTGAGAGTGTAAACATTAAGACATTGGCATCCTGCCAGCCCCTTGGTAGATTACCTGCCAGTGCACAGACATGTTATTGTAATCAATTCCTGTGCACAAATAGTTGCATTACAACTGAACAAATGTGCAAACTCTCTGACTAGGAGAGCACAGATGTGGTACGCATTTATTTTTGCTATAATTTTTGCTGCCATTCAAAGCTAATATGGTTTACAGAAGCCTGACGAATGCAGAGGTGTGCATTACTGTAGGGATGTACTTTATTTCAGCGTGTCCAGTATTTTCAGCAGTACCTTTGCAATAATCTTGCATGACAATCTGTCTTTTACACATGATGAGTAACATATTCTACTGCACCTTATTACTGCAATTGCAAACAATTGAGGGACCCTTCCTTTAAATTTTGACAACTGGGTAGGAGGAAAGTACAAAAATATCAACTAGAACTACTTCAAGTCCTCTTAGTTGCAAACTTTATAGTAAGGTGACAAGAAAGCACAACATATTTACTGAGCTCAGTGCTCAAGTCCAAGTACCACAGCACGTTAGAACGCTTGGAATGATCCAGTGAGGAGTGACTAAGCCAAACTCCTACTTTCATCATGGAGTTTGTTTTGTATTTTCATTAAATACATATCAAATGGCTTCTGTGCAACTTTCAGGATAGGACCAGATTCCTGTCTGGATGCTGAACTGCAACCACAACACAAGCTGTTCTCAAGGTCTCTTACTGGTCTTCTGCTGCTTTCCTCCAAGGAGGAAACCTTATAGTAGAGCATCACCTTATTTTCTTGCTCACCTCTGTTGACTGAGTTTCAAGCAAAGCCAACAAAGCAGGCAATATTATTCCTGAGGGTATTGTTTAGATCTTTATGTTCTGTCTTCTCCATGTCTGCAGCTCATGACTGCAATACCCAATTCTGTTAATGAGCATTTGTGTGTGTGAATAAGGTCACAGTCCTACCAGGATCTGTTGTCACAAGCCGTATTTATTTTGATTGCTTATTGCCATTTGGCTCATGGAGAGTTTCTCTTCTACCATCAGGAGCAATGACACCAGCTGGGGATGAGCAGGGAAGCGCAGTGTGTTGTGGGCTGTCCTGTGACACAACAAACCCCATGCTGACGTTCACTGCCCACCTGTGTTCATATTGATGTTTCCCCAAAGGCTACAGAGGGGAAGTCATTGCTTTTAATAGTCCAGGACCGTTGTTCAGCATCTCATGTCGATACTCTCTGAATGCTCCTATCAGTCACCAAGTCATACAGGGGAACAAATCTGTATCCATTTAATCTGTAAGTGGCTGCCTAACTCCACCTGCATGTGACATCAGATTTTAAAAGAGATTTGGACTGCGAAGATTAACCCATGCGTGATACAGCATATTTCTAACAGAAGTAAATCTTGCTTTTCTGCAGTTGGCAAGGCTGTTCTTAAAGATTTCAAGCACAAAATGCAGAGAATTTTATCTTCCCTGCTAGGTCTTGCAACGCCAGCACAGCTCAGATAAAATGGAAGGAGAATGATAAAGATGTTGCATTGGTAAAAGCACTGGAAACAGCCTGAATTTAAATCTACTTCTTGTTAGATTCAAATTAAGTATTTTGAGATATCCAGATCATTAATTAGTCTTGAAAATATCGTGTAATGTAAAAGCTCAGAAAATTATATTTACATACTATTGATATTTCCTTTAAGCTTCTTGAAAAATTAGCCTGTATTTTGAGGAAAAATTGTGAAATAGTGCTTATTTTCACTAGAAAAATAAGATCCTTTAAAAACATTGATTGCCTCATTTTCATTCAAAAAATGTCTCTCTCTGTGAATGGCTCTCTCTGTGAATGAAAGCCAGTTTTAAATGGAGTGTTCTGGAACATTAGAGTAATTATTGACACGAGAAAATAAATATTCACATGCTGAAAAGTAAACAGGAAAGAGGAGCATTCATTCTTTCCATGGAAATAATTTAGCACATTCTTGAACGGTAATTGGGTGCACCAGCCCAAGTAAGACTGCACATAGTGGAGTTTACCTCTGTGGAACAATTTTGAAACCATTACCTCTGCAGCAAACTCTGAGGTGAGGGGTGTGGGGGGAAGGAGGAGTGGGCTCATAAAGACAGTGTGTACACAGAGTGTATTTTTGCCTCTGTGCAGGAATGCTGGAACATGTGTTCAGTGGGCTGAAAAATCACTCAACAAAAACACTATTTTTTTTTTCCTACATTTTGGGCAACAATGCTACTCCCTTTAGTCTGACTGTGGAAGCTGTGCTCATCCTACTGAAATTCTACTCTCTAGACCTTTCAAATGTGTGAATCATATCCACATATGGGTTTCTGCCTCATCACAGTGTTTCACTTCATTAATAACTTTGTTATCTTGCTAGCACATGGACCTTTTTCAACGCTGAAGTCAGGAGTCATAGTTTTTCTGTCAATCTGTCTGCCGTGTCTGCTTGACTTGTGTCATTCACCTGCCTCAGGCTCCTAAGATGGCACAGACCCAGGACAGAGGAGGTCAGGGAGCCTCCTCAGGTGGGAAGGGGTTAATTGTACACCTGCTAGAGCATCTTATGCTCAGCTGGAGGGCACAGAGTCCACTCTGTAAGGAGGTAGTCCTGAAGATGCACTGCAGGTGGAGGGGATATTACCAGCAGAGCTTGCACCTTTCCAAAAATCTAAGACTAGCACATGGAGGAGCATGATGGCTGGGGCTCTTTGCTCAAAATAGATTTTTTTTTTCTGGAAAGAGTCCCAAGGGTTCAATGGGAATTTTTCCATCTGATCAAAATACAGTCATTTTGAAGAACTGTGCAAAGCTTGAGGTAAACTTGTAGTGTCTAGAGCAGTATTTTTGCTTAAGATAAGGTGCAGCTCAGGGGTTAGTGTCCTCTATGGTCCCAAATTTTTTTGCCTTCTTTAACCTTGGTGCTTTGAATCTAGGTCTTCCATATTTTAGATTGATCACCTGAACTGTTAGGCTACTGAGAGGTGGGAGGTTGTCTGACCTTCTCTGTGCCTTGTAGAGGTGTAATTATGGAAAGAAAAAAGGCAAAAAGTCTTGGGCTTGTCCCAATGTGGAAGAGATGTGAATGCTGGTAATTTTCTTTTGAAACTGGAACTTCATTTTCTGCATGCCTACTGGCTTTGATCTCTTCAGTCTGGAATTGCATTAAGTCACAGTTCAGCAAAGCAATTAAGCAAGCAATCTCATTGAAATTAATCTTTGCTAATTCTGTGGGCTAAAGTACACTTGGCCATGGTGCATTTAAAACTTTATTTTTAAATAGCTTTAGTGCATAGGTAATTTTGCATCACTAAATAAATGTCAGGATACTCCACCACTGAACATACAAAGACACTTGTCACCCAGCATGGAGGTCTCCTGCTGTATCCTCACATCCTCCTGCTTTGGCAGGACCTCATGGCAAATCCGTTTGGCTGCTTGCTCCACAGCCTGGTAACCAGGCTGACAGCTGCAGCTGAGTCAGCCAGTGCTGGCATACGACACCCACCAGCACCAGAGATAAGGACAAGCCTAACAAAAGACATCAGAAGTCTCAAGGGACTCCACCCCTACTGGAAAGCTTTTGCTTCTCGTAGATTTGGGAAGATAAAACAGAACTAACTTACATACAGATTTATATACTTTTTGCCGTCACCTGGCCACAACTTTTTGCATAAGAAATGATAGTTACCCCCTGCTCTTGACTTTCATAAGACTGTTGTACCAACTCAGAGATGCTGGCAGTGGTGTCATGTCTGCTCTAGCTGGCTCATGTAATCCTCAGTCTCCCAAAAGAAGTGCTTAGACACTTGATAGACAGATGCTTTGTTATTACTTTGGCGCAGACACAGCTTCTTGGCTGTGCTACACATTGACGGGAGGATGAGGGTCTAGCAGAAGGCATCGCTGCCAGTCTGTACTTTCTCAAGTACTTGTTTAACAACAACTGAGTTTGTTTTCTCTCTTACAAAGTAAGAATCAGTATCAGTTTAGATTGGCTAGGTTTGGGTAGACTCTAAGGGAAACTTTTCACATATTTGAAATGCTCTGTCTGGGACAAGTTGAAACCACTTAAAGTCCCCAGACGTAGGAGAGTTGGCAATGACTTTGTTGACACATCGGATTATATAAGCACTCGGCAGCTTTTCTGCGTGTGCATGGGTGTGTTATGTTTGTGTAGGAGAAGAATAGCTGTGGTCCAGACCAGTGACCATGATGCATAGGCATCCCATAATAACTTTCATATGCTGAACTGTCGTATTAAACTGCATGAGATGGGAGACGAGGAGGAGGGAGGCACAGCTTGATTTTTACCTCCAGTGAAATTCCACTTCGTTGTCTGTGGGTGGACCTGGCATTTGGTTAAATGCAACAGGGTTGAACTTTGTTCCCTCCGTTTCTGGGTGGTATCTCACCAGCTGCTGGTCCTGGTGATAACACTTAATGGGAGCAGGATTTATGCTAGGAGAACAAGGAAAAAACCTTCAGAGATTGTGCCTTGCCACATCAGTGGTATTTTAGGTAAGCCAGAGAGGCAATTCTTGTCTGGGTGCCCAACTACAAGGGTAAGCCTTCTCAGCTGGCCATGTGCACAGGCTGCATCTCCAGGTCCATATGGAGGCTGATACATGGGATATTGTAGTGTCCAGGTTGGGGACAGCACCTGAGCTTGAACTTCTTGGGCTCAATTTCTTCGCAGCTGATTTGGGATTTATATTAATCTATCTCCTAGACTAATTATGATTAAATGGCTTTGAAGAAGTTTAAGGGACTAAAGCATTTTCAAGGTGGAAATTGCCATTCTGGGATAACTCTTGGACAACGTCTTTGAGGATCAAGTGGTTGGATGACTTGAGAAGATGCTCTAATGATCTGAGAAGCAAAACAAAGTGATGAATCAGAAGCCTGTAAGTCCCAGATGAACATAGCTCTTGGGAAGCACCTTTTGGTGCTAAGTTCCTCTGTGACAACATGAGCAAAATCTAAGGGGTAGCCTTGCCCCAACAGGAATGATTGCATGGGTCAGTGACGAAGCTCATTCTCACATGGGAGTACAATGCAGTAGGACATTTCTCCCTTGACTCCTGTTTCTCAGTCAGTGGATGTGCATTTAAGGCCAGACTTTCAGAACTGGGGGCAACCACTGCTGTAGGTCACAGGAAAGGTGCCACATCCTGATAACCAGGACCGATAACAGCTGAGCCCAAAGTACTTGGGGGTGGTTGGTGTCTGTAGTGTGCCTTGGATGTGAACCTCTGTGCTCTAAAGGAAGAAAAGGAATTCAGCTGAGAACTCTCCTATGTGACCACAGTGCAGAGGCCAGTACAGATGCCTTTGGAGCTCCTCACAGGTAGCCTGGTGACCCTGCTTTCCTCTGCTCTGAGCCCTGGGCTCATTTGCTTTGCCTGAGTGCCTGTCTGTGTTATTCAGCACACAGCTCTGGTTCCCTCACAGCTCTGCAGGGGTACATCAGTCTGTCCTAGCCTTTACCCCTGTGCCATGACTCTCTTAAAAACTGAATACATGTTGAAAAAATTAGGGACAACCTCAGAGTAATTTACCCTATACTAAAAGAAGTGACTCAGGCAATTGTTCATACTGCCTAATTTTCTCTCCACTGTTGCAGAAGGAGCCTAGATGATTATTTTAGGTGAACGAAGGGATTTCTTAGTCTAGAACTAGCTGAGTTAAATTGCCTGAAATGCCTGGTTCTGAATCTGTCTGTTCAGGGGTATAAGAGGTAGATGAAGAGTCCTCAACAAGTTTTAGATCTTTTCCAGTACTCTCACACTACTTTAATGTACATTAGTGGCACATTGATTATCTTTCATTTGGATTTACATTAATCACTTTGTCAGCCTTGAGTTCAGCAGAACCCAGAAGACTGCAGTTGGTTTAAAGGCCTTCTACAATCTTGTGTAGGGAGACTTTTACTGTATAACTTGACTTTACATTTGTACAAACGTCAGTAGTATTTATTCACAGAAGGAAATAAAATCTGGGAGAAAAAAAGAGTTTTGGATGGCAGGTGTTATTTGTACTCAATTCTCACGGACTTCCCAATTTGAAAAACCTACAAAAAGTCCTTATGTTACTGAGAAAGAGTTGTGTGGAGGAGGCTGAAGGTATGCAGATATTCAGACAGATCCCTCACTCTTCAACTTTTTTAGATTCCTGAAAAACAGTTTTAAAATTTCCCCTCCTGCTCTACCCTTGTACATAAGTCAGAGAAACTCCAAAGTATTTTGCTATCCCTACTGTCTGTGGAGTAGTTAAAAAGCTCTTTATGACTGTTTTTTATGGAAGATTTTTGTTATAAATGTTTTTTGTGACTCTCAGTGATTTCCAACTAGCAATAAGACCTGGTCAGCATGACAAAGACTCTGCGTCGAGTTGATTCGAGAAGATGACGGCTCTCACAGTCTTATTCAGCTTTCTCTCCCTCCTTGTGAAATGGATGTTGTGAATAGCTCAGAGTCCAGGAAAACACACCCAATTTTTCTAAATTCCTGAGGCTTGCAGCAGTCCTTCACTGGCTTACCCCCACACACAGGAGATGCTGTCCCTCTGCAATTCAGTGTCATTGTAGTTTGTCTTCATATTGATTTTATTTCACATTGTGTTCTACTTTAATAATCCTCTTTCTTCAGGATCTTGTGATTGTACAATAGCAGAGTTTATCCAGTCTTTTTTTTCTGCACAGAACAGGGATTTTGTGATATTGCACTGTGCTCAAGAGAGCTGAGCAAAGGGATTTAATCTCCATATTATTAATTTGTCTGCGCATTGAGGAAACAAAAGCAGCAATAAATCCACACATGTTAATTTTTTGTTTGGTTTTAAGTTTTTTTGTTTGGCAATCCCAATGATTTATGTAAGGAGTTCCCGGGCGGGGGGAGGGAGAGGCAGCCAGTGTTCTCAAGTTAACAGCGAGTCATAATATATTTAGAAGGGATAATGCAAATGCCGGAAAAACAGAGAAGCAAGCAAGACAGAGAAAAGTGTTTTCCTTGATAGGAAAGCTATTAAACATTTAGCTCAAGGGAGCAGACAGTATGTGTCAGCTTCACTGGCTTTTCCTGGAAAATCAAGGCTAGGAAAAAAGGGGAGCATAAGAAGGATGCTAAGGACTTGGAAAGGGAGTGTAACTGGCTGAGGTCTGGAAAGCAAACCGAATGCAAACCTATGCTCTAGAAAGCAAGACCTAAGAACCAAGCACCCCTTCCTACTAGATAAAAATCCTTTGTTTTGGAAAGCTGTCCTGTCAAGGAAAATTGCTACTCCTGATTCCTCATAGAGACCTTTCCTAACTCACTGGAGGGGAAGGTGGGTGGTAGCTGCTGCCTAGGTAGGTGCCACCAGTTGAATCAGGGGCCACTGGAGCTGAAAGCATCCATGCCTAGAGTTTGTGCTAATTTTGTTTTTCTGTCTCACTCCCCCAGGTACAGATGAGGCTAAACACACAGCCCAAGATGAGCACTAGTTCACTGGTGCTTGGTTCATGTCCTTCTTCCCAGAGCCAGTGTGAATCCAAGGACACACTGCAGCTTGTGCTGTGGTCAAGGGTGTCAAGGGGTGCTGGGGCAACAGTTTGCAATTTGCTCTCCCACAGGATCTCTGGGCACAAATGGGCATTACTTGGCCTTACAGAATCCCTTGGTGTCCCTTTCCCCTGCAGATGAGTCACCTGCTCTGTTGTCCCCCCGCTTGCTCCACTGTGTATCCTATGATCAGGGTAGCCTGTACATGGCTTGGAGCAGTGTTTTGTACAAGGAGAAAAGGTCTTGATTGTTCTGTCTATATAAATTTTATATAAATTGTTGTATATGTTTTTCTTTTTCTTCTAAGGAAGGTATATTTCATATATACGATCTCTGTCGTATCTAAATCCCTCTGCTATACAAAGAAAGGATGGTGGATCTAGAGGATCTTGAAGAACAAGAATAGCCTAGGACCAATATTAGCTAGGGCACCTAGGAGTAATGCAGGAATAATCCAGGACTGACACCAAGCCTCTTATTTGGAGCATGGCATGAGTGCAAAAGAGCTCTCCTGAGCATGCAGATGGTCTGATCCTGCACCCCTCAGATAGTCTGTTGAGTGGCCACAAAACACAGTGACGGATGCACACGAGGAAAGCCAGCAGGAAAGCTCAGACCTTGGTGTCTCAGGGGAGCAGTCACTGTTCACTCACACTTTGGACTCTTTCCTGAGTATCAAGGACTTATAGGTGCACATCCTACACTTTTCCAGAATGAGAAACCACAAGTGCCTAAAGGAAGTTCCACTGCCTCTGGGGTACCTGCTATATATCAGAAGCAATGAGAGGGTTAACAGGCCAGTGACTCATCTTCAAGGGACAGGCATTGAGAATAAGCTACTGAAAGGAACTGAAAATGAGGCTTAATGTGGTTGTGGATGCTGCAATTAATAATGCAAGAGAGAGATGGATCTGAGACATCTGAAAGAAATCTCCCAAGACAGGCTCATGGCTTGGTGAATAGAAGCTAGTTATGAGGCATTGCTGCTGCAACTCTGCGTGCTAACACCACCGTTCCATCTTTTCACCTCAGGACAGCCACAGCAGGCTCCACAAGACCTGGCTCCACATCCCACAGTGTGAGAAATTGTGGAGTGTGGTGGTAGGAAAAAGGTAGGAAAGTCCCTGTGCTCAACTTCCCTACCTGCGCAGACTGTTCCAGAGTGCCCCAGTGTCACCTGTAAGCCCAGATACGTCTGCTGAACTGATGAGTGCCTTGGTTTTCTTTAACAGGAAAATAAAAAATCACGTTATTACCTCAACATTACTCTAAATAGTTCTCTTCCTGTTTTGCATGTATATATCCTACATATAATTGCAGTTTGCCATTTTCCTAGCATGACTTGTCAGCCAGTATCTCTCTTTTACATGCACTGCTCTGCAAGGGATCCTTGGTCCATTGCTGATACTTTTCTCTGGTTTCTCTTCTGTACCCAGGGCCAAACACGGTGCTGTGTATAGATGGGTCCCTAACAATGGCTGTATAGGGAGAGTATGACACTGGTACCTTCTGAGAGGAAACAGTCAGTGACCTGCTGAGCTACTTGGATCTTCACAAGTCTATTGGGACCATATGGGATCCATCCTAGGGTGATGAGGGAGCTGGCGGAAGAGCTTGCCAAGCCTCTCTCCATCATTTACCAACAGTCCTGGCTCACTGGGGAGGTCCCAGA
>VZRE01013504.1:75631-168725 GCA_013396775.1 Cephalopterus ornatus | reverse complement strand
CAGTTCAGGAAGGATATTGAGGTGCTGGAGCAGGTCCAGAGAAGAGCAATGAGGCTGGTGAAGGGACTCAAGCACAAGTCCTATGAGGAGAGGCTGAGGGAGCTGGGGTTGTTTAGCCTGGAGAAGAGGCTCAGGGCAGACCTCATCACTCTCTACAACTACCTGAAAGGAGGTCATAGCCAGATGGGTGTTGGTTTTTTCTCCCAGGCAGCTATCAGTAAGACAAGAGGGCACAGTCTTAAGATCTGCCAGGGGAGGTTTAGGTTGGATATTAGGAAGAAATTTTTTACAGAGAGAGTAATCAGGCATTGGAAAGGGCTGCCCAAGGAGGTAGTGGATTCACTGTCCCTGGAGGTTTTAAGATGAGACTGGCCGTGGCATTTAGTGCCATGGTCTAGTAACTATGGCAGTGTTGGATCAAGGGTTGGACCTGATGATCTCGGAGGTCTTTTCCAACACAGTTGATTCTATAATTCTATGGTTCTATGATCATCTGTTCAGAATTTAGGCCAAGCAGAGGGGAGTTGCAGAGGGAGCTCTTTTTGCTGCCAATTGCCTCCACAAAGCCCAGTCACACTGCTCATCCATCTCCATTCTTTCTCTTTGTCCTTTTTTACACCCTGATGCTTTTTGGATGGTTCTCCTAACCAAGCATCTGTGTTTGTGCTTTGTCTTCTCTCTTTCACATGGTCCTAACTCATGTCTCCCTCTGTTCAAGGTCTCCCTTGGCCCCAGTATTGTCACAGCAGACACCTACAACAGCCTGTCTGTCTATAGAGCAGAGAATGCCGCACAAAATGCAAGTGGTCCAAAACCTTCTTATTGGACCTTTGATGATCCTCAGTGGCTTTCACGCAGGGTGCTTCATTTCCTCATTTACTGCACTTATTCAGCCCCTTTTTTCTTGTTGAAATTGGTGTGTTTTTCTTTTAAGTTTCAAAGGTCTCAACTTCCTTGAGTGACTGACATTTCCATATCCAACCCAATTATTAATGGTTTTCTTAATCTGCTACCTCTGTTCTCCTGATATATTTAAAAATTTCTTTGTGTCCTCTAGAAATGCTTTGTTGCTGTGTAATGCTGATACCTATCAGGCTGGTGTAAATAGACTAAAGCTGAATTCAAAGCAACAGTTAATCTGAAATTATATTAAGAGCAGAATTTGTCCTTCTCTTCAGCTGATGTTGATGTTGAAGAGACCATTTGGATAAAAGCTGAAGAGACTTAGCTGTATCAGGCACTGTTATTATTCCTACACAGCTGAACAGATCGGCATTGACACGGATCAGAAGGCAGAAGAGAGTGGCAGCTTTGAGGAGACATTTTAATTACTCAGGGATTACACAGCTGTGCTAAAATAATAGGGGAAGCATGTCCACAGAAATAAGCCTGAATTGCTTTCAGTATTGCTTGTTCAGAAGTCAGATACTTGGTGGCTTTTTCCTTAACTTTAGAATGGAAAAAGTGCTATTTGAAAGAAACATCACCACAGCAAAGCCAAGCCTGATTAACCAAGAAAGGGCCATCTGACATTTATTTTTAGATTTCTTACAATGAGCCCCTGATGTCTCTGGGGAGAGCTGACCTATGGAAATGCATATTCTCTCACTGTCTCCTCATGTCTCTTCTCTGTCTTTCTCTGCTGTTGCGTCCAGCACCAATTTCATCGGGCACCACGCTGGACCCTAAGTAAGTCTTCCAGCTTGTTTGGGTGGGCTCTGAACTCTGGATATGGCCCAACACAATGTGGTCCCCATCTCTCCAGGGACTACCAGAGGTGCCTTGTTCAGATCATGGCAACGCCCAGGGACCAACACAGTGCTGGCTGGGGTTTGCATCATTGGCACTTGGTGGGGGACATCCTGTGTCACTTCCCTAGTGGAGTGACAGCATACTTCTGAGCAGGAGGAGCTGAGGGTGTATTGACAAATTGGTTAAATATAGACACAAGAGAAGGGCAAGTGGTGAATAAATGGCAGCACATCTGCTAGGGTCAGCACAGTCCTGCCAGTTGTATCAGCTTAGGACCTGACCTAGAGGATGCACAGTCACGTCTTGTGAAGGAGCAAGGCAGAACAGCACTCATCAACTCCCCATGGCTGGGTCTGGCAGCAAATTTGTTTGGAGCTTGCTGATACCTCCACACAGCACTGCAGTTTTCAGACTGCCTGTATGGCCTGTTGTGAAGAGTCAAAGCAGTGTCAGCTCCAAAGGGTGTAAATCTCTTCTGAAAATGAGAATGAGTGGAGATGAAGACCCAAGACACAAGCTTGGAGCAATGTTTCAAAAAAGAACCCCAGATCCTGCAATGAAGGATAAGCATTTGCAAGGCTAGCTGTGTAGAGGAGTAGCTGAAGTGGTTGGGGTGTTTCTTCATCAAGAAGAATGTTGTGGGTTTATGTTGTTGAATTTTGGTAGCAGGGGTGGCAATAAGGGTAGCTTCTGTTAGAAGCTGCTAGAAACTTCTCCTGTCCTATGAAGAGCCAGTGATAACCGGCTCCAGGAGGGACTTCCTGCTGCTGGCCAGGGCTGAGCCAATTAGCACTGTAACACTTCTGATAACATATTTTAGAACAGAGGAGATTACTGGGCAAAAAAAAAAAAAAATTCCAGCCCGAGAAGAGGGGAGCAGAACATGAAAACAACAATGTAGGCACCAAGGCCGGTGCAGGAGAAGGGGGAGAGAGGCCCCCCTCTCTCCCAGAAGCAGGGGAAGGACTTCAAAATGAGGCCCCTGCAGGAGGATGCATGGAGGGTGCAGAGACACCCCTGCAGCCATAGAGAAGCCCATGCTGGAACAAGTGGATGCATGAAGGATACTGTGACTCCGTGGGAGGCCTGAGGAAGGAGCAGAGTCCTGCAGCAGGCCTGTGGCCCATGAATAGAGAAGCCCACGCTAGAGTAAGTTTGTCCCGGGTAGGACTTGTGGCCCTGTGAGGGACCCCCCGGGAACAGAGGAAGGACTCAGAGCTGTGGCCCCCTGTAGCCCGTGGTGAAGACCATGGTGAAGCAGGCTGTCCCCCTGCAGCCCATGGAAGACCATGGGAGTGCAGAAACCTGACTGCACCCTATGGAGGAATGACACACAGGACAGCAGATTGGGAAGAACTGCTGCCTGAGAGATGGACTCAAGTTGGAGAGGTTCATCAAGGACTGTCTTCTGTGGCAGGGACCCCACAGAAGCAGGAGAAGGGCTCAGAGACGTGGCTCCCCTGTAGCTCATGGTGAAGACCATGGTGAAGCAAGTTGTCCCCTTGCAGCCCATGGAGGACCAGCGGGGTGCCGAGACTCGACTGTACCCCATGGAAAACACGGACTGACTACAACCCCGCTTTCCAGTCTCCCTACACTGCTGAGGGGAGACGAGAGAGAATAGAAGGAAGGAGTCACAGGGGGTGAAGGTGTTTTAAGACTGTTTTATTTCTCACTCTTTAGCTTTTATACTGTTAGTAATAAATTTAACTTTTACCACACATTGAGTCTGTTTTACCAATTAGTAAGTGACTTCTCCCAGCTCTTATCTCTATGCAAGAATCCTTAGCTGTTTTTTTTCCTCTCTCTGTCCAGCTGCAGAGGGGAGTGAGAGAGTGATTTTTGGTGGGTTTGGTCCCAGCTGCCTTTGCAGATCAAGTCCAAGGATCAAAGCATATGAGTAGCTTTGGGGATACCAATAGATCAAGAGTTTGCTTAAAATTTGTGCTAAGAATATCCTGTCTCTTCATAGCAAGAGTTAAGATGACTGACAGCTACTGTTGCACCTGAATATTGAGCCAGGAATTCAATCACAAGGTTCATTCCAGTGAGATTCTTTAAGTTTGGATGATAGTTTTCCATTTGCAAACAAAACCTTTTTTTTTTTTTACAAGAACTCACTAAGATCTCAGATCTTCATATTTCCAGAAACTCTTGCCACCATCACCCGTCCCTGTTACTTTATGTAACACATAGTCCCACCTCTGCCACTTGCCAACATCTTATGCTGGTACTGGCTCACGATAGGTAATGGTCTGTGCTGGCCTCACTGTATGGGATCATTGCAATAAGTGTTGTGTCTTTTACATCCAAGCTGTTGCAAGAGGCCCGGCACATAAGGCAGTGTTGGTACATTTGTGGCAGCAGATTAAACTGGAATGGGTCGTGTTTGTGCCCTGGAAGTCATCGCAAGGACACTGGGCTGGGCTGTTTAGCAGCTCACAAATGACTGCAGCTAACGGGAAGTTAAATTAACCTTACACCCACGTCAGTTTATTTTTATGCTTTGCATTGACCCTGCTGAGGGACTCAGGAGGAGAGTGGTGGAAAAAAATGCTCCTGCATTCCCTGTTTAATCTACTGCCACGTGTAGGTCAGCATTGGGAATAATTGCCTTTGACCTTCGCCAGTAGGATTCTGCATGCTGCTCTGCCTTCCTCTTCAAAGAGAGTCATATCCCCATTCTCTTATTTCTTGCTATGAAATAGTTTGAGACCCATCAAAGAACAGGCAGTATATGAAATTACGGCCTTGTGTGGGAATGTCAGCTTGCCTGAGGACATCACCTTTGTCACTGTGGTACATCTGAGCTGACAACCTGAAACGGGCTTCACTGTCATCCTGAGGAGGGGAATTCCAAGAAAACAAGATCAACCCGAACTTAAAATATGATTGTGGGGGTTATGGGAAATTTATTTTTATGAAAAGCATGAACATTTCCTTACTGATTTCAGTGCTGTGATCTTTTAGGACAGTAAGATTAATCTTATTTCTGGGACTGGGAAATAAGAGCTAGATGTTATTCCCAGTGGGCATGGAAGAAATATCAAGAGCTGTCAACAGCTGAACAGAGTTATCTTGGAGAAATGATGGAAGACCTGTGGTCAGATGTGGGCTTTTAATGAGGGGCAGCAAAGGCAAACAGACAGAGTGATATGAACTCAGTTACATGCTGCTGAGATGACTCAATCCTGCTGGAGACATGAGAGACCCTTCTGGCATGAGCTTGTGTACATATTTTGCTTCGTTATTCTAACACCAGAACCCCAAAATACTGTATTCCACTTAAAAGCTGCCTTGTTTCAGAAGTCTGCCTGGCATGATTGCAAGCATCTTTTTGGTTGTGTGCGAATACAATATTTAGCAAAAAAGCCAGTGTTCAAGTGAGAGCAAAATAAAGCTGAAGAAAATTTGCTTTCATGGAACAGAATTAGGGGGCTGTTTCTTTAAAAAATGGGACCTAGTATGAACAGGAGACTGTAGACAAAGCACAGAGAAGTTAGGTTGGGAGTTCATGGCAATTCTAAATACCTTACAGTGCAGGAATTACTTTTAAAAGGGAAACTAGTAGCTCTGATTAATGTTAAGAGCCTGTTATCCTACGGCAGATACAGAACAAACAAAGATAGCATGGAGCCAGCTGTCGAAAATGATTGTTTATTCTGATACTATGAGAAGTTTATATGTAGCCTGTGGACCTGCAGTTAATCAAGTTGCACAAATTATATGCACTGTACTCATACTTGCAGCCACACTTGCATCTTTGGTAAAATGCAATTGTTGTTCAAGAGAAGAATTAGCGTAAGGATTTATCTTGTTGGAGGATACCACTGCAAGCCAAACCTCTGTCTCCTCTGGGAACAGTGTTACAGTAATTGTGTTTCAAGGATTAATAATAATTAATAACCTCAGTTATCAGAAGGAAAGAGCCTGACTCAATTGCAGACTATGCACCTCAGTAGAATGACACTTACAGACATGTCACAAATTCTAAGTTTTGTGATCAAACCTACTCCCACAAGTGATCACAAATTGCCAGCATCTCAATTCCACCTTGCAGGGGAGAGCAGGATGTCACAACCACTTTTACAATCTTCTCCATTCATGACAGCTTCATTCTTTTTATTTGCTGTCTTTTTATGGGTAAGAAGCCCAAAGAACACGTGTATCTCTGGCCCAAATCCATCAAATCCACCCACGGGCAGCACAGACAGTGAACGGCATCACCTCTTGGCAGTGGGAAGCCTGACTCTGGGCAGATGGAGGTGAAGCACAGCAGCTCCTTTGTGAAACAGCACAAAGTTCACAGCGAGCAAGGAGGACGCAAACATCTGGTCCAGCACGGGGCAGGATTTTTTAACCTTCTGAGTCATCCTGCTAACCCAAGCCAGTCCCCAGAGCAGAGAACCTGAATGAGAGTCCCAGACATCTTTTGACATAGTCATGCCTTATGCTCTGCCATATCATTCCTGGCAAGGTGCCCTGTGGCTTGATGAGGGTTGTTGGAAAGCCCTACTTGCTTTGTTTATCTGGGCTCAGTCTGCCAAAGGGAGTATCAATCAGCAGCAGGTCTCATTTCTGTGCTGTAGAGAGCCAGAGCTGTCACTGAGATTGATGTATTTGGTTTCCTTGACTGGTGACAGGCAGGTGCATGCTCAGCACTACCATCATTGCCTGCCTTGGCTCTCAGGTGTGCTGCCAGACCAGCAAAAGCCTAGCCCTTGCATGGAGTGACGAGCGAAAAGGAGGAACCTCCCATTCTGTCAGACTGTCAGAGATGGACGAAAGCATTCACTGAGACTGGAGCATCTGCAGGTCCAGCACCACTCCAAGGCTCTGAGCCTTTGCCCGCCTGAGACCCTTCTTAATACAGAGGTTAGAAATCCCTTGATCAACGGGTAGAGTTGTGCTAAACAGCGTCTTTCAGGATCCCAGCTGACCAAATCAGAGCGCAGTGCTCACTGTTGTTCTGGTGGTCTCTCACAGGCATTAAATCTCTCCATGATGCTCTGGACTCTTAGCTGTTAGATGCAGGATGAAATTTTCAGAAGCCTCTGTTATAAATTTCCACTAGGAAATTAAACATGTATTAAACTGTATTCAGGCTTGGAGGCCAACTGGCACACTTACACTGTCAAAATAAGAACGCCATATCCAGAGTGCCTACTGGTGACAAACTCTGGTCTGTGCTAACAACTGCTCTGTGCTTGAGAAGAGTTCTGGTGAGTGCTATAGCATTTGCACAGCCTGCAATCATGCCCGGGTTCTTCCAGCAGTTTGAAAGTACAGACTATTGACTCCCGGTGTCTGTGTGTTGCTTAATTTCTTGGTATAGAAGCTGTTTGAGTGAATTTAGAGCCTGAATCCAACTTAAAAACCTGAACTATGGCAGTCTTTCTTAAAGCATTGCCATTTATGAATGTCCTGGTCAAAAGTACTTAACTCAGAAATTGGTGCTGGGACAGAGTTTATGTAGACAGCTCCCATGGATGAGTAACAAAAGGGAAATCCATCATTTCCTGCTAGGCATGTGTCTGGCTGTGAAAAGTCCTAGGGTGGAGCAGCTGGAGTTGCCTGGTAAATCTGTCTCTTTTAGAAGCTACAGATAGGTTTCTTGCAGATATTTATGTCCTTATTGCAGTCACTATTGAGCAGAGTTTCTGTGTTCACCAAACCAATGCTCCTTTGAAAAACTACTCCAGAGTATTGTAGATACATAATCATGAAAATGTGCTCCAATTTTTTATCTTTAATTCAGGAATAGTCTGTGTGGAACATGGGATTTGTTCCATACCCTCAGTGGCACCACCAGAGCTGGAAAAACATATTCAGTAAAGCAAGATGCAGAGTTTGGATTTCTGGATTGTCCAATAATGGCTAACTTGTTTGCATGGAAAATTTTCAGCTGTGTTTGTATTTGTCAATCAGCTACACTCTTCAAGGACTTGGTTCTTTAAGAACCCCAAACTGATTAGTTACCTATTTAAGGAGGATTTAAATTCCACATGGTCTCTTTTACTCAAATGACACAAGGCTATTACATTGTTATCATTATTATTATTGCATCCCTGGATAGTAAGGCCTCCAGGGGAAGCAATGGAATAGCAGTCATATTTTTAAGAGCATTTGTTCCTACAAACTCCTGCTGATTTAAAATCACCTGCAACAGTCACAGAACTAGACCAGGTGAGTGAAATTGCTAGACCTAACTGAGGGCACATAAATTTCCAGTAGACAGCAACATTTATATTTTACATATAATTTTCTCCATCGACTTCCATTTACTTTCATCTCTGTCTGTCAGTGCAGATTAGTAGCCATAGGATACATTCGTATCTGTGATAGGCCTGAGTTCAGAGCACAGAAGGGAACCTGGAGTGTTGTAGGATGTAACAATGTTACTTCAGCGGGCCAATCTTCTAGCACAGACATTATGCTTTAATAGGGCGGAACGTTTTGCTGCAGCTTGTGCATTTCTGATGAGCTAGAGAACTAAGTTGTCACTAAATGTGGTCATAAGTGATCCCATGACATTCTCGCAAATACCCTCCCTTTGTTAATGCAGCTTTCTACTAAAGTTCCAGCCCGTGAATCCTATCCTGACATCTTCAGCACTTCTAACTGCAGGTGTAGAGGTTATTCAGTCACTGCTCTCACTTACTATGCAGGGTTATCAGGGTTATCGATCCTATCAAATCACCATTTAGTGTTTCTAAGTGCATGTTTAAGCCAACTGTAGCTGCATAATCTCTGCGCAGGCTTCAGCAATCATCTTTACTAATGCTCTGGGCTTTTACAAGATGATTTTTTGCTTTTCTCATTTTTAAAAATGAGTTGTGCATCTGTGGCCTGGGCATATGAAGAACATCCTAAAATTCATTTTCTGATATGACCTTTTGTACTGGAACACAGCTTGCTGGAATGAATCATAGGATGGTTTGTGTTAAAAGGGACCTTAAAGATCATCTAGCTCCAACCCCCCTGCCATGGGCAGGGACACCTTCCACTAGACCAGATTTCTTAAAGCTCCACCCAACCTCATCTTAAACAATTCCAGGAATGGAACATCCACAGCTTCTCTGGGCAACCTATTCCAGCGCCTCTCCACCCTCACAGCAGAGAACTTCTTCCTAACATCCAACCCAAACCTACTCTCAGTTTAAACCCATTTCCTCTTGCCCTATCAATGCATGGCTTCTTAAAAAGTTCCTCTCCAGCTCTCTTGTGGTCACCTTCAGGTACTGGAAGGTGCTCTAAGGTCTCCCCAGAGCCTTCACTTTTCTTGGCTGAACAGCTCCATCTCTCTTAACCTGTCTTCGCAGGAGAGGTGTTCCAGACCTCTGAGCATCTTGGTGGCTCTACTCTAGACCCACTCCAATGGCTTGATGTCCTTCCAGTGCTGAGGATTTCAGGGCTGAACTCAGTGTTCCAGGTGGGGTCTCACCAGAGCAGAGCAAAGCAGAAGAATCACCTCTCTTGACCTGTTGGCCATACTGGTTTTGGTGCAGCCAAGGATATGGTTGACATTGCTAGGTCATGTTGAGCTTCTCATCAGCCAACACTCCCAAAGTCCTTCTCCTGACGTCCGTTCTCAATCCATTCTCCACTGAACCTATGTTTGTGCTTGAGATTGCCCTCACCAAGGTGCACAACTTTGCATTTGTCTCTGCTGAATTTAATGAAGTTTGCCTGTCCAGGTTCCTCTGTATGACATCCCATCCCTCCAGCATGTCGACTGCACCACACTGTAATCCTTTTTGATACTAATCAGATTGTTTCTGTCTGTATCACTGTTTTCCAGATGAAACATCTGGAAGTATTCAAGGCCAGGCTGGAGGAGGCCATGGGCAACCTGATCTAGTAAATGGCATCCCTGCTCATGGCAAGGGTTTGGAACTGCATGTTAAGGTCCCTTCCAACACAAATATTCCATGATTCTCTGATTTTATGATCAGAAGTGGGTAATAGTCAGTGGACTGTACAAAGCTTGGTAGTGGCTGAATGCCACTTAATGCATGACTGAACCTCTAACAAATTTGCTCTGACACCAAAGTATATTACTGAGTTGGTTCTCTCAACCTCTTTTCAAAGGTAAGTTTCAGAAAAGCATGACACTGTAACAGTGTAATTTTGCTTTTGCTACATCAAGCCTGTGACTGAATTGCTTTTATCTGTTGCTCTTGTTTTAGCTGATATTTCACTCCTGGGTTGTTTGAGGAAACAGGGCTTGGAACAGAAGTTGCAGTTCACAAAAGCTTGGAGGCAAAGCCTGAGAATGTAGCTGAACTTTTGATTCAATATTGCATCTTGAGGCTTACAGATTATTGGTTATATCTGCTAAGGTCAATCTGACCTGTGAGGCCAATACATTACTGTGCTGTCGTCACCACTTTTTTACTCATTTGTAAAGACACACCATTGCTAGCATTGACTTTTAGCCAATTTCCCCTTCTCTTTCAATCCCCAAGCCCTTATGGTTTTGTTTATCCCTTTCTGATAGGTAGAGTGGGAGAGAGATGAAGAAAAATATATTCCAGAATAGTGTACAGTAGGTGTCCCGCGATGAATCATCCTTCCTGCCTATCTACCTCTCCTAAAGTGAGTCATTAGAAGAAGAACACGAACTCTCTTAAGGGTTAGGCTTTTCTTAGTAAGACAATCATTTGCTGTATTCTCATGTATAAGAAGATCCATTCTAGTTAAGCTATTATTGTGCCAACATGAAATAAGTGCTGAGATATTTTAAGTATTTGTCTAATGCAAATATAAGGAGGATCTACAATGCTCTAAGAAAAAGGAGCCTTATGGTTTAGTAAAATGCCATCAATTTATGTAATACTCCAAGCTTCAGTTGATTACTTGTTTATTTGTTAAGAAACTAAACTGTTCTGCCTTTTCCTTAGTTGTACATAAAACAGTGGGAAGTAGCAGCCAGCCAGCTCTTCCTTGAGACCTCACAGAGACATCAATCCAGAGGTGGTTTCTGGCCGCAGTGAGAGCTTCCTAATATCATTGGTGTCCAAGTACAAAGGCAGAGGTTATCTTTCCAGTCTCTGAGTGCCAGCATCACATGCACTTTTGTGTTATTCCCCTTGCTACTCAAAAAAACACGAGAGCCACGTTCAAGTCCTCTCAGAGCCTGACTGAGTCACCACAGCTGGTAGGACAGTGAAGTCTTGAGTGCAATGAGCCATTCAGATAATTTTAGTTGCAGGACTACCAGACCATTATCTAGTCAATGAAGAGAAGTCAACATGGTGCTTACACTAGGCACCCGAAGCTGAAGACCCGAATGTTGCCTATGCTATACATTTACTCCCACCTTCTTTCCATCTTTCTTTTAGTGTCTTATGTAGAAGTCAATGACCCTTCTGTTGTCCTTATGTCCACTTCATAATGCAATCATCAATAAACTGTCTCTTGAAAACTGTTTGGGCGGGGTAGTTCTTGCACTGAAAGAGCATCAACTGTGAGTAAACAAACCATTGTGAAATAGAGGAGGGAAAAGCAAGAACTGACCTTTGCAGAAGGTGTAGAACTGCATAGTGACACCCTTGGAAGTCTCTGTCTTCCCTGTCTCCCTTTCTCTAACTGCTACAGTAATCAGAAGGTAAATCCATATTCATAAAATCACCATGATTTCATGTGAAATTAATTCATTAAAGTGAAATGACATGCTCTTGAAGGAGTTCAGACAAGAAATGAGAATTCCTAATGAGCTGAACCTTTTTAATTGGCCATGGTGGCTCTGAGCATTGTGCCATGCCTGCTGGAGGTCATGACAGCACAAATCAACTAACATGGCTGGAGACCAGGATTAAATTAGTCTTCAAGTCTTAAACTTGCAATTTCATCACAACCTCCTGTTTAACTTTGCTCTTCTGCAAGGTAAAGCTGAAATGCCCAGCATGGTGGACTTTAACCACAACAAATGCACCGTGATGAAATTCTCTAGCAAATAAATCAAGTGGGAAGCTTTCTGTGTTGTGTTTATTGAGTTTTTGGGGATAAAGTTATTTGATGCATCCTAACATTGTTCTAGCCCTTCATGCTTCTTTAAGAAATTTAACTGAGCATTAAAGATAACTGTGCGACATTTACTTTTTGTCAAGTAATTTTGTCAAGTAGCAATACTGCAAGCTACTGCAGCAGACAGTGAGGGAGAGATTAATATGTTTCGCCATACTTTCCCTAAATATTTCTAAATTCCAGAGGTATTGTCAGCTTTTGGTATGGGAGAGGTAGGCACCAAAAGCCATGGACTTTCTACCTCCTGTGGAGAAGCCCTGATAAGGAAAGCTGAAGACTGGGGACTACACATGTGGAGCAGAAGATAGATATGGGTCAAAGTTGTCCTTCCTGTGACTGATCCTCAGCTGTACTATGCTTGTTTGCAGCACAAGCCAGATGCTATCACTCCAGGACACTTCTACTCCACACACACCTTTGCTGTCCCCTCTGTGTTCCTCTTCCTACAGCGGAAATAGTGATTATCATCTCTATTCTAGGGCACTGGAGTTCAGTTTTGCCTGCTCTTGCACAGAGCTCTGAGCTGGCCCTGGCCAAGGGCCCAGTTTGCATTACACTGCAGCTCTGCTATATTTGCTTGGCACACTCCTACTACCTATCTGCAAGAGCAGAGCAGTACCAATAAGCCTCCTGGTTGGTAAGAATTATCTTTTAGAAGTGTATCCACAGTTTTCAGGGTTTTCTTACTGAAGAATTCTTCCAAAGCTATATGAAAAAAAGCCCTGTCTAATAGGACCATGCATTTGCAGCTTAGACCCTATTCAAAGAACCAGTTCTTTAGTATATGATTCTTCTACATACAGGATAGATTGAAAAATATTCCCTTGACATTATTTCAAAGGCAATTCAGTTTGTAGAAAGGCTTTAATGGAAAATGTACAAATGCCTCTTGAAAACGTTGTAGCTTTTTTCTTGTCCAAAGACCTTAATCTTTTCCTGTGCAATGCAGAATATTTCCATTTGCAGCTTTTGGACAAAATCTTATTGATTTCTTTGTATAACCAAAATAATCCTATGTCTGATATGCCAATAATGCAAAAAATTCTAGGCATCTCTCTGCATTTGTGTCACCATAGCACCAGAGTCCCGGCAGGGGTTGAGAACTTTTACAATATCTGCTGTGAACTCAGAGCCTTCAAAAAGAATCTGCTCTGGGCGTTGATTCTCTTCCATTGAAACCCAGTTTTCTGCTGTATTTCCTACACAGTGAGAAAAGATGAGATCCCGAGACAGCTGTCATCATGCAATTAGTGAAGGCCAGTCTTAAATCACCAGTTGAAGGCTTATCTTGTCTAGTTACAGTAAGATAAAACCAACCAGATCTTGTTTCTGTTAGGATTATAGGTAGAGATAGAATGGTACATTGAAGACAGCTAACACAACACCTTTGTCTGAGAATTTGCATTGCCACCTTCTTCATGTGGAATTACTGAAATCTTTTAATTTGGATTAATTTGGTCTGTGTTTAACTTTGCCTTATATGCTTAAGAAAAAAGCTGAGCAGAATGTTTGTTACCTTAGGCAAGCCACAACTGACTGCTGACAATTTGGTTTTATTTTTCTTTAGCTTTTTGTTCCTAAACAGAGCTGAGCAAACAACTAGCAGTAGGAAATTCATCCATTTAATTTAATTCTTTTTTTTTTTCTTTCTATTTTCAGGTTCCTTTTTTACAGGCTTGGTCCTGATTTTCAGCTGATGCTATGCTGCTATTGCTGCTGCTGTAGCCATACAGATTTATCTCATCTAGACATTCTGTCTTTCACTAAGATGTGAATAACCTTGAATAGTTCACTATGCATGAAAGCAAGTATTTGCACCGATTAGCTGGTTAGGACCTAGTCTTTCCATTAACGATTTTGAGCCGTGACTGCTCCTTATTTGTTCATGATACTTGTGGATGGTCACCTAAATCACACAGTGCTGTTTCTGTTCCTTACTGAGCGTCTGTGGCTGACACCTCTGGTGTAAGTATGATATATGCATGTGTTTTGCATGTACAAGTATGCATATTCGAGTCTGAGTGTTGATAACCATTGG
Source organism: Cephalopterus ornatus (assembly GCA_013396775.1). Lineage (NCBI taxonomy): Eukaryota > Metazoa > Chordata > Aves > Passeriformes > Cotingidae > Cephalopterus > Cephalopterus ornatus. The sequence goes on along the minus strand of VZRE01013504.1, from coordinate 154,906 downwards.
ATAACTTTCGTGCCAAAACCATGTCACTTGCAATAATTTTTACGGAAAAAATAGACAAACATTGCAGAAAAATCAGTCAGGATGTCTGCATTCACATCCAGTCACTGTATCCAATAGTCCCACCACATTTGTTTGCATGTAGAAACTAGGAAAGACCTACAGCACAGGATATGCCAGGTCATACTTCAATCACCTGATGTCCTCAAGATCTGAGTCCACTGCTGCTTTCATCTTGTAACCTATGGAGGTTACATTTTGTGAAGTGGGAAGAGCCTTGACTCTGGCCCTGCTTCTCCTACAGAGATGCTGTGGTATCAGGCAAATTTAATGTTCAGCTTCTCTTGATGTGATGACAAGCCCAGTTCTCCATCATCTCACAAGAACGTGCTGCTCAATTCATGTCTAAAGACATTTTCAGAGCTTTAACATGATGATGTTGAGCAGTGAAACTTGTAGCTGCTGTTGTGAGACAAATCTGTTCTCGTTGATGAGACAAGTTTACTCCTAGAGACCTGGAGCTGCTATCTTTAGAAGGATTTTCTGAAATAATCCAGTATTTCTCTTATTGTTTACCAGTTATCCTTTCCTTTCTTTGACTTTTGACCAGATGAGCCTGGACTCTGGACCATTCTCAGTTTTAATTTATGTTTTATTTGATGTTCCCTCTTTTCTCACATACACCAACTATTGGGATATTCTTGCTTAGCAAAACACAAAGAAGTGAAGCAGGGGAGAAAATTTAAGCTGAAGTTCAAATGTTCAACTAGTCCCTATTTAATTTAAAAAAAAAAAAAAGCCTGTTACCTAAAATGTCCACATCTCTTTCAGAACTGTCAGTTATTAACTTTTTACATGGGACTTAATAACACTATTTACTAATCAATAGTGATAACCATGGAAACTCTGGCATTACAGGGCCTGATTTCTTGTGGGAACACTGCTAAAGAAACACAAAGTCTTAATCTTTAATACCCAATTCCTTTATGCCAGCTTTCAGAGGAAGGTAAATTTTCCATTTTGTATCTTAATCCTTTCCTTTAAAGAATAAATCTGCTTTTGGTCACCATGCCTATCCTTTCCTTTCTCTTTTAACACCTGCAATGAGGTGGAAGGAAAATGCTAGCATGGAACCAGGAGAGGAGTCACTCAAGCTGTAGTGCCTATAGGGTCATGAGGCTGCCCTTGTACCCCTATATCTGCATCTGTATCTCTAGAACTTTATGGCCTAGGTATTGAAATCTGAAGGGTGTAAAAGCACTACTCAGATACTATGTCTTTGGCCAAAAGCATATCACTGCCTGCAATGCATTTTCACCTGCCTTTTACTGTTCGTTTGGGGTTTTTTTCCTGTAGCACAAGAGCATTCAACCTCTTATTCCTCCTATTCCTGCACTTTGGTCACAAAAATCTCATGTATTGCTACAGGCTGGTGAAGAGAGTTTGGAAAGCTGCCTGGTGGAAAAGGACCTGGGGGTGCTGGTCAACAGCCAGCTGAACACGAGCCAGCAGTGTGCCCAGGTGGCCAAGAAGGCCAGTGGTACACCAGCAAGCAGGACCACAGTACTGGTCATCCCCCTGTACTGGGCACTGGTGAGGCCTCATCTCAAATCCTGTGTCCAGTTCTGGGCCCCTCGGTACCAAAAAGACATTGAGGTGCTTGAGCATGTCCAGAGAAGGGCAATGGAGCTGGTGAAGGGTCTGGAGAGTAAGTCCTGTGAGGAGCAACTGAGGAAGTTGGGGTTGTTTAGTCTGGAGAAAAGGAGTCTCAGGGGAGACCTCATGACTCTGCAACTCCCTGAAAGGAGGTTGCAGGAAGAGTGGATTTCGGCGTCTTCTCCCAGGCGACAAGAGACAGGACAAGAGGATGCAGCCTCAAGCTGCACCAGTGGAGGTTCAGGTTGGACATCTGAAAGAATTTCTTCATGGAAAGCGTTAAGCGTTTGAAGAGTCTGCCCAGGGAGGTGCTGGAGTTACTATCCCTGGAAGTGTTAGAGAAACAACTGGACGCGGCACTTAGCGCTGTGGTTTCATTGGCATGGTGGTGTTCAGTTAAAGGTTGGACTCGATCTTGGAGATCTTTTCCAATCTTGATGATTCTATGATTCTATTCAAATTCCTATTGTTGTTATTTTAATTGCTTGTTATTTTAATTATAAAATAATGAAGGCTTTTGTCAATTAATTTCTGCAACTTCAATCAAATTACATCACCTAGGTCTGTTTCATCCCTCATTTTATTAATATGCTGATGAAATTTTAGATAGATTGCTAAGCCTTTATTTTCTTTGCAATAGCCTTTCTGTTTAGTCCTTATGTCATTTGTACTTGAACATTTTATTGTTCTATTTTTAGTTAGCATTTCAGCCAGTTTCCTGGTATTAAAATGATTGTCTGGCACAAACTCTTGGGGAGATCCTTGCAGACCTGCTGATAGGTATGATTAAAGCTGGTTGAAAATTTTCCATCAAAACCCTCATTTAATGAAAACCGGTGCATGATTCAGAGACAAGTATGGGGTGGGGGTTTTTTGCCACGGAAATTTTTATTGAAAGAAAAACAAATGCCTGTAGAGCCACTTGAGAGGACTTGTGGTACCCCACCTCTGGAAGTGTTCAAGGCCAGGTTAGATGGGGCTCTGAGAAACCTGATCTAGTGAGTGACATCCCTGCCTGTGGCAAGGGGGGTTGGAACTAGGTGATCTTTAAGATTCCTTTCAACCCAAGCCTTTCTATGATTCTGTGATTCTATGATTTCCACTGGTGAGTAGCAGCCCCAAACACCTCCCCATGCAGGGGCTTTCTCGGGGATGGAGGGAGGGCATGTTTTCAGTACCCTCTCTTCTACAATAAAAGCAGAACAGGAACTGACTGCAGTGCACTGGAGGAGCCATCCTGTGCCTGGCTGAGGAAAACTAGAGCTAAAGGTCAGCACACAAGGATTCTGTGGAGTGCTTCAGGGCAAGATCATTTTCTTTGGAGCTGATTGCTCTGGAATGTGAATTTTTTTTGTCCAGTGAGATCCAATAAGTCACAATACAACTAAAATTGATGAAAGCATCAAATATGCTTTAGATGAAAACATCAAATAATATTTATCTTAAGTCTTAAAGTAGAAGAAATTATAAAAGGTGCTTAAAAATGTTCTTTTTCACAAACAGAGTGTACTGTGGAACCTGCTACCTCTGCAGCTGGGCTTAAATGGAGTCAAAACATATCTGTGAATGATAAAACATAGCTATAAGCTCAAGTAAGCCTTAACAACTCCACAGGACTGGGAGGTGAGACTTTGTGATGTAAGATATGCATCCAGAAATGGATATCAGGAAGAAAATTCAATTCTGATGTAATTGCTTCAGTGTCTCTTTTCAGGATCTGAGTAGTGATAGTAACCCCTAGAAAGTAGCTGGAGGGAGCTAGAAATTTGATCCCTCATGGAAATCATCTGTGTTAGTGGACTATCATTTGTGTAGTGGGGTGGATACTCACCTTCTATCAACCTGCTGCCATGCGACACTTTTTTTCCTTTTCCCATCAGCTTAGTGCAAATGGCAAATAATGCTAACAGTAGACAGATAAGCTTTAGGTGTCTAATTAATAATTCCATGGTCACAAGTCAAAATGTATATCCCAACCCTGGATGTGGATAACCATCTTGCAGACCAGTTACTGCAAGGGAAGCTGCGCCTAACTTTCCGTAACTCAAGGAATGTACAGACTCTAGCTTCTCCCTAGGTGTAAAGAGAGCGAAATCCCTACAAGTGTGATATACAGAGACCTGCCACTTGAGACAGCTGGAAAGAGAGTTTCAAAAGAGCAGTTATTATGGGGCCATAATAGTGGGGAACTAATATTTTTTATCTGAACTATTTGTATCTTGGTTAACTTGAAGTGAGGCACTCACATCAGCTGCAAAGCATGGGTAGAAGGCTCCCTACCCAACAGTCCACTAAATGACATTCTCAATCAAGGCATGAAAGACCCATGATCACGCTCTTGACTGTCTGGCACCATGCAAATCCCCAGTTTCAAGATGAGTAGTGTATTTCTACAGAAGGATAAAATAGGGCTGGGGGAACCTGTATATTTTATCAACGAGCACAACCTGCTGGGCATTGTCTTTACATGGGAGAGATGGATGCCCACCTCCACCTTAAGTGGAAGTATCTTGTGCAAGATAAACATGTGAAAGTTCCATCTTAAAATGCATATAACCTAAGGTTAGAGCTAGGTAAGCAAGACAGATGAAGGAGAAACCTGAGACTAGGTATCACATATCCCTAGTAAGTGGCCTAGTAAATGCTCAACAAGGCACAGACTTGGTCAAGGGAAGATCTTCCCACTGAGAAGACCTAAGCTGACATAAGCACCAAACCCCAAAACCAGGATTTTTGCTTCTGGGTGTGGATCAAATGAAGATGCCTGGCTAGTGGGAGGAGAACTTGGGTCTCCCTTGCATGTCTTCTAATGGTATTTGAAGTAGTTCCTACTATACCTTTAAGCTTCTGTAATCTTGTTCTCCAGCTCCTAGCTCTCCCCATGCATTGCACAGAGAATCCCCAGTTTCGGATGTTATGGAAAAATGTCAAGCACCAATATTTCAGCTCTGCAGATTTAACTCTCAAAAGAAGTTATTCTCTTGTCAAGTGACTAAGGAGTTACCTACTTGCTTCACAATTAGCGAGCCAATTAATATTGGTAAAATTCTCTGGAATTGCTTCTGCATGTTGGTATATTTATTCCTAATGTACCTCATTTTATTGCCAAATATTGCTAGAGATATTTGGCAATGGTCTGAATATCTAGAAAAGCTTGAATTTTTCATTAAAGAAAACAAACACACTATTTTGAAGTTTGGAGCTCTTGGGCTAATTTTTCTCATTAAAACTCAAAATTAATACATAAAAGAAGTGAGATTTTTGTGATCAATTATTTTAAATGGAAATAATTTTTTTTAAAAGTTGAGTTTTTTCTTTTAACCAGTCCTGATTAGTTTAATAAATAAGGATGAGCTAAATATCAGAAGTCATCTCATCCTAAAAAAAGTAGGATAAGAAAATAGATTAGAAATGCCGCTAACAAAAGTAGCAAGGAATTTGATGGAAGGCTGAAAAGTAAGGAACATTTTATTAAGTCGGTAAAAAAAGAGCCTTGATATTTTTTAATTTTATTATTATTTTTTGATATTTAACAATATGAAGTTTTGTTACTTTTAATATGCTGTTGCCAGATAATGAATCCGATCTCTCAAATAAATGTAAAACGTTACCTCGCAAAGCACATGGTTTGCCAGTATCTTATGTTACCAGTAAATTAAAACAGAACTGCAGTGGGAACGACAATATCTCTATATGTTTAGTTCTTACATATATGATCTGCCAATACAAATTTTACAGAATTGATGTAATTATTTCCTCTCTATTTGATGTTTGCTGTTCCCAAGGTTTTGCTGTCTATAGGACACTAATGACCTAGTAGGAGGAAAATCGTTATAATGGAACGTGGACCAAAAACATGTCTGGACACATGCTCAAATTGTATTTGATAAAAACAAAACATCAAACAATGTATGCTGATCAGAAATTTGATTAAAAAGAAAAATGACTGAAAAGATACGTTATTAATTTTTCAAAAGACAGTGGCTTCCATGAATGCAACATTTGTGTTTCAAGTTTCTAGTTGTGCCATGATGGAGGAAGAATACCGAAGCTCTTCTCTCCATGAACTTCAGCAACTGCTGGAGATTATAATCCTGTAGGAGAGGAGTTTCCAAAACCACAAAACTCCTATGATCAATTTGAGTGTTTGAACAGCCAGCTGCCTTCCAGTGTCTGCTGTGACTTTTGAGAAATGCCCTGTTCCCACTCCAACATTTATTTCAGAGGTGTCTAGACTCCTAGATTCTTTGAAAATCTGCTAGGTACCTTCAGACACCTGTGGATATTCCAACTTTGGCCTTTGCTGTTGGTATAGCACAGTGCTTGCTGAAGCTGAAGGCACATTTCCTATTCCCTTTCATAAAATTAGGCCATTGCCTTAGGCATTCTAGAAAGATCAAAATTTTGGTTTGGTTCCAATATACCTCTAAGGGTGGATAAGTGCCCAAGGGTGGATAAGTGCCCAACAATGCAATGACATGTAGTGACACCTGAATTCAGCTCTGTTACTTGATAATGCAAATACGCGCACCAAGATATAGCTGTGTGGTTTTACTGACTTTTCCAAAAAGTCACAGATTTGGAAAAAAAAAATCCTCTGCTTCATTTAATTTCTTTCATTTTTAGAATATTTAGAGGGTTTAACTTTTCAGCTTCCAGCCCCCTCACATAGCAGTGATCTACCAGATGAACAGAGATGAAATGGCTGATCAGTATGCTCTTGCTATAAAATTAAAAAATGTGGGTTAACCAAATGTTTAGTAAAAAGAGAGAAATGTTAAGGAAAGGGCAAAAATAGCATAAAGCTCAACTGATACAAAAAAAGTAGAGGCAAAATAATGCTCTTTTATCAAAGAAACAAAAGGGCAAGTGGTTTCATGCTATATGAGGCAGGAATAGCAAATTCTCTTGAGGTACCAGCAATCATAGGTCAAATTTCTGGTTTATGTTATTTAACCCTCAAATTTTGTGCAGATTTTCATCTAAGTACCAGGTGTCTGAGAAATTGGTATCTGTTAGTTCTTTTTGACTGTGAGAGATAATCTCTAAGGCAATATTTAATTAGAATAGCAGCTATCACCATGATGTCCAAATGCTTGCTAAGCCTTTCCTAAGTTTCATCTATAGATGAAGCATGTTTGTGTAGAACCTGCATTTGCTTTCTCCTTTGTTCTAGAGCTTTTCTTGTGTGTAGTTTGGTAGTTTCCAGTTCCTCTGCACAACAAATGATGTGGTGGATGCATAGGCAGTGGCAAAATGCCCACTGACTTTGGTGAAGCCAGGATTTCATCCAAGAAGTTCTGGCCCTAGTGCATTTTAGATTAATGGTTTGTTTCCAGTAAACAAATGCAAAGTGGAAGTCATCTGTCCTCTTAAAATGAGCCTTATTACCTCCTGGTTCCAAATTAGCTTTTGGTATTATGAAAACATCCTCCCTTCATTCAATGCTTCATACAATGAGCTTTCCCAACATCTGGAAGCTTGGAGATATATATATATATGAGACATAGAAACTATGGATAAAAAAAAAGGAAAGGTCTGTTTACAGATGCAGGTGTATGGGGGCTGACTGACTGTCATCTTCGCTAATGTGCCGTTTATGATTTTGATAGTGAATTGCATTGCTGGCTCAGCAGAAGGTGAACGACTGCCGTCCTGTGTGAGGTCCAGTAGGTATGCAGAGGTGGCCCCAGCTTACCTAGGGTCTACAGTGTTGTAAGGCCCGACTGGACAGGTCTGTTTGCCAGCAGATGTGAAATGGAGAAATGCCCTCAGGCTTTAATGGGATTAATGGTAGGAAGAGCCCTCAACAGGGACCTGTGTGTTGTGATCTGATGTGGAAAGAGCCTACACTGCCAGACTCCAGATACATGCCCCAGCAGCACTGCCATCCACATCCTAATCATGAAAGAAAGGTGGCCAAGGAGAGTCCCTCCAAGTGGAGGAGTCACTTGGGAGGTAAAGTGACACTGTGTATGATGGTTCTTTCAGCTGCATGTCTAGGTTGTGACCAAAGCACTTGAAGATACCAAGCCCTATTAAATACAAAATAGGGGTGTGCTTTATTCCTAAGAGTGTATCTTTTCTTTTCATTTTTAACACATTTCTTGAGCCTTAAAATATTTGTCCTATCCTTTTCTCCCATTTCTGCTGTGAGGCTTGTCTGATACTGTACAGAAAGAAGAATATAACTAAAATATCAAAGTTAGGGTGCTCTATTTTCTGCTGTAGAAGACACCCCCAGGTGATGGTTTCTTAGGAAACAACAATGTATGTCCTCTTAGACAGGAGGAAATATGTTCTGCCAGTCATTGGAGAGTCAGTTTTGGAGCTTATGCTGACAGGTGCTGGCTTTTGAAGGGAGCAGATGGCAGAGAGACATCCAACAGATCTAATTAAACCATGAGGCATCACACTAACTATGAAAAAAATGCACTTAAGTCCAGCCCTGTCACACTTGGAAGAAGTTCCGGCAGGGTTGTTTTGGGAGCTTTGGGAAAAAATTATGTGTTGTTATTATTATTTATTTTAATTAAGTGTGCTGACAAGTGGGTTATCCACTCCAATACACGCTCATCTGTGCCATCTCCTCCTCAGAATAGGAAGTCCTACCAGTAGCAGCTGGAATCAACGTGAAAAGTACAGGAGGCAGGAGAAGGAAGATACTAAACTGTGGCATACAGAATAGGAGGATGCCTTCTGCATTAGCCCATAGTTTAGACTTCATCCTCTGATTATTTTCTTCCTTTTTTTCCTGTCCTTTTTCTGCAGCCATATGTGGTCAAGAGCTTTGTTCTCCTTTCTCTGCAACATGAATGCAAGAAATTCAGATTGTTTAAAAGTCACATTTTCCAAGAGCCACACCGGGAATGCTTAAAAAATTCTAATTATTGCATAATAAAAAGGGTTTGTATCAATTATGTAATTTTTTTCCTCTCAGAAAATATCTACCTTTTGTTGAAATAATCTTCCTTTTTCTTTGAAGCTGCAAACCATTAGGAACTAGATAGTTTACAGGTATTAGGATTATAACCAAAATACAATAATTAAAACACCACTTTCTAAACAAAGCTTGAAACTTTTTGTGGAAAAACCATTAGGATCGCATACATGCACAAGTACCAATTCACAACATGGTAGGATAATGAACAATCTAAAGCACACATTAAAGTGCAGATAATGAGACTCCTACTTATTCACATTTCATTAGCAGCATAAAGGATCTAAATCAGCTCTGTTGCTACTCATTCCATAAAGCATTGTCATCACTTTCATTTAAAAATACTGATCTTAGTTCTATATAATTACTGTATAAAAGCCTGAGATATTGTTTCTAACAGATCAGGTTTACTTTCCTGAAAGAAAATGGGTATGGACATCATAATGAGCTTCATATCAACTAGTCAGGTTTATTCACCCCTACAATGGCTCATCTTACTCTGAAAATAAAGGGACTGCTGGCTGACCTTGTGTTTCAGAGTTCATGGGGAGGGATCCTCTTTTAAAACATATTTGACTTCTGCCTAGGGAACTAGAGCAGCTGTTTGCTTCAGACAAATACAGCTGCTGAGATAAAATTCTCCATGTGCAAATGCCTCAGCAACTCTTGGGGATTGCAAGTCCCACGAAATGCTGAGGGTGTGAGGAGGAGGAGGTCTTTACCTCCCCGGACCCTGCTGCAGGACGTGAGGATGAGTCCCTGTGTTGCAACACCTGTGCCCTGCAGTGCTCAGTGCTGCAGCTGCAGCAAGCAAATGTTACCTGTGCTATGATGCTCAGTGGGGCCTGATCCACAGCACCTTTGTCAACACCTAATATCTTTACCAGGTAGCTCATTTACAGTGAGATAAAGGCAGATGGAGAATCTCTTAGTAGCACTGAACATTCAGGGAAGGTTTAGGTTGCAGGTCCAGAAACCCTTAATCCTGCTGTGCTTCTCAGATGTGCAGATGATGGAGCATTTCTTTCCTCTGGGCACCCCAGCCTGGGGAGGCTCTGACCACTCTCTGCCAGGATGCTCCCCAGACCTCTCATCTGTCTCAGCCACAGGCAAGGTTTAAGGTCAGCCCATCTAGTGGCACGAGTCGCTGTAGTGAGCAACAAGAGTGATGGTGACTGCTTGATATGCTCTGGGACTTGAATGGACAGAGCTCATGGTCTACACACGGCCCATGCACACGTAAGAGAAAGCAGGAGCCATGTGTAAAGGAGTGATTATCATCTCAGAGGCATTTTTAATTTACAAAGTACTGAACAGCTGAAGCACAGAGCCATGAGAAGCATTGTGTGCTCACTTCACACTGTGTTTATTTAAGCATGTATCCTGGGACAACTTTGATCAGTATGTCCTGCCTATGCAGTATAGCAAGCATCTTCTGTCAACTTGTATTAATTCCTTGCTGGATTATGGACATAATACTTTTCCCTGGAAGAATCAGCTTTGGCCCTTCTTGCCACACTCTCTCAACTACCTCAGATGTCTAAGCTGAAGGAAAATAATAACAAAAAATTAGACATCTCGGTGTTGAGTCCACAGAGACAAAATAGGGTATTTCTGTTTCTGTCATGCCATTCCAATTTTATCATCCTAAAATAAAAATCAGAAATAATTTGTGAGAAATTAATCTCTCAGTGTTGGCAGGATGAAACAGGTGCTGTATGAAATGCTCTAAGGTTCAGCACATCACTGAACAAAAGTGTGGCCTTTTGGTGCAGGTACTGAGTCTTGTACAGACTCTCTTAGGAGGCCAAATGGCTCATTTAAGGTTCAATTTTTTGTGACAACCAATATCTGTACTGGACAACTACACTGACCCTGTCCTCACTATTTTCTACCAGGAGTATTGTTGGTTTGCCCCAGTAACATCGTCTTGCTAGCTCAACTGTCTGTCTGCAAACTAAGACACTCTAATACTTACGCAAAAGTAGCCTTACTGGTTTTTTTGTTCGTCAAACTCATAGTTCCCAAATCTTCTGAGTATAGAAATCTAGAGCAGTTTATTCTGAACACTGCCAGCCTGACATTTAATAACTTTTATACACTTTCCTACCTAAATGTGCTCTATTTAAAAGCAAGCTAGCTCTTGCTCATGTTCAGAGCAACTTTACCTCACATAAACATTGCCACAAGCAGTGACTGAAGGACTAAATTGCCACAGTCGCCCAGCAGAACTGTAGACAGGACAGAGGCCACTGTCTTGAGCATTCTGTGAAGCTCTGTGTCAATTATTGCTCTGAAAATATAGTGCATGGCTTCTATTTAAATTCACTGAACTGATCAATAAAACAATGCTGCAGAAAGATTAATTTTGGGTTGCAGTCATTCTTGGAAAATATTCATCATGACTGAATAATTGCTTCACAGTACAAAATAAAAGTGAAAATTTTGGTTACATATTCTTATTATATAACAGCCATGTTATTTAGTAACAGAGTATTGTTTTTGAAACCATTTAGTAAGAAATAGAGTATTCTTGCCTTTAGTAGAAAAATTTGAAAGCAGAAAAAGATTTTTTTCTCTAGATTACCCCCAACCTATTTTGTGATTAGGTCGATATTTTTGCTACTTGTTTTTAAAATTTTATTTATTTATTCAGTTTCCATAGGATTAGGGAGGTTACACATTTTTGATATAATTTCATTCAAAATTCATACATGTGGCGCTGCATTGAATAGAGCATGAAAATACTTGGGTTGTTGTCCTCAGGTGCTACAGACAGAAATACCTTCATAGGCTTCACTGGCACCACCATGGCTGATATGTTTGATAATCAGGTGCCTTCAGTCAAAGAAGCTTTGGTAGAAATTCTGTCGATTCATCAAAATATAGCTGCTATCCATGAACTAATGATCAGAGTCCTGCTTCTTAAAAAGAATAGACAAAAGATTCTCTACATTTTTAGAGAGACGAGCCTCTATGAGCATATAAAAATCTTCTATAAGCCCACACTTTGGTTCTTGGAAAGATAGATTTAAATATTTTAAAATGCTTTTTAAAGGAGGAAAAGAGAGAACTCTTCCTCCCGTGCTTTGCAGTTTAACCTTTTAAACCTGTGTGAAAAGTGGTGCCAAATGCTGCTGGATCTACACGGAAGGGTTTTTTTCCCTCCTGCTTTTCACCAGAGATAATGACTTCCCAAAGCTCTGTAGTTAGTAGACTTATTCTGATATTCCTATCTTCTATGCCAAATTTCAATCAAGAAACAAAGGTTTTCATCCAATTAAATTAGAAAAAAGGAGTTGATTTTTGCAATGATGCTTCCATTGGGCTTGGTACATCAATGGTTCTCTGAGCAGTCTCCAAAAGCGACACACCAGACAATGTTTTCTTTTCCAAATTGAAGGGTAATCAGTCTGGTAGGGACGGAGTAGGTGCTCTCAGGAGGAAAGACACAGCTGATCACTCCTGTTCCTCCTCCCTGCAGGCTGTGATGGCTTACAGCTCTCCTGTTCAAGCCCAGATATTCATTAATCTTTGACACCCCAGGACTTTGTCCTGACAGTGTGCCCCACATTGTACCCATCAGACTGGGATTCCACTGACTCCTTTAGTCAGCGCTGGTGTGCCCTGACTTCATGCAGGTTATATCTATCTTGGGAAGCCATTTGAGCTGACAGGAGTGGGTTTTACTGCAAGTCATGGTGGTGACCCTGGGTCCACACTAAATGCATTTTGGTGTGTACTTATGAGTCTTACCCTGTCCTGGTCCTGAGCACTTAATGTCTCTTACAGCAAAGTGAAGGTGACTTTCAAAAGCTCACTCATGATCCAAACTAAAACAGTACAGCTCAATGCACTGATACAGGCAGAAATATGATGAGGGAAAATAATGGCAAAACATCCCGGTGACTTCAGAGGTCCCAGAATTTCACTGGGGTTTGTCTTGAGAAGAAAACAAGAGGACAGTGAAATTTATGAGAGGTAAATGGATAATAACAAAATCCCAGAGGGAATTTCTCAGGGATTTAATTTTCAGTTGTTATTTTTTGTTATAAAATAGATGTATAAGAGAAATTCAAATTGACAAACTAAAAAGCAGACTATTTGGAAAGTTAACTTCCCCAGACTCGTATGCTCAGCAAAAGCTGTAAAAGCAAATTGCATTTAGACAATGGATTTTATTAATACCATCTTTGTATAAGCTAATGTAATGATTAATGATTTGCATTACTTGCACGCTTCTTAGTCCCTTAGGATACTCAGTGAGATACATTGCCATAACTGCCTTCCCCTTTTCCTTTTTTGTTAAGCAAAAATGACCTCCTTCCTCTCCTAGTTTCCAAACGTCCTCCAAAGCAAGAAAGCATAGCAACTCATTGTCACCTGGTTGGGAGGAGAAAAGATGTGCAATGGAAGCTACCCAGAAATGTGTTTCCAGGTTAAAAAACATGCCATGACATTTTGAATGAACCAAACCTACAAACTACAAGGACTGCAACAAAACGGAGGGGGAAAAAAAGAACAGGCATTTAAACGAATGTACATTAAAACACCTGAGCCCTTGTGGTCTATTTAGAAACTTCTTGCCAAATATAACATTTAATTTCCATACCAGTGTCAGTCTTAGATATTATCTCTTTTACTTGATGCCAAAAGTTATTATTAATTGCTGTCTGAATGCTCATCTCTACACAGCATGTGGAGACTGATTAATGTAGTATTCAGGGATTAATGTAGTATTCAGGGACTTCACTCAATTCACATAAATGCAAGCCAATGTCTATTGCAGGGAACTTCTATAGCAGACATGGGAGTGGATTTAAAGTTTATTTGCTGGAAAGATATTAGGCAATCATCCCTTCTTTTACTATGCAAGATTGTGCTTGGGTCAGAATCTGACCTAAAATTACATGATTGCTGTTATTCTGACGGCTTCCATAATTTGGTAGAAAATGAATTAAAAAATGTAATTTCCAATTCTTCAATTTAAAGACAGTGTCAATACTTCTCCCCTATTTCACTTGTTCTAGTTACTGCCTATTAATCTCTTCTTTTCATAGTAAATTATAATTGCTCTTTCCAAATAATTTCCTTCTTATCTCCTAATTTTTAAGGGTTAGTTATATTGGTAAATGGATTCCAGCAAATTCTTTACTCTGAGCTGTTTCAAGTTCTACTTATGTTTTTATGATAGATTGTCATGCTTACATGCATAGTGAAATCTTTGAAGCCTGCTGTTTCTTTCTGAGAGAAAAAATATTAAATAAATACTCCAAAAAATAAAGCAAGTAATTCCTTCCTATCCTGTGTCTCTGATATCACTCAACCTTTCTTCCTTAAGCTAAATAAAGATTTTTCTAACCAAGGAGAAGGAAAACCAGGATTTTATTTTTCTCCAGGTTTGAATGTGTTCTTTTCTACTCACCTGATGACTCCACTTCTTCAGATATCCTTAAATACATCTTAATCTGAACAGGTACACTGATTAGAATGCTCCTTCTCTTGTTTGCAATCAGCCCGTGTTTTGTTCCCTGAACTTCAAAGAGTTGATTATATTGTATCCTGGCTTCTTGTGGGTCTGGGGTTTGATCTTACTGATAATACCATAACTAGGAAAAACTTGCTTGAAATCGCTGTGTTCTGTCAACAAAAATAAGACCTGACTTGGATTTTATTAAGAGAGAACTATATTTGCTCTGTGCCTCACACTTCAGTTCTCCACCAGTTTACTGTCTGCCTCCAAATCCTCATTGCAGGGGGTCCATATGATGTACAGACTTCTCACGAGTTCTAAACCTTAGCTCTAAGTCTTATATTTCCCCCGCTTCTAATTCCTATTTCTTGTGCTCCTGCCTTGGACTTAGTCTATCACCTCTCCATGCCTCTACAGGTTTTTCACTATCCCTTCTTCTCACTCATCCATTCATCAGAGACCTGTGTCGTGAGGTACTTAGCTGCTTCAGTTGCTTGATGCACTGGAAATTACTCCAGATCACATCCATCTCTCTCCTGTTCACTGCTGAGTCCTCTTGCTCTGACTAATTAGGACATTATCTGCTGTATGAAGTAATGGCTTGCAATACTTTCTTCCCTGTGGGTCACAGCAGTGGACAAACAATCATAGAATCACAGCTTTTATCATTAAATGACTTTGTGTTTGTGAATTTTGTGCCCATAAACACCATGTGACCAAATTTTATCAAAGGACTTGGGTGCTTAAGCAAATTTATTTTCCTGACCTGCTCCATGGGCAGTTCCAACCTGCAGTGCAAATAGATCTCTGATGTGTTTCATGTGACCTTAGCTTTGGCTGTTTACTGAGATGAGATTTTTTTATCCCTCTGGAGAAAAATGTTTCTTCTGTGAATCTCCACTGGTCATGAAAGTAACCAAATGATCAGTTCCTAGGCAGAGCCTGCACGGCACTTCTCTATCTCTCTTTTCCAAGAGCTGAGGTCTCAAAATTGTCCTCATTAAGTGGCTTGCAGCTACCATCACCTCATCACACAGCTCACCTGCTCACCACATTCTGACACAAGAAAGTCTGTTCTCACTGGTCACTGCAATTGCTGATGTGGAAAGGCCACAACAAGAACCATTAATATTTTTTGTTGCCTCTTCAAGACATTTTGCAATTGAAAGTGAGAAGGAGCACCAGTATCATGAAAATAATAAGCAAGAAGAGAGACGTGGGAAACCCTCAGAGAACTTCAGCATAGAGCAGCGTGGGACAAAGAATATCTATTTATTTCCTGGAGATGCTTCTCTAAAGGAAAAGCAGTATGAGAAATAGTCCAGTATCTATTCAGATAGAAATAATTCAGAGAAAATGGAGTAATATAACTTACCTCTTTTTTTTTTAAAAAAAAAAAAAGAAGTCAACAGCAGAGATATTTTCTTAGCTCCCTGAAAGATTCAAATGCATTCATGTATATTGCTGGGTTAATGGCAAACCAGTTAATGTTGCTGGTTTCATAGGTCCCAGAATGTAACTTGGCCTCATCTCCTGTCTGGCAATGTAGTGGAGACTTTCAGTTATCAAGCACAAGGAAAAGGTTTGTTTGAATAACAAGCAGTAGCATTAGGCTAGCTCTGTAAAGTTTTTAGAGCATTATCTTAGTTTATTAATGGCATTCAAGTTAGGTGTTCAGAGGTCAACACTGTAGGATAGCAAACATGTTTGGATCTACATTCACCTGGAGCTGCTGGAAAGGGTAGGTACCTCTGGAAGGACCTGTGGGGGCAACTGGTAGCTCTGAGTTTTGACGGTTTGTAAGTCCTCTGAACATTACCATGTATGACCTGAATGTTCAAAGCAAAGCGAAAAATCCCATCATTATTGATCAATGAGACTGTATTTACAACATTTGTGTTTTCCCCATTTTTCTGAAAGAATGTCAGTTAAAAGCACTTGAAAAACTCTAGGGGAAGTACTAAACTTGATGAAGGAAATGGGTAGACTCTCAATGGCTTCATCTTGATGCTGAGATGGCATCTTCCCTAACATTAGTGGTCCAAAATACTGCTGCTTGGTCCAGGTGATCTCCCCGGTATCGGCCTTAGATGTCTCTCTGCAATGTGGACTGAAGGTCCCATGGAGCTGTAGCTCAGGTTAGGCACCTAATGGAGGAATGGTAGGTGTTGAGAGGAGTCCTGCTTTCACCATCTGAGGCCAGATCTTCAATACAAAGCTAATCCCTAAAGACCACCCCCCACCTTCCCCCACCACCTTCCTTTTTTTTTTTTGTTTTAGGTGAGTAGTAGACATTTTTTTTCTACATTGAGATACTAGTATTGAAAAATGTGGCAATCAAATGTGGTGAGGTTTTTTTGAAATGTCATGTGGGGGTTTTGCAGCTGAGAAATACTGAAATGGATGCTGTGTTAATGCCACATACATCAGTCCAAAACCATCTCTCTTTTCTGATTGTTTAATTTGGAAAAGATGAGCATCTTTTCTTGTGTCTTCCCACTTGACTGCAGTTGTCATCGGTGGAATATGGAACCTGGACAGGAATTACAACTCTCCCGTTGCCTGGCAGGGTGGGAGTGGAAGCAGCCCACAGAGCAGGCTTAGGCTGCCTCAGTCACGGTAGCAGAATTCAGAGATGGATGGAGTGGTGAGAATGAAATTTGTGGTAGCATTTAACTTAGTATCTAGAATAAAAATTAAGAATATTGATGCAATTTAGGGGTGGTGGGCTGAAAGAGGTGTCAGAGGATTTTGTGGGCACTCTGTGGTTTAAGGGATCTATTGGTTTTAAGGATTTTGATCCTACTCCTCACCTTTCTTCTGGTCTAGAACAAGGTTCATGATCTCATGATCTGTCTCACAGCCCTGGAGGATGAACCCCCAGTAACATCTTGGACAGCAAGGACAGCCCATTCCCATCTGCTCAGCATATGCAAAACAGGCAGTCTGAGGGCTGAAACAAATTTTTCATGAGAGGTTTGTCTTCCAGTACTTTTCTGTGAATATATATTGAGTTGTCTGTAGCAAACAACTGGAAAGGAGAACAGTTAGCTGCAAAAATTAAATACTAGTACCTGTTTAATGGGATACTTCTGCTCAGATTACATGTGTACATTTCCAAGTGTGGGACCTCGGCTCACCCAACACCTGACGGGTGAAGGTTTGATCAGGAGACCTGGTAGGGCTTTCAGCTGCTGCCCAGACAGTGACCTATGGTGTGGCACACAAACAATCAGCACAGCTGAGTAGACAGCTATGCATGTCCATGCTCAGCTTGTCCCCCGGCCACTCCTGCACACTGGGCATTGCTGCCTGTTCAGATAGCACTGTAAATCTGGCTGCTACCTTTGTTCATCCTTAGCAGACACTCTCCTCATGAACAGGTTGTACTGTCTCTGGTTTCTTGGCCAAATTACAACACAAAACAACACGTTGGTGCTTTCAAATGACTAAGTTTTCCTCCCTCCCATCTCAAAATTTGCCATATACTATATGCAAAAGTATATGCATATATATTTGCATACACTTTTTCATGCTGGTAGCTCTCCTGAGGTGGCTGAGTTTCAGTAGTGGATGAACAAAGTACTTCTGCAACAGGAGATCAGGTGGCATCAGCCAAATCAGCTCTGCTTGTTATAATGGAGCTTTTCTTGCACCAGTGGATGATCTCACCCATGTTACCTAAAAGCACCTGGGACGCAGGTGATGAAAACACAGTATTAGCTCATGCTTGCTGGCTCCTGGAAAGATCTCCACCAGAGCCATCAGGGTAATTTAATCAATAGCAAGCCTCTCAGCAAGGCTTGGCCTATGGCACAAATTGGTCAGGACAGTCTCCAGCTGCAGCTCGGATATCAGCCCTGGGCCAATGGAGTGGGCTGTTGGAGTATGACAGAGATGCCTGAGCAGGTTTGCCTAGATTGAGAGGTAATTATCACTGCTGCTATGAACTGTCCCTGAGCATACAGCCCAAATGGTGTGTTGTAATAATGCCTTCAGGTTCACAAAGCTGCCAAGGGCCTCACTCTGTTATATTCTCTTCATACAGCTACTAGGAGATAATCAGTGCCCCACAGAGGTAAAGACAAATGGGTCATTCTGAGAGCTGTGCAGTTAATGAAGCCTAGATCCATATAGATTTGAAGCCTATAGATCTATCTTTTTCCAAAATGTTCCTTCCCCTCCCCAAATCCTCACTATCCCTCCTCTTACTGCTAAAGAAACACTGATTTCTCTCCACAGTGACGTTTTTTCCCCTCCTCAGCCCCAGCCACTGGTCAGGCCAGGGGCAAAGCCTACCCTTGCTGTGCCGGGGGTGAAGGCAGCATGTACCCTGGCTGTTTCAGAGCTGCATGTGTGGTTTGAGCAAAAAGCATGCACTTGCTTTTTGTACTGTACTCCTCAGTACAGCATGCACTGTACTGAGGAGGCAGCTTCATAGCTGCCTCTGATGGGGCCACTGAGTTGGCTTTCTTCCTTAATCTCACAGAAATATGATAAAATCAGCACTTCTGCCAGGGAGGATAGCATTTCATGGCTTCAAAAATGATCATGTTCAGCATAGCTGGACAGCTATTAAAGCCATTTTAGACTTTCACCTAGCTTTTGCAGAAAACAATCCCTCTCTGCCTCTGATTTGATTTTCAAGTACTCCAGGACTGTAACAGGTATTCTTTATTGTTCTTTACAGGAACTCTATTGGGAAATGGAGCTCTACATTCCCACTATGTTGTGAGAAACAGAGTAGCAAAATGTGTACAATTAGTATGTGTAACAATATCGCTTCCATTTATCACCATGTACCTAATCACTTTCTCTGCTACAGCTGCAGATGTATTGTAGTCTCTTAAAAACGCAAATTAAATAACCCACTGATGAATCTGGTGCACAGATTTAGCATATTGATGAAGAGAATCTCAGGTGCATCACAGAAATATTTTTCTTACAGAATGCATCTGGTCCATTGCTGAGTCTTAGTGAGGAAAGGCTCTGTAGTGGGATCTCTTTGGTCGTCATGTGTCGCGGTCGGGGTTGGTCAAAACACGACACGTCTTCTTCAGAAAGCTGGACCTGGGACCTGTACTTTATTGCAAACGCTGCCGCGACTTATATACACTTTATTATCTACACATGTCCATGCATCATTGGTTTTCAGTAATATAAATAATTCTCAACTGGACACGTACACTGCGCATGTCAGACAACTATGAATCAGCAAGACAGTGAGGAAATCCACTCTGTGTCACAGCTTTCCCTTCCGTGTCTGCCACCTTGCCAGGGTGCAGAGGTTCCATCTTTAGTTCCTACTGTTTCCAGAGACCCCAGACCAGCTGGGGCCCCCCACAGTCATGAGCACAAGCTCCATCTCAATGGCTTTGCCTGCATTCAGCTGGGTTGAAGTCTAAGGATCAAACATTGTGCCCAGCCCCAACAAGGACACCTGAGATCTACACAACTGTGTATTAGAACAAGACCTCTGAACACCTGAGGCCACATAGTCTAATGCAGAACAGCAAGTTTAAAAGATATTTGATATTTAACTTCTGTTGGAACTTCTCTGATTTCTGTATCTTTGAGTTTCAATATTTGTCTGCCTATCTGCAGGTGTTGTCTAGTAAGAAGTGGATTTCCAAATTTTCCTACATAGTGGAATAAGACAAGACTTGTCTCCTTCTTGAAATTGCTTGTAATTCCATTGTCTCTGTTGTGAGCCTACAACAACTGCAATCCTAGTTTAGGTGCCTAAACATTACATTGTGTACATTTAGACTGGACTTCCATTCTCTGGTTACAACATTTGTCACCTCTGAGAAATAAAAGATTTTGCTCTGTTACAGTGCTAATTCTTTCCTTTAGAAGAAACTGGAAGGCACAGAACAACAGTGGTCACAAATGAAAAGGGAAAGCACTGTTGCTAACAGCAGAAAAATAACTTCACATCCTGGGTTGTCAGCATGTCACCAGACCTCCTTACCCAGCTGGACTGGTCAACAGTTTCTGCTCCCTTTTTTCTTCTTTCGGTAGAGTTATAGAAATCAACTCAAATAAGAGAAGGAAGAGAGCTAACAAAATAATGAAGAGACATGGGTGACAGTTAGGGGGTGGAAGTGAAAATGTGGGTGTGAATGCTAGAATGAGAAAAGAGAAAGACTGCCTTTTAAAAACAGGAAAGCACCAGTAAATAACCCTGAGTAAGGCCATGAGTACAGGAAAGAGCAGAGACGGATAGCACAGATCAAACGAAGAAAAAAATAAATGCAAATGAAGAATGAATGAGTAAGAAAAGAATTACAGAATCACAGAATACGCTGAGCTGGAAGGGACAAAACTGAGTTTGGATAGGTTAATTTTATTTACACTCTTTTAAATATAAAGAAGTTTCTTCCTGAAGGCATCCTACATCACAGTTAAATAATAAAAAATCCCCAAACAAATAAACAAAATCCATCAGTCAGATAAGGATGACAACTCGTCCTGCCTGCCTCCAGTCCTCAGGATAACCACATGAAAGTGACTTTAAGCATGGAAATCCTGCTGCAGAAATCCACTTCTGCCAGAAGTCTTTCAGGTGCAATGGACAGATTGCATTATGGATAAGCCACTCTCTGGAAGCTGACCATGTATCCCACTTCATATTGCACTGCTTGCTTCCTTTTTCAGATAGGCTTATAAAAATGATTCAGACGAAGATGAGGGAGAGATATACCCAAGAAATCAATCCTTTAATACAAAGCAGTGGCTTATGGTTTGGTGTGTTTACATCAGCTCCCTGGGCTTTCAGAGAGCTCCCTCCCCACCCCGCTCCAACACACTTTTTATGCTGCTCTTCCCTTGAATGAGCGTTAAGCTACTGCTGCAGATTTTTAAAAAGACTGATATGAAATATCCTGCTTCTGTCACTGTTGCCTAGTTTATACTTTCCCTAAGACCCTTCGAATTAGCCAGAGCAGGACCAGCTGGGACTTATTGGCAGTTACTCTGAGAGAAGGATATATTGCTTCCCCAATCTACTGTCACTCCAAATCAAACTGGCCAGAGGGAAGAGAGGCTGTTTTCTCATCAGGTAACGGTGTTTGGCTGCAGATAAGCAAGAACAATCAAAACTAAGCTATAGTTTGTCTCTTTCTTGAAAGGAAAGTAGCCTTGCCTATCATCTTTTGGTAACTGCAGGACTTCTGCTCCACAAAGTTATCTACATAAGGACCTGCTCCAGAGACACTGTGGAGATCTGCAGATCATGCAAAACCAGAAAATATTGGCAGGCAAGAGGGAAACAAATGGCACCCTCTTTCTGCTGGAAGAATGAAGAGAATGGGCAAAATTTTGCAACTCTTGGTAAGATGGTGTGGGAAAGATGAAAACTATATACCACTCATAAAAATACGGAAGACAAGCATAGAAGCATAAATTAATGACTGATCTTACCAAGGGCCTTACGTTTATGGTGTTCAGCTTTAGAAAAGCTGCAGGGAGTCTATAACAGTAGAGTAAGCCAATCCAGAAAACATGCAGCATCTCTCCTGATATCAGCAGAAGCTCTGCTCTGAGGGACATTCCAGGTTTTCCTATGGCGACAAGCTGATGGTCATAGCAATCCAGCTGGATTTTTGTTTGGTCTGGTGGTAGTGTGTTAAAACCCCTGACTATGGCAGGGGATCCCTTCTGTTCCCCTGTCAGCAAGCTGCTGGTTTTCTCCTAGTTGAGGAGCCTGCACTTCAGTGTGTGGTCAACCTTACCATGTATTAAATAGTACATCTCCCAGAAATTAAAAAGCAAGCTGCAAACAGGCTTATGTTTACCCAATTGATTTTACTAGTCCAGTTTAAAAGATTGTCCCTACATCTTCCGAACTAACTGGTATATCAACACTTGTGTTGGTGTAACTTAGCAAAAAGATAGGAAGATCAGATTAGTTGTGTTTGTGATATGTATGGGAGCATATTGACAAATTCCTCATATTTGGCTTCAGTCCTGTTTCTTCATGTAAAGACATGGGATAGTCAAGTTGCTGCTAAGACTATACCCATAATGTTGGATGCTTAGGGTCCTAGATTCAGGCCGATGTGCTTAGCATATATGAACTGTTTGGAAAGGATCGTCTGTAGGTCGTTGTGAAATAATGTGTGAAATCCAGCAAGTGCCAGCACTAGGACTGGTGGGAGTCTGCTATTCTGAAATTCCTAGATGCTCATTTTGTGGGCCACTGTCCTCTGAAAATATCCTCCTAGATCCTTGTTGACGCCATATTGAAACATCTTGGATCCTAGCTCAACTTATCAGATGGTGTCCAAGCAGTCCAAGGAGGCAGACATGGCTTTTCTTTGTTCCTTCACTTGCCTGCCCTGCTTCTCATTAAAAAGTATTCTTTGCCTGACTTCACTGCAGTCACCCCTTTCCCTTTTCGTAATGCCTTATTGTATTATGACTTTCAGGTAAGAAACCACGAGGACAAGCAGCTAATGTTGGCTTTATTTCATGAGCTGTAAGACATTCTTGTCTTCATTCATTTGTTTGGATTGTACCACAGAAATTTTATACTTGTGCCACTTTTTTTTTCCCTTCTGGCTCTTCTTGTGTTTATTTTTGTCCTTTCTAGTAAGGATGAGCAGCGAGCCCTTCTGTCACTGTGCATATGGTTTTGTGCTGCACCAAACTTCTTTGTGAGGGTCCCTACTTCCACATCATTAGAGGCTGGATGCGGCACTTAGTGCCACAGTCTAGTAACTGTGGTAGTAGTGGATCAAGGGTTGGACTTGATGATCTCAGAGGTCCCTTCCAACCCATATGATTCTATGATCATTTTAGAGCTGCACATTATTTCACTGACTTCTCTCAAAGTTGCAATCTGGGTTGCATTCATTGACATTCATTTCTGAGTGTGTATGTACAGATAAGGAGCTGTGCATTTTTTTTTCCAGACATATTTATAGTTGTTTTTCTGACCACAGATAGCTGGCTGGAAGATTTCCTTAGAGATTGCTTGAGTTAACTTTGAATATGGTCAGTGGTGATACTGCACAAGATGCAGACAACATACCAACAGAGTGCTACAGCTCCAGCAGCTGCAATTACTGAGTAGTCGTGGTGTGTTAGTCACTGTAAACAGGGTAAGCTTGGTGTGGATGAGGCCAAAGTGAGTCTAACTGCTAATCAGCACACTACAGCACACCCAGGATTACATCACATGTGCTGTAATTACCAGCCAGAAGGAATTGGAACTGTTGACAGTAAACTGAGTCAACTAAATACTGATACCTGTGGACATGGATATGGTTCTGTGTCATAAATGTTTGCCTCAGAACTGATACTTCAAATTGAGCTGAAGTCAACTTTAGAAAATACTAAGCTTTTGGAAATAGTTCTGTGACATGATACTAGCAATAAGGGAGGGAATTCAGAGCTCCTGAAGATAGGTGACAATTTTTGTCTGATACCCAGTTTCAATCTCCTAAATTACATATAGCTGTAGCTGAACCAGTTAAGCAAGGCCTGACTTTGATGGTACATAGAAATAATCTGTGTCTGACTATTGTGATGGCAGTGACAGCTTTCTCCTGTTGGTTGCCCCAGCAAGTCTCCACCTGTGCTGAGAACTTTAGCCACTCCTTCTCTTGAAGTCTGTAAAACCTGTACAAACTCAGCTCATGATGAGCTGTGTCTTCCTCATGATCCGATATATGCATCAACTACTTGCTCTGCCCACTGAAATCACAGCTGTCCCAGCAGGGCATGTCTGTGGGGAGAGGATCCTCCTGCTCCATGGATGACTGGGCTCTGTTCTGCCACCACTGCCACTCTGAAGACAGGACACAGACATGCAGAGAGGAGCATCCCTGTCCAGGTATGAAGTTTCCCTCATGGGACGTCTTGCAAAATCAAGGGAATGGCAAACACGTAATGTTTCCTTTGCAGAGAGAAAGGAAAGTAATTCCTGAGAAACTGAATATTTAGTAATAATACTAATAATAAGAACAAGCAGGTAAAAGACATTCTTACGAAGCAATAACACCTTACTCTATGCCAACAGAAGAACACTCTTCTGTATCACAAAGTAGCGACAAACTGACCCTGGTAGGAAGCGAGGTTGTGTCCCCTTCCCTGTTAATTGTCATGGGGAAGTAGAGAGATGTGCAGAGCAAGCTGAACAAGGGGGAGAGCTAAGATGTTGTTTGCCTCCAGCTGAAGGGAAGGTCTTGAGCCCATGAAGCACAACTGTCTTCTCCTCACAGCTATTAAAACTGTGGCAGTATCAGATTACCCCAGTATCTCTGTCTACCTCCACATAGCATTGACGTTCTCAGGAACTGAAGAGTGAAGTCAAAGTACTAAAAAAGGCTGCACAAAAATGTCAAGCTACTGTGCTGACTGAGTCCAGATTATTAAAACAGAGCAGGTGTATCTGCTGTCTGGGATCACTGGACTTGTGCAAGTTATCAAAAATCAGGAATGTGGTTTACTGATATAAAAGTAAAAAAAAAAGTCTCAGGCTGGCTTTCTTTAGTGCATAAGGAGGGAGTAGTATAAATTAATTGTGTGATGTTGAAGAACACCGGAGCTGACAGGCTTGAAAAATAAGGCAAAGGAGAGGAAATGTTGGGTTGCCACTGGAGTAATAGCTCCTAGTATTACTGTTGGCAAGAGAAGAAACTAAACCTGCAGTATGTTGGGTGTAGATGTTTCAACCAAAGGGGAGTTGCACAGGGGTGGGTTGTGCTCTTTGACTGACAGATTTTGAGAAGGATAATTCCCTAGGAGCTTTCAAGTAAACAGAGGTGAAATTGAAGTTTGTGCTGGGAGATCAAACTGTATTAAGCAATAAAATTTGCTTTGACCTACACATCCAAACACTTGCCTTCTGCTGTTTCTAGTGCCTGCTCATGGATCGGCGAGGTATGATACGGGGGAGCACGCTCTGGGGCTGCGTGGGTGCCACTACTGCAGATTATTTGTTTCTGTCACAATTCATCTTGTTTTCCAAGAGCTAAAGCTACCAGTAAATTAAGAAAGAGTGACAAAAATCGATCTGGCATGTCTCCAAAGCCCTCCCACCAGCTGTAACTCATTGTGAC
Organism: Cephalopterus ornatus; assembly: GCA_013396775.1. Classification (NCBI taxonomy): domain Eukaryota; kingdom Metazoa; phylum Chordata; class Aves; order Passeriformes; family Cotingidae; genus Cephalopterus; species Cephalopterus ornatus. Next base: position 129,771 of record VZRE01013504.1, on the reverse strand, counting down.
TTTATTTTGGGCCAATATTTCCTTCTTGTTGAAAAATTGCCCTACCATTCCCTTTAGCTCTTTGACCTATGACTCAAAAAACAGCAGCCGTGGTGCACTGCTTGTTTGTGTGAGCTCTGGCACTTGATGAAGTGCACTCCAAACAAAACTGTGCCTAGGTAGACAAAAGATACAAGACTAATTAAAAGCTCTCCTGCTGTCCCTTTTAATTTTTTTCTACAAAGTGTATTTAAAATGTAGGATTATTGATTTCTCTTCATATTAATTAGATGAAAATGCAGTGGGTATTTTACAATTTTTTTCCCCAAGGTATTATACAAACTTCATCTAGATTCTTGTCTGCTCAGTTCTACTTCATATATTGGCTAGAATTTTTTACCACCTCTGCAGCATAGGTTGTTGCACTCTTCGGTGCCTCTTGTGTTTCACTCTGAGAGGTTGCAACAAGTGTTGGAAAGCGTAAGTAAAGAAATACTTGTGCTTCAGTAAACTTGATTGCTCTTCAAACATTAATCAACCGTGCTGTTTGTTTTAAGACACTATCGTTAGCCTGACCCCATTAACTGCAAATTTTCTTGTTACGTTCTCAGAAATCTGAACAATCAATATGCAAGGACCATGAACTCTGGAAAAAGTGCACCGTTGTCATTTGGAATAGGAAGGGAAAGCTGAAAATGGAGTAGTCCAGGTGATATCAGGAATGAAGAAGTTCCCCTTCAAACAAATCACTTTCTGAAAATCTTCTTCCTTGTGATATGCTAAAACTTCTTTGTTATTCTTTCCAGGAAATTGTAAAGAGTTAAAAATAGCTTTCTTAATTAAACATGATCTAATCAATAGAGAGGGAGAGAGAAGAGGGGAAAGGGAAGAAAGCAATAAAGGAATTTGATGAGGACACCAGGAAAACGCAGTGCAAGCATGGGGTCAGAATTTTTCAAGCTTGTGAAAATTTGGCTGTAAATGTCTAAAGGTAGGAAGAAACAAGCTGTGGGGTTTTGTTTGTTGGTTTGGGTTATTTTTTTGTACTGAAAGCAGCCATAGTGAGCATTAGTAAATGAGTAGAAAAATGCAGCAACACATTGCATGAAAATTATTTTTATTACAATGAAGTTTTCTGAAAATTCTGTTGATCTGACTTGTACAACTGGTGCATGGTAAAAAACTAGAAATCTCCTCCCATCCCTCCCAAATGCTATCAAGACTCCCAAATTTTCAAAAGGAATAGTGTTGATGGTGCCAAGTGCCACCCAGACGGTTCTTTCTAAAAACATTTATGCTGTATACATCACTAGCCGTTGCACACGTTTTCATTCTGCTCTAGACGTGTTCATATGCTGCAGCTTCTTATAATAAACACGTGCTATTTGGGATTCTGTTAGGTGATGTGACTTATACAGATCACACATCGGTGCGGTGGTTCTTCTTTTCTACAGCAAGATATTTGAAGAGGAGGAGATTTTGCATATGTGTGTTGCATACATAGCACGAGGCTGTTGGAAAGACTTTCAACAGGCAGTACAGGCTGTGGAATTTATGGTTTGATAAAGGCTTCATTTTGTCCTAAACTAGTCCCAGAAATTTCCTTTTCTCCAAGAGATGAGGCTGTCACCAATGAAGCTGCCCTGGCTGGAAGATCTCTGGATTAAAGGAAGAAGGCTAATAGTGGTCTGAAGCCCACAGCCTTACAGGAGGCTGCTCAGATGCTCTGAAGTACCTGCAGCATGAGTGATTAGGGTTTGGTGTTTGTTTGTTTGTTTGTTTGATTTGTTTTCCCTCCAGAAAATATTGCAGAATGAAATTCTGTCTCAGTTGTAGCTACTGCGAAAATGAACTGTGCTGTAGACACTGTTGAAAGCCTTCCTTGGCCTGACTACTATAAACTACCTGAATAAATTTGTCCAGTTTATCTACTGTGGTACTGAGATCATCAGAAAGAGAGTTGTTGTGATCCTTCAGCATCATTCCTCCTCTTTTGAGTTGTCTCAACTCTTTATGATCTTGCAGCTTTCCTATGCTGTTGCACATACCCATATAAACTGTTACACCATGGAATGTCTGGGATGATAGTGTCATGAATAAATTGACAACATTTTCCTGAAAATAGACAAGGAAAGGTGTTTATGAAGAACTTGCCTTGCACCAACGAAAAATATTATGAAGCACTGTACTGGGAAGAGATAGTAAGATATTAGTAGGATGGTTAGAACAAGCCTAGTCTAATATGAATTTTTCTTGGGTAGAAAAAGTTGTGTAGGTGGTAACAAGTCATTTGGCTTGACAACAAGCATGGTCATAATATGGCTCCATGTTAGAACTATAATTATGCTAGGTGAAGGCATTTCTTACCACTGAATCTTTGATGAACTTTGCAAATTTAGAGTTGATTCCAAACTGCAGGATTTGTGCTTCCTTTCTGTGCAGACGCAGGTTCCATCATCACAAGCAAATGTAAAATAAGGTAAACTTCAAACTGGAAACATAATCTGTTTATCTTAGAGCCCACCCCTTCCCAGTCTGAATGAGACAACGTTTTTCCTTTTAGTCAAACATTCAAACTATTTAACCCTCATTTGACCACAGTAAAGCACTTGCATCTTGTTATACTGATTTTGTCTGCATTACTGTGAATACACTGCACTGAATAACATCATATAGAAGTTTCTAATTTTCTTACTTGAAGACTTCTGTCCTGAGCTGTATCTCTGGCTCACAGCTGATCAACAAATATTATTAGTACAGGATTAGCTGGAAATTGTTCAGCAGATAATATGTCATCTTCTTAGATCATTTCAGTGGTTAAAGCTACCTTGCAGTTCTGCAGCATTTAAAGGATTTTCACAGTTCACTTCTTCTAAGCATGCCCAGTCCCTTTTCTTATCTTTTTAGAGCCATGGTTATAAATGGTACAAGTCAGATCAATAAAAAAGGATTTTGAAGAAGGGTGAAAATAAATGTCATGCTTCATAATTTCTTTCAAGACACTGCTATCTTTATTATTGTCACACCTACACTTTGCTAAAAATAAGCACAGGTTAGAAGCCAGAGTTAAATTCATTTTCAGATATGTCCTTTTCAGGTGTTCCCAAAGAAATGTTTGAGACTGATATTACACACCACTACTATTGCCAAGTTTATATGCCTTCAGAAACTCAGAAATTAATCTTCTCCAGGCTTCCAAACCAAAGGTTTCATGACATTGTCGCTCACCATGAAATCCTCTGTGAGCCTTTCATGCCCTCAAGCACTCTCAGTGGAGAAAACAGTTGCCTGATCCTTAATTTGGGGAATAAAATTGCTAGTGTTTCTGTTGGACTTTTATGCGTATAAATACCTGCTGGGAAGGAAGGCAGAGAGGAATAAGAAAGAGGGATTCAGGTATTTCTCCAAAGTGTCAACTGAGAGTGCAAAAGACACTGGGCACAAGACAAACCACATGGAATTCCATCTGAAAATACTTTTTTTTCTTGTGAGGATGGTCAAACTGCGGCACAGATTGCCCAGAGGGGCTGTGGAGTCTCCATTGGTGGAAACTCAAAACCTGGCTGAATACGGTCCTCGGCAACCTGCTCTGAAAAGGTGAGGTTGAATGAGATGGCCTCCAGAGGAAACCCAGTTGTAAGGGGCTGAGGACCCTTCCAGCCTGATCAATTTTGGGAGTCTGAAATTTCCCACTGGCTCCAGGAGCTGCATGTACCTTGCAGATGCCTCAACATATTGAAAGGGATGGTGCCTTTCAGCATCCCTAAAGGGAAATCTGTCTGTGAGTCTCCTTCCCCATGTCCATGAAAACTTTTTTGATTTGGAATACGCAGTACATAGACCTTAACACTTTCAGAGCTCATGTCTGAATGCACAAATATAAAAGCAGGGAGGAAAGGGGGTAATCTCGCTGGGCTACAAAGCTTTATTGTAAGTTATCGTCGCCTGTAGTAATCAATGAAAGCAGAGGGAAGCCTCTTCCTGTTACGAATTACCAGGTCAAACCCTTCATCTGTGAAGACTAAAGCTGTTGAGAGAACCTACAGACATTATATTAGAATTACGGATTGACATCCCTTGTGTGACAGCTTTTACGTTTACAGAGGCAGCTAATTTACTACATCAGGATTACATTCCTTTGAATGTTCTTTGTGATCCAGCTGCTGAGATGTAGTGGAAATGCATACTGTGAAATCTTGCATGAAAGATAACAGCTCATTGAAGTGCTCTTTTGGTAGTTACTCTGTCTTTTAGGGAAGGTGAGTTGCTGTATGTATGTGGAAATATTTTGAAGTGCCCTTGCTATACCTTTGTTATAGGCTTTATTATGGTTTTACAGGTGATGGGATAAAGTTTAATCAGTCTGAAAGAAAAATGAAGGCTACAGAAACAGCACTTGCTGGTGCTTCCTTTGTGAGTTCACACCTGCTGCTCTGATCTGGGGCACTGCTGTGTTCAGCAGCCTCGCTGGACTGTTCCCAGGCCAGATGCTGCTTGTACAACACTGGGATCAGGGGGATGTGGAAAGTAGATCCTGTAATGCAGAGGATGATTTGGAAACGTTTACCGAATTTTGCCTTCTTTACTTGTAGAACTCATCTTTCTTTGCCCCAGCTAAGCCGCTGTGTCTCGTGCATGTGCTTTAGCTGGGGAAGTACTGTTCCTGGAGTGCAGTGCAAGAGGGGGGTACTCACATCTCGGGTGGGCCTTGGCTGTTAGGCTTTATTGCTGAGCTAGCAGCAGCACTAACTCCCGCACCCCACTGCAGTGGTAATTTCTGCATTTCCACACTTTTGACCTCATTAGAGGTCATCTGAACCTTGATACATCTGACGGGCCATCAAAACAAGCCTTCAAATAACATCTTCAGACAACTTGTGCAAATAATTATTTTGAGGAAATCTGATGCATGAGGACTACTAATAAGGAGAAATTAAGACAGAGACAGGGAAGTCAGGAAGGCATCAGAACCCAAGAGACTGGGAGAGCAGGATGGTTCCAAAGTAAACCTATGCCACACACACTGCCAAATTGTTTGTTTTAAGGGGAGGTAGGAGTTTAGCATGCATGAAAGCACAGTACTCCTATCCACCTTGATAAACAATATCGTTGTCTCCAACAGACAAAGTTGGAGGGAATTCAGCATGCAGCAAGCCCACAAAATTGTCTGAAAATTAAACCTGAGTGAAAGGGCCAAGAAACCCAGAATTGATCACAACAGCCTGAGCTTAAATAAGATTGTCTGAGCGGAGATACGATGGCTACAGGTACACAACAGGAAATAGTGAAGAAGTCATGGATAGAGTATCATCATTAACGAGTGAGGACAGAACAAGGAATAATGGGCTCAGTGTGCAACTGCACTCAAAAGGTGACTGCAAAAATGGCACTGTATCCAGGAGGTCTCTTTGTTATTTGTGATGTTTGAATGATTTTCTCAGGCAAACCACAGCACAGGCTTTAACAGTGAGCTCATGCAGCCTCGATTTCTAGTCTGTGATGATGTATTTGCAGCAGAGACTCTCTTTGCAGGGGAACTTTTCTGCTCTTGCTGGTAGACTGGAGCTGCAAGAAGGCAAAATGTAGTGAGGCAGCAGAATCCTGGGATGGCTCAGGGAAAAGAGGGTGTCCTGTCCGCCAAATCAGTACATCACAGGGGTGCAAACAGAGGTAAACTGCAGAGGCTGTGAGAAGAAGAGCAGTGAGGGAAAGAGGCAGGGCTATCGGAGGGAATAGAAGAGAGGAGGTATTGATTAGAAAAGACAGCCAAGGGAGGTGAATGGAGGGAGCTGGACAGCTCAGGAATAGGATGGTTCCTCTGTATGTGTGCCCATTGCAGTGGTCTGAGGGCTGAAATTGCTTTACTGAGTAAGTGGAAACACCAAGGCTGCTGGTGCTTGCAGCAGAGCTGGGCATGAGTGGGCAGCACTGAACACAGAATGTAATGCTGCTGTTTCCTGACTTCCCAGTGTCCCATGCTCCAATGGAGGGACTTGGAGAGTTCAGAGACAGGTAGTCAGAGGTGGGCAAGCAGCAATTCCATCTTCTAAGTCTGGGCCTACACTTTCTGAAAGCTTGTTTGCAACTTCAGTAGCAATGAGTTTGGTTTCCTTCAATAGCAGGCAATCATGTCTCATTGCTAAATACATTGATGTCTTTTAATAGAGATGGATACTCCTTAGCTCCACTACCTTGTCTCCAAGGCTGGTATTCACTTGCTTTTGTGCCAGCCTTAGGTTGTGAAGTACTTTTCTTCTGTTTATGACATGTCCCGTGATGTATTTATTTAGAAAGTTCAATCATATTCCTTCTCAGCACAGGGTGAGCAAAACAAGCCATCCTTTTTCACTCTTTGTGACAAGTTGTAATCTCCTGCTTTTACTAGTTAACCTTCCTCTACAACTGCCCAATTTTTAACTCTTCTCTTGTGTGTGCAGTGGGCAGAACAAAGCACATAGCTGCAGTTAAGCCTAATTTTCTGTTAATACAGCTTCCTCATCCTTGCTGGAAATGTCTGATGGCTTCCTAAGCATTCATTAGACAACTTTTTGAGGTTGGTGAGTGCAAGTGGAACAGATTGAATTAGTCTGACTTCAATAACACAAAAGACTTGAAGACAATTTTTGAAGAAAAGGAGAATTAAATTAATAGGATAAGATATAAAGTAAGAGTGCATTATTCTAGATTAATCCAACCTATCCCTGGTAAATGATGAAAAGTGCCACTGCAGTGTGCATACATGAAGTGGTACTGCAGGGAGGAATGTCAGGGAAATAGAGAAGACTACTGCTGCTTCAGGGACTGCACTGTCTGCAAAGAACTGGCTTACAGGCAGGGAGATGCAGTAAGGATGAAAGCTTTGGCAGCAGAAATCTAGGAGTTTCCCTAGATCTGTCCCTGTGGGGAATCTCTCTGCAATGTTCTCAGTAACGGCCTTCTCATAAAATGCAGTGTGCTAGTGAACTGGTTTTTGGTGTCACCAATAAATAAAAATGGAACACCATTGAAGGACAGATCTTCAGAATAAATAAGGTGAATGGACGAAACAGGACCCATAAAAAGGTCATGATCATGACGTATGAGCTGTGGAAATATTAATGGAAAATTAATATTAGAGCCTAGAGCTATTATGGAGGTCTAACTCCACAAACAGAGTATTTGAGGTAACTGGAAACTTTAAAGAGGAATCTCAGACAGCCTCAGTGGCAGCTACCGAGTTGTGTGTGCTGCCCAGTATGTTGTACAGTATTTTTTTCTCATGCTCCTATTAGTAGCTCTTTTGCTCTGAGGAAACTGAACGCTGTGTCCCTGCTATGCGATCTGTGTCTGGCTGGGCTGCATGGGTTCCTGTGGGGATCTGAGCAGGCAGACAAGCCCATTTCCACACAGAGCCGCTGGTCTGGACCAAGATCTGTCACCCCAGTATCACCAGCAAGTGGCTTCATAGTACCTGCAGCGGCCAGGAAGCACCTGGTTATCCTCAAGGAGACGGAAGAATCTGGGATGTAAACCACTGCTTTTCCTAGGCCTACCCATTCATACATTTCAGCATTACTTTCATAAATTAGTTACTTAGGTCTCTCACTTTTCCTGTCTTTAAAATATTCCTTCTTGGGAGAGTATTCCTGCTTGCTAATATTTGCCAGTAAGGTAGTATCTGGTTCATATTTTAAGCCATTCTCATGAGTGCAGGATCAATCAAACTACCTTCTGCAACTTATGACTAAGCTATGTAATTTGATGAAATTTGATTCACACTCCAATGTCATCCTGAGCAAACCTAGGCATTTAATAAAAGACAGGAGAGCTTGAAAAAGAGGGTATAAAAATATATTTTCATTTTGACTTTACCTCGGATCATCCCTGACTGCACATCCACAAAAATTTCAGGGTATAGTTTCGGGTGGGAAATATGACTTGGGGGGGGGAACTCTTCTGGTGTGTGCATATTGATTGTTTACCTGCATCAGAAGGAAGGACCTAAAGAGGTCCATTCATGGTTGTGCAAACAGCAAAATCTCGCTACCAGGAAATGTTTGTGTTTTCATTGCAAAGATTTAATGGTGGCTGCACTGGACAAGGCCTTGAGTAATGGCAGCCAGCCAAGTCTTCCTGGCAGGGCCAAGCCTTTTGTTGAAGGCACTAATGGAGCTGCAATAGACTTTCATCCCAGCTGAGCAGCCCATGGACATGGAGATGGCTGAGCCACCAGTGCCTCCATCACAGCCAAAGGAATTGTAACAGGATGGTGACAGAGTTCCCCATGAGCCTGGGGTGAGGACTGGAGGAGAATGGAGGTAAAAGTCTCCGGTATTTAATGAAAACCAAGACACACTAGGGAAGAGATTCTGGCAAATGTCCACCAAGGCTGCTGCTAGAAGGATGAGGAATATGATGAGACTGAGGTAGAGATCTGAGATGACTGATACACCCCTGGGAGAGAAAATACTAATTTCTGAATGACTCAGTCTGTAGTATTGTTGCCCATGGCTGCTCTGTTTCCTTAAACAACAGTTTGCATTTATGCAGTACATTTAAAATCAGCTTTAAGCAGAAATTATTTTAACAGTCACCAAAAGGGAAAGAGATAGAGCTAAAATGTTTTTACAGGCTGAGTCAACCACCTGTAAGGCTACAGCAGGATGCCCATGACAACATTACCGTTTGTTAGCTGAAGGTGTTATTGTTTCATAACCCAGTACCACATCCTGGATATCAGCTCTACAGGGGATAGTATTCTGGGATCTTCTGGCCCGGAATGATGAAGGTGCCGAACTGAGAGAGTAGTCACAATCTAGGTTTGAAGCTTAGTGATATTTATATATTCCTAGTCATTGAATTTACAGCTCCACCTAAATTATGACCCTGACACAGGTAGTTGTCTCAGCATTTGAAGATACACCTCCTGAAAGGAGACAAGATTTACACTTTTCAGTGAGTTGAGAAATCTTGTGCAGACCTGTAAAAACAGGAATAATATAATTTATGCAAATTTTGCCTACTAATTTGCTCATTATGGACTGTCAAGTGTAAGACTATGCCAAACGACAGATGATAATTCTGTTATCATCTAAGACCTAAACTCTTGAATCTTTTTGCCAAGCAATGATACAAAAGATATAAATGATACAGTGTTACAAAAGATAATAACTTGCAGAAACAATGAAAGGATGTTTCAGATTGTTCTGCTTTTTTATATATGTGTCACTTGATTGTGGCAGTAAATTTAAAATTGGTCTTCCTATATTCACCACAGGTCAAGTCACACTTTTTATCTGAGGACAAAACTCTTGGAATTACAGAAAGGAATTAATTTTGTCAGTACTTGAACTTGTGGACATGTTAAGGCATGTCCAGCTGAAAGGTTGTTAAATGTTTTCTATCAGGCATGGTTTTAGGTGAAGCTTACTGCAATTATAAATTCTTCAAAGATTTTATTCCTTCCCTAAGCACATACAAAACAATAGGGATGATGGACAGGTGCTTTGTTACTGAGTACTGTTAGCTTTTTCACAATATCCTGAGTGCTTTCCTGTTATTGTGTTAAATTCAGAAAAAAACCTGAAAGTATGTGTTTAAATCTGACATGAAAATAACATTGAATAAAAAAAATTAGAAAAATAATCATTTAATGAGGCATATATTAGCTCTCCAATTCTGACTTCACATTTTCTTTTCAACAGTGTTCATATGTTTCAAGAATCTCTGAGTTAGAAGTAATTTGGTATTTTTATCTTCAGCTTCTGGCTGCCCCCAATTCTTAGAACTAATGGAAGTTGTTGCTTTCATTTCTGCTTGATATTCGACAATGGAGAGATGTTTGTGTGTGTGTGTGTGTGTGTAAACAGTCTTGGACAGACTATATAAACCTGCTAAATATTGATTTTGCAAATGAAGAGTGTCAAATTAACTTGAATTATCCCTTTAAAGAGCTTAGGCACTGATTAAATATACTAAATGTCATTTAAATTATAAATGGAACTTTGTACAATTATTTATATTAATACTCCTTCATATTTTATAGTGGTAGAAAAACATGCATGGCTATAAAAATGCACACTATGTTAAGAGCACTGGTCCAGCTTTTAATTTTAAGAAGTGTTCCTCATTTCTACCCTAGAGATTTAAAGATGTTACAGAAGAATGATCCATGTAACGTTTGGGCTGGAGAGGGTTAGGAATCTCAAATCCTCACTCAGCAATCTCTGCCTCTGCCCTGGCCCCATCCATGAAATCCTCACTGCTGTAGGAAGTTGCCCAGCTGGACTTCTTTGAAAGACAGGGTCTTTTCTATAAAACAATGAGGAACACTTCTGTATCTGCCACAATTTCAATTTTTGATGTAAAAATCTACATTTTGATGAACAGCTGTGTAAAAATACCTTGGGTAGCTGGGCTGGTGTGTACCCAGTCAGCCCTCTATGTGAGCCACTGGAGCTGGCTGCTCCAGCAGCCCAGAATCTCTGGGATGCACCTTATGGCAGACCTGAGCTGGAGAGCACAGCTGGCACCTTTTGGGGGGAAGTTAGGCTTTGCTCTCCAGTGCAAGGGTGTGTGTGACACACTTGAAAGCACAGCACACTGTTTGCATGTGCTGGCACTTGTCTGCATCAACAGGTAAAATTGACGAGAACTGCCCAAGGGTCAGTATTTCCCCAGCTGGCACAGCTGGTTGTAGCACTAGTGTGATGGGGACTGCATCATCTGACAGGTCTCAGCGGGTCCTGGCTCTGGCTGGCCCTACACCAGCTGTGCAGGACAGACCCTAACACTCCTCTTGAGCCCTGCACAAGAGACCTGATGATTCTTAGCAAATGATATTGCAGGAGGAAAGAGTAGGCATAGCCAAGGACAGGAGGAATCTGAATTATCTTCTTGGTAGCTCTGTAACAAAGCACAGTGCAAGGCATAAATAAGCATGAATGCTGCGTGAAGGACGTTTATTCAAGCTGATGGGACTAAGTCCTCTTACTGTCGTTGTCTCTCTGAAGAGGTGCTCCTCTTTAAAGATCATGACGTGCATGTGTACTATGGTTCCTTTTTGATACTAAGATCTTTGCTTTTTAAAGTTCTTGAATGGGTCTTTCCTAAGTGGCAACAAATGTCAAATGTTCCCCTGCCTTGTCTTGTCAGCTGCCTCGGTGAGTCAGGAGAAGAAGGGCTGCAATGTGTTTCTGCTGCTGGAGTTCAGCCACCAGCTTTTCTGCCTTGTACAGAGCTGCTGGAATATCAGGCCACTGGCTGGTCTGGCAAACCTGTCTGGCAGTGATGCTCTGGTCTGAACCAATGTGCTGGTATAGAATGTCAGTCAACATGGGGTAGAGGGGATGGGTTTAGATTATAATGAAATCTTCACAAAAATACACCTTTTTTTTTTTGTGTTAAACATTTTCTGGTTTTCACTTCTTTTTTACTAAAATAGATTCTCCCATTTCTAATCCTCATCTCCAACCAATGTCTGTTTTTCTATCTATCTGCTACAACATTGTTCCTTAAGTAAATACAAAGATTTAATGGAGTGCTATCTCAGAGTAGTTCCTTCCCTTTTAACACCTGTAGTGGGTTGACCCTGGCCAGATACCAGGTACCCACTAAAGTCACTCTCTCACTCTCCCTCTGCAACTGGACAGAGAAGAGAGAAAAAGAAACAGCTAAGGATTCATGAGTTAAGAGCTGGGAGAGGTCCCTTACTGATCACCATTACGGGCAAAACAGACTCAAAGTGTGGATATTAGTTATATTTATTATTAACAGGGTAAGAGCCAAAGAGTGAGAAATAAAACAGCCTTAAAAACACCTTCTGCCCTCCTCTCCTTCCTTCCATGTTCTCCCTCCTTTCCCCCTAGCGGTGCAGGGGGACGGGTAATGGGGTTATGGTCAGTTGTTGTTTCTGCCACTGCTCAGAGAGAGGAGTCCTTCCCCTCCTCCTGTGGGGTCCCTCCCACAAGAAACAGTCCTTGATGGACTTCTCCAATGTGTGTCCACCCCTCGGGCAGTAGTTCTCCCCAAACTGCTGTCCCGTGGGTCACTCCCCCATGGGGTGCAGTCCTTCACAAATGAGCTGCTCCACTGTGGGTCCCCCACAGGGGCCACGAGTCCTACCTGGGAAAAACCTGCTCGAGCATAGGTTTCCCTCTCCACAAGCTGCAGGTCTCCAGCAGGACCCTGCTCCATCTTGGGCCTCCCACGGGGTCACTGCCTCCTTCATGCATCCACCTGCTCCAGCACGGGCTCCTCCATGGGCTGCAGGTGGGTCTCTGCACCCCGATGGTCCTCCATGGACTGAAGGGGCACAGCTGCTCCACCATGGTCTGCACCACGGGCTGCAGGGGCCTCAGCTCTGGTGCCTGGAGCACTCCTCCCCCTCCTACACTGAGCTTGGTGTCTACATTGTTATTCCCATGTTCTCACTGTGCTCTTCCCTGGCTGGAATTTCTTCTGTGCAACACTCTTGTGTTCTTAAATATGTTATCACAGAGGCGTTACTGTTACTCCTAATTGGCTTGGCTTTGGCCAGCAGCAGGAAGTCCATCCTGGAGCTGGCTGGTGTTGTCTCCATGGGACAGGAGAAGCCTCTAGCAGCTTCTAACAGAAGCCACCCCTCTAGCCCCCCCACTACCAAAACCCAGCCACTGAAACCCACTACATACCCCACTGGAATTTTCTTATGGAAACGGTATTATTAGGAAAAATAATATTCTTTTCACTCCTTTACATACGATATGTTGTAGCAATACCAAATTCATGGTATGTTAGATGACCCTCTGAGTCAATACTGGAGTGAAATAAAGGGGAAAAAATAAATTATTTAGTGTGGTTCAGATTTGCTCACGCGAGTGAGTTCAGAGCTCTGAAGTGCAGTAGCAGTCAAAAGTTCTACTGCCAGCCTTTCTCTCATAAAATCACCTTGTTGTTGCTCCCTGTATTCAATGTTGCATATAATGTGCACTGACTGGCAATAAAATGCTGGATGCAAGGCTGGAAGTAGAGCATTGCGTGCACTAAAGTGCCTACCGAGCACTTTAAGGACCATTTAGCTTCTTGACTCTTGAAGATGGTCTGTGGGAACTGTGTGTTTAATTCCCATTTGCCACTCCAGGGAGAAGGAAGTACCCTCAAAGAGACACTCTCATTCTTCCTAAAGCTGTCTTTGCTTCTTTCCCAAGCTTTGGAAGCAGGGACTTTGCTTTAGGAGGAGAAAAAAATTAAGTCTGCTTCTCACAGTATAGATGGGGACACCTGTGGTGAGTGGACATCACATCCCTGGAGTCCAGGTTTGAAGGAAATTCAAGGCAGGGAAATAGCTCTCCTATAGTATAGCCAGATGTCTAGAAAAGATGCTGTCAGGAATGGTGCACAGGTGTCTGGCAAGGACTGAACATTCACCAGTCGCTAATTAGAGCTTGTGGTAGGGGAAAAACTATGGTTCTCCCATAAGGATTCCAAGGAAACTGGTTTAGACATTCTGCAGGATGTGAGGGATGAAGTAGAATCTCAAAGCACAAACACAGTGGGAACTGCTTCAGTTTTACTGTATTATAGTCACTTACCTTTGCTTACTCTTGCTAAAGAGCAGAGACATCCTTCATCAGAAGAGCCAGCCATTTTCAGGCTGTGATGAATCCCTCCAAGACCAGGGACCTGAACATTTGAAGCTTGATGGCTGGTGAGGGAGACAGCAGGTCACATGAGGAGGAAAATGAGATATGGGGCAATGTACTCACAATTACGCAACTATGTTATCACTGAATTCCTAACTCTCAGACTTACAGCCTTCAGAGCAACTACTGCTATATGGTAGTTCAGAGAATCACAGAATACTCTGAGTGAGAAGGAACTCACAAGGATCATCAAGGCCAATTCTTAACACTGCACAGGACAGCCCCAAGAATCACAAGTGCCTGGGTGTATTGCCCAAACACTTCTTGAACTCTGTCAGTGGTGCTGTGACCACTTCCCTGAGGAGCCTGTTCCAGTGCCCAACCACTCTCTAGCTGAAGAACCTTTTCCTAATATTCAGCGTAAACCTGATGCCGAAAAACAGCACAGAAGAACTGCTTAGAGATGAGTTTTGTCTTTAAGCAGCAAGGTATTTATTTAGGCAACGTTGGGAAGCCCTCCAGTTTGCATTGGGCAAAAAGGACTTCAGAGTTTCCAGTGAAAAGTTAGGGACTTTATACACTTTTCAAAAGGGATTTCATAATTTCTATATACATATTCATATAATTGCAACATCTAATTATAATATTCATAATAGGTGGAGTTTGGGCGGAGCTTGAGGCAAAGTCATCCTTTTGGGGAGTCCTTCAGGGGTAGTTCCTGTTTCTTCAGCCTCATTAGGGTCTTCTCTTCTCTTCTTCCTCGGTTGAACTTTTCAACTTTCTTTGTTTCACTGGCTAGTTTAGGGGGCTTGCAAAACCCCCCCTTGAGTCACTGCCCCTTTATCTCCAGGTGTCCACCCTATCTTATAAATCCTATGTGTCTTTTCTGCTATCTTTACAGAACAAATTGTCTTTGTTACGTTTCAACCTAAGCAGTCTCCTTGGAGCAAAGTACTATCTCTTTTTAATTAATCCTTAAGAACCTGGTCTTGTCTCTGTTATATTTTAACTCCAATGTCCCAGAACCAGGTACCAAGATCTTCTGAATAAACTTAAACTCTTGCTCCGTTTCAAACCTCCCCTGACACAACTTCAGGCCATTCACTTGGGTCCTGTGACCAGTGGGTCACAGGAGTGCCTACCCCTCCTCTTCCCCTCACGAGAAAGCTGTAACTGCAATGAGGTCTCCTGTCAGTCTTCTCCAGGCTGAACAGACCAACTGACTTCAGCTGCTTCTCAAGTAGTTGAGTAGTTACATCTCTTCTGAAGGTGAGGGACAAAGTTTTTATTTCCTTTCTACCATCTCTTGCAAATGACGTTCTGGTTTAATTCCAGTCTCATTCCAATTAACCCAGCAGCGAATCACAGCTGTAACTGCTGACATTTACTCTTCTCCACAGACAAGCCAAGTACAAGGACCTAATTCAGCATAGCAGTTTAGTGCAAAGTTTGTCTTCCAATGAAGTTTGACGAGCCCCGAAACAAATATATGTGTGTGAGAAAGGGTCCATTAAGTGTCTGTTCAGTGACAAACCAGTATAGGGTGAACACCCAACTTCCCAGCCCAGCTTACCTGGTCCAAGGCATGCAGGTTTAGTGAGGCTAAGAAACGTGAGTAAGCTTGAGCCCCTCTGCAGAAAAGAAAGGATTTTCAGTCTCCAAGGGTGGTGCCTCAGTACTTTTTGCAACATTTAAATAATTTTAAAAGGTCTTTAAGAATTTACAGTAAGCCCTTGAATTCTTCCACAAGCCACAAATTAATTAACTTGCTCCTTAAATTCCAGCAAGTTAAGTGGAAATGCTTCAGAATTTCCTTCCCTGGAAAATGTAAAACATCCTTTGATTAAGTCTCCACTTCGTGATAATGGCGGCCTGGGGTTTTTTTTAACAGCTTGATTTGATTTTTAAATTTATTTAAGTTATGGTGTAGGTTTCTAGTCAGTGTTAGAGATTAAACTGGTACTTTACTCAAAGTTGGAGAGAAAGAATTTAGTTGATCGTGAACTAGGAGAGACCCCTTTGCCATGAGAAAAGGAGCATCCATGCTGTCTGCTGGCTGAGGCAGTCTGCAAAAAAACCCTAAAGCAATGTACTACTACAAGTTATAGATGGAGACAAACCAGAAGCTGGGGCTGCAAGCCTTGTGGGTGCATGATATCATAGAATCATAGAATAGTTTGGGTTGTGAGGGACCTTAAAGACCAAATAGTCTGCTGACCAGTCAGCCCTCTTTCTGGCAGTAGGTTCTGAAGATTTTGGGATCCTGATGCCTCCTCCTTGACTTGCCTTTCCTTTAGTGCATGCACACTTGTCCATCTTTTTTCAGTTTGTTCTCAAAGATGGCATTGGCTTACCTTCCTTTGGTGCTTGTTTCTATGTCCTGCTTCCTGTATCCTCTGGCTGGCAGATTTGAAGTGAGATTTCCTTACAGATGACAGTAAGCGGAAAATAAGCCTATTGCTTGGGTAGCTGCTAAATGAAAAGGTCAGATAAAATCTCAAGGGACTTGAGAGGCTACAGAGGGAGAACGGGCTCCTCCAAGGTGCTGAAAACCAATGACCTGCCCAGTCCCTGAGCAGAGAAATCATATTGTCATTTACTGGAGATAAAATTTTCTTGCAGAAGTTCTAGTTCCAGCCATTCAGTTGAAGTAGGTTCATTCCCAGTTCCTCAGAGTAGGTCCTGTAGGGTTTGGCTTAGGCATCCACAGAAACACAGGTCAGACACTACCCCAGTCCCGATGCTGAAGCCTCCTCAAACACGGTCTTGGAAGAGCCCTGCAAGGGTGCATTACAGTAGGAAATTGTCAGCAGGTACAGATATGTCATATCCATGCAAAAATACTTCACTGTGAAACATGCAGCTGAAAGCCATATGTGGTACTTCAGCCAGGGAGTGGCTTCAGGCAAGGTCTGAAAGAGTTGGCACAATTTAAAAATTAACTTTTTCCCATTACAGCCCTGTTCTTAGATCCTCTCTGCAGTGAGAGTCATGGCCTTCCACATCCATGCTTACTTAAAAACTGGTGTTCCAAGCCCTAGAGTCCCTGGTTCACTTTCACTGAACTCTCGACAACAAAATTCTCCCACTAAGTTAACTGGCACTTTTGCTTTGTAAATCCTGAAATCCTTCATGTGTCAGGTGCCCCTGCAACATGGGAGGGCACATCCCCACTGTCTGAATGCTGATTGCCTCACACTACTCACTTCTTATTAGGGTCCTGGGTAATATGTCTCCTTTCTCCTCTTTGCCCTTTTCTGCTTGATCCTCACCCCAGTTATTATTATTTTTTTGTTTTCCGCAGCTGCAGGGGTGGCTTGGACATGCATTTGTGCCATATCACTGAGATGCTCAATTTGCTTTCCCAATCTTGGCAAAACCTTTCAAATAATGAGTGGGTCCTAAACAGAAAATTTTATCTGCCTGTCAGTAACCTAGTTTTAGTTACCTAGTTTAATTTGGGTAAGGCAAATCTTGACCTTGCTTTGTTCACTGTTAGGAAATGCTTTCAGTGTGTGTAGAATGCAAAAAACCTCTACGAGTTCTACTGGTGGTTGTATCCTTAATGCAAAAGCTACTGAAGTATAGTTGCTAAAAAGGCTTTTTGCAGTCGTTTTGCATAACATTGGCTACTCAACACTGTCTCATTCTTATAGTGGAGTGACTTGATTGAGTAAAGCAACTAACAACTAAACTTCGATTAAAGATTCTTTCTAGTTACTTCATATACCACAGAACTAAAAATTTGCTAATTATCTGGCTTACAGGGAATGAGACTTGCAGGAGGGGAAAATTTCTCTACCTGATCTTTGTTAATAGCTATGTAACACTTGATTTTGTTCTCCAGAGGAAGCAAAGTAGAAAGTGGCCAAGGGTGAAAGATCTGTGAAAAAGACAGTTGAGGGGATAGGCAACTTTAGCCTAAAGAAAAGGCATTTTTAGAGGGTAGTCAGAACAAAAACTTGAGCAGCAGATCACGAAAGTATGGGGAAGAAGATCAGCCCAGCAAAACACTGCTACAGGATGGTTGTTTCTGAATTACGACTATTTAAATGCTTTTATCCATCTCCCAAGTAAGAATAATGTAAAACCTCTTTCATACTCTAACGTTAAAATATGCTATTTTATTTTTTCCTTCAATAGAGACATTGTGGAAGGTTATGAAGTAGAAAACATTTCCATATTACTGCAGGAGAACTGAGTTTCTCTCCCCCTAATGACAGTTTTGTGCTGTAATACACCTCTGCTTCTATCCCAGCCTACTGCTTCTCTTATTTAGGTTGTGACATAAGGCAGGATACAGATTGTGTATTTCAATGACTGTAGTACTATTTAAAAAGATAACAAAAGCCAAAGTAGCTGAGAGCAAAATACTCAACCTTATTATAGAGGAGAAACTTGCAAAGCAAGTGTGCCAAAAGGAAAGGCAGTTGTATAGTCTCAAAAAGTAGGTTAGGGTACCCAAGAGACAATTTAAATGAGCTAGTAAGGAAAAACAGATCTGGGACTATTGTGAGACATTCCTCTGATAATATTGTAGAAATGAGTAAATCCAAGGGAAAAAAAATCATGTTTCATATATACTGTTTCATGTTGTGCTGATTTCTTAAGACCTCAGTGAATCATTTGTATCTGAAGTATGGGAAGAGAGGATGCCAGGAGGAGACTAACAGCTGTGATACAGTATAACAATGTTATAGCAAAATTTATGAGAAAGACTGGGTTTTGTTTTCCACATTAGATGTAGGAAAACCTTTTGGGGTCTTTGCTTTCATTGTGCACAGCATGTATCCCTGCTAAACTGTTGGGTTTGCTACCAATGTGCAAAAATAAAAGCCTGACCTGACTGGAATACCACGGTTAAGCAAGACACACAACAGAAGTTAACACAATTTCTTGAGAGGGTGAAGGACAGGAGTGAATCATGGCACAAGAGAAATGAGGAACATGAGTTGTGGCATGTGGGCTAAGGCTGCTTGAGCACTGTACCTGCGGCTTTGGCAGAAGTGTCTTGATATAGAAGATCACATGGTACAAATAGCAGTCAAAAATCAGAAAGTGAAGCACTGCAAAATGCGAGACATCATCTTTGGCTTTTGCTAGACAAAGACAAGCCTGTTCTGCGAGGCTACTAATGGAGGGGGCTGCAGCCAGTCCCTGCTGCAGTTTCCATGGCTCTGAGCATCTCTCCTCTCATTCAGCCATCCCATGAGGAGTTCACAGTACAGTCGAGCCTCAATTCTTGCAAGCTGGTAGACTTTTTTCTTGATGTAGAAAGGATCTTCCATTTTATACATGCTAAATTACTGACAGGCAGAATATCCAGTGGTCCTAGAGCAGCTTCTATGCCTTTGTTCAGTTATGCTCCAGTTGTTCTGTCAGCTGAGAACTTGCCATAGGGGAAAACACCACTTAGGCCCTGTCCTTATTCCTTCAAAGCATCCCCAGGTGAACAACACAGTTTAAAAAAGCCCTCAGTATGACCTTCTATCTTCTTTATGACATGGCTCACTCACCTGAAAATAAGATCTCATCTGCTGGTAAAATCAGAAACCTTTGTTTTTATTGAAGTACAACTTGTTTCTATAGCAGTTTGTAACTATACTTATTTCATTTAAGATTAAATTCTGCAATTTCTGAAGTGGTAACTGTGAATACTGCTGAACCTTATGCAGTAGAATGGGCAATTCTGAGCCCATTACAGGCTACATTAAAACTCCCAAATCACAGAATCACATACTATGCTGAGTTGGAAGGGGCCCACAAGGATCATTGAGTCCAACTTTTAGCCCTGTACAGGACCATCCCCAAGACTCACACCATGTGCCTGAGAACATTGTCCAAATGCTTTTTGAACTCTGTCACGCCTGGTGCTGTGACCACTTCCATGGGGAGCAGCTGGAGCTAGCGTTGAAACACACAGGTTTTCATCCAGACATTCCCAGTTTTCACTGTCTGATCATATCACTAGAGCAAAAGAAAGGGTGTGTGCATGCAAGTTTGCTTGCAAATATTTATATTGATATAGAAAATAGAATTAAAAAATTCAGACAAAAATCTTTAGGAGAAGGGGTTAAAATCAGAGAAGAAACTCCGTCCAGCAGCAGCAAACATGACAATCAGCCTGATCTCTCATCCTTCAGGATTTCCAGAATTTCTACTTGGTGGATGATAAGAAAGCAGGCAATTTTGTGTGCACAGGTACTGACGAAGCCTACTTTCCAGTGGAGTTGTTTGCAGGCTGAGTGCTGGCCCAGCGGATGTCTTACTCCTACGGAACAGAAGGACCTCATAAAAAGGCTCATATAGCTGGCATTGAGGCGTGGGCTTGGATTACAGCTTTTCCATTTGTCAAGGCACTTAGAGAGTGTTTTCTCTCTTCACTACTTGCTCAGCCCTTGTGCTCATGACACTTGAGGAACTAGACAGTCTGAATTTTTTCTCTTCTGTCAACTTCTGGCTGGGATGCACCAAAGGGTTCAGAAGTTGTTAGGAAGAGACAAGAGGATAGTGTTCTATGGGAACCCTTGTTCCCATAGAAACCTGTCTAAAAAGTGTATTCATTGTCAGATGGCAGGAAGGGCGAGCCAGCTCACTGTTCCTGAGAGCTCTGCTGGGGGCAAGGAGACACGCAGTTGCTGTCTGATTTTCATCTTCATGCTCATTTCTCTGTGCTGTCAGCCAGGTACCAGGAAGACTCCTCCTGGTTGCTGTCTTCTGGCTGCTGATCCTGGGTGAGGTGGAGACCCTATTTTGAAAAAGGGACTGCATGCCTGCACTCAGGGAATGAAGGTGTGTTTTCAGCACAGTCTCCCAGGAAGCCAGACAGTGGGCAAAGAGACCATGAAGCTACTGAGATAAGCATGATTCCAGCTGAATTCAGAGAAGAAAGACTTTTACTTAGGGCTCAGAGGGACTGCAACAGGACTTGCTGCAAACTAGGAGCCTCACCAAGCTGACTAAAGTTTAGCTCAGAGGCTGGGATAGAATCATAGAATGGCTTGGGTTAGGAAGGGACTTTAAAGACCACCTAGTTGCAACTCCGTGCCATGGGCAGGGACACCTTCCACTAGACCAGGTTGCTCAAAGCCCCAGCCAATTTGGCCTTTAACACTTTCAGGGATAGGGCATCCACAACTTCTCTGGGCAACCTGTGCTTGTTCCTCACCACCCTCCCAGTGAAGAATTTCTTCCCAACATCCAACCTAAACCTACTCTCTTTCAGTCTGAAGCCATTCTTCCTTGTCCTGCTCTTGCAAAAAGTCCCTCTCCATCTTCCTTTTAGGCTCTCTTCAAGCACTGGAAGGCCACAATAAGGTCACTCCAGGACCTTCTCTTCTTCAGGCTGAACAATCACAACTCTTTCAGTGTTTCCTTATAGGAGAGGTGCTCCATCCCTCTAATCATCTGCCCTGCAAGGTCATGGGTGGCAAGGAAGATACTGGATTACATTTTATCTGACATAGTTGAGTTTTGCTACATAAAATGTTATTTTGCTAGTAAAACAAAGCCTTAGAGTTGAGACTCTTGTTGGTTTTGAGTGTTCGTGTTAGATCCACCTTTTACTTTGCACTGGTTTATGGTGAATCAGGCTCAGTGGTTTGCCATTGTGGGGTTTCACTGTGTGGGTTTTATGTTGCTTTGCTGAAGCATAAAGATGCACAGCAGCAGAGCACAGTGGCTTTGAGCTGAGAGAGGGAATGGTTTCACTGTGCCTCAGTGACAAGGACTCTCTGTTCCTAGTATACATATTTTGCATGGATGTCCTGTAGTCATTATGCCCTGTCACTGGGAATCTGGGGACTTTTTTCACAGTTTATTGAGTGACACTAGGTAGAAGTTGGCCAGAATGAACAAGGTTTCTAGAATTTTGTGCCAAACTTGCATATTTCTTCAATGTATTTTTGCAGAAAATTATATTGCGGTGTCCAAGTTATCGTGTTGTACCAAGCAGCATGCTGTGGCATTATGGAGAAACTTTTCCCCCCAGATCCTCCCACATTATTTCTCCATGCCAAGCACAATACACCGTCAAACATCTCAACTTCTCCTTCACACTAAGAGTGTCCTTTGGACTCCTGACTATAGGCATGCACTGGGTCACTAAGCAGAGCAACGATTATCTGTTGAAGGCACAGGTTGTCAGTTCAGTGGACAAGATTCTACTTGGGTCTGCATGAAAGGTATTTTCTGAAAAAGCTGTGGAGGGTCTTCCGTGAGCTATTTAATAATGAGGAAAGAAAGGGAAACAAAACCCAGAAAAAATCTCCCACCAGAACACCACATTTTAGGCTTTCTCCACTGCTTTTGCTGAATATCCATTTCCATACCGTTACTAAAACTTTCTGGGACCACATCCTGCTCAGTAAACCTCCTCTTTTCGACATCTTCAGCAGGATTTCAGCCCTTAAATGTACTGCATTTAATAGAAGTTGGCATTCCTGTACAAATCTGAGCTGACGTTCCTCCGTATGAGTCGTTACTGTGGTCATCTGGGCTCCTTTTGAAAACATTGTTCTTAAAGAACAGAGCAACTGAAGCCTTGGAAATATGAAAAAGAGATATAGAAGAATAATTAAAATGATAATTGGAAATCGTAGTAACCCAGTTCATGGCTTGAGGTGACTCCTGTTCTGATTTTGACAGTGTTATTCTGTTATGAATGTTCATTTTTTCTTCCACATTGGTATGATGTTACAGTCTGGTGATGATCCAACCTGTCAGGGTTGAAATGGGAGCCATTTCCACTCTCCCTATATGCAATATTGCATCAAAGATGATGAAAAATCTTCTGAATATGTATATATAGCTGTGACTGAGGGGTGAGCAGTTAGCATTCCACTAAAGGCCTGATAATGCTAAGCCAATTAAAGATAGTTCAGGATACTTACGTTCTGATTCAGTAACTGCAGGCTGAAAACAGTTTTTGCAGAAAATGAATAAATTTTCTTCCTCAACTATTTGGAATTGTTGAGGAATTTTAAATTATTTTTAAAACAACTTTTTTAAGCGTTGATCATTTTTTTCCATCCATGTCAGTTGAATCTGATAACTGCAGATTTATTTGTGTAAGGCAAGCTCTTGCTTCTTTACACCAAAGTTCTTGTAATGTGTTCTATTGGTTTCTTTGATATTCTGAGGTTTTTTTGTAACCAGCCTAAACTTAAAGAACTGATGAAGACAGCAAACTTAAATTTGCTTAGAGAAGAATGAGGTCAAAAGTTTTGGCCTAAAATATGCTCCTCCTTTTTTTAGCTCATTTTCCCTCTGTTAAATTGTCTAAAACATTGAAATGGAAATCCTCAGACTTTCAGAATGACATTTTAAATGCACAATGCTGTCTTAATGTCAACAGTTGTTTGTGGGTGTAGCTTACAGTTTTTGGAATAGTAGCTCACTCTCTTCCACAAAAAAATGTCTTCAGTTTCCTCATGTAATGAAATGCGAGGCAAATATTGGAGAGGAAACTCTTGCACGAGGAGATGAAATGAGTCACTTGTGGTTGTGCTATCAGTCAGTTGCAGGGCTGGGATGAGTGCTTGCCTCTGGAGGGTCTCACCAATGCAGCTCAGTTCTGCTCCCAGCTTGATGGATTTTAACTATAACTTTCAGCTGGAAGAAAGTGGTTTGTTATATCCTGTTGTGCTTCTGGGGATGGTGGCAGGTTGGCAGGGCTGAGGGCAGTGTCCTTACAATGGAAAAGTTTGGGGGTGTCATCCTTTGGTGGCTTACAATCATTTTCCTGTTATGGAGTATGCTGTACCATCCACGAGTTTCTGACTGAATGTAGCCAGAGACCCATCTTATTAGCATTTCTACCCACCAGCATTTACTCAGAAATAGGAACTATTTTAAAAACAGGCTGAGAATACAGATTCAATGATGTTGTTGTAATTACAGTACCAGACAAGATGGCTCATTTCAGGAAGGGGAAAGTAGTTACAAATACAGCATCTCATAAAAGAGACTTTAATTAAGTTGAGAGGCAAAATATAATAACAGTCTTTTTAACACAGACGTGCTCTATCAAAGATCCCCAGACTGACAGGAAGATGAAGCTGTTTATGTATTCTACATCAACATAACTGTTGAATTCAGCACTTGACAAATAAAGCCTGGATCATAAAATACACAAGTTCCCATATACAGCAAAATATGAAAGGTTTTCAAGATTTTATTTTTTATTTTTCATTTGAATTAAATAAGTTTTATTCACAGTCAATTGTTTACTACCATGTGCATTTGTATAATGAGAGATAGAAGGTTGTTAAATTAATAAAAACTATCCATATTCGACCTCAGTTCTTCCCAATACAGCTAAATCCTGGGCATATCTATTCATATATACACTGCTATTCATACGTACAGCACTTCCACTAAAGCACTGTCGGTCATGGTAGCAACTTCAATGGCTTTTCCCATGCCCTGTAGGAGTCCTTCAGCGGTGGTCCTGTGATGTTCCCCACTAAAACCCTCAATGACCTTCTCAAAGTTCTCCAGCCCTTGTGCCTCCCTGGAGGTGTCTTTACTGTCTTCCCCAGTTTGACCATGCTTGCATTCCTCTCTGTTGCCATATCCTTATTCTCTGGATAAGCAACAGCTTCCTTGTGTTATTTGGAAAGTCAGGCTATGTTGGCTTGATCCCTAGCACTGCCTTTGGAGTGAATGATCAACCTGGGCTGGCTCCTGGGCATCCCATCTTTCTTCTATGATGTAGTTAAAGCTCCTGGGTTTGGCTGCTGTAGCAGCAGGTTGGACCATGAGGGACTAACACTGAGGCTTCTACCCCAGAAATGAAAGGGTGAACTTGTCTGATCAAATAAGAATTAAGTGCCTCTTGCACTGTGGATTTGTGCTGTCAGGTCCTTACAACCTTGGACTCAAATCAGAAAATCAGTTTGGACCTTTGCCATAGGCTTTTTTTTTTTTTCTTAGTCAGGTCACTGAAGATAAGCCTGACTCCACTTGGAATGTTATTTATTTCTGGTTAACTTCAGCGTGACTTAAGCAGCTGGATCTAGATTTTCTCTGTGTAAGAGATGTGGATCCTTTGCTTCTCATTTGCCAATGCTGATAAGTCTGTTCCTCCGTGAATGTGAAATAGTTTGTATAATAGGACACTGCTACAGTAATACCAATAATTGTTAGTAAAATTTTGACACAGAAGTAGTAAATGGGAGTTGAGAATCTGCTTCAACACTTCATTGGAGCTTTAAAGTTGGGAGCAAAACAAGACTACAGTGCTATAGGCTAGACTGTCACTTCATGGTAATTTTAATTATAATGGTCCTTTTGGATGAAAGATATTTTGTGAATGTTATTTGTAATCATTCAGTACTTCAGAGCTACCCTGCTAATGCTGATTCTCGTTACCAGGAAGAAACAGGTCTTTTGGAATTCAAATGAGATGCAGAGAGCATAGTTTACTGGGCTGACTCCACTTCTGTTGGCAATCTATCAAATACGCTGTCAGTGGGAGTCCAATTCTGCAAGATGAAGAACAGTCAAATCCACTGGCTCTGCCGCACTCCACGCTGCTTTTCAGACAGATTTGAAGATGGGTTACTAAACATCCATTCTCAGCTGTGGCTGGTGGTGGGGTTGATCTTGGCTGCTTGAAATTCTTTCAAAGGTGGGAATGTTTCACTGGCAACATTAAAGATGCTGAAGGCTCATGGACCAGGGCTTTGTTGCTACAGTATCAGCATTTTCATCAAAAAGATGCCCAGAAAAGCATTGCTTCTACCTGTAATATTTTAGTTGCTGAGGGTTTTTGCTCATCAGACTTATTGATATTTTTTACTAATAATGTAAACAGCATCTGTTTTCACTAGTAGTATGTGCACAGTACCCTTGGGAGACAACTGACCTTTATCTGGTTAGGGGTTTGGTTTGATGTGTTCTTCCACCTAACTCAGCTTTCATTTTACTAAGAAATTATAGGGGGTTATTGTTTTGGTCTGGAGCCAGGAAGCAGTTTCCCTGGGCTGGGGTTATCTGTCTGTGTGTTTGGATTAGCTCTGCTGGCATGTTCCCATGGATGGGGACTCTCTAGGGCCTTCTGGTTTCATGCAAATGTTTCTCTAAATGACTCTCTCCTGGGCTATGTGGGAAATCGCCCCTCATTTTGGCTACTCTGATGCTTTCAGAGGTATCCTTCAGCTTCTGTTCTGGGACTGGGCATGCCATGAACATCCCTTCTCTGCCTTCCTTGGGGGGCCACATACTCCAGCTCACTCACATCCCAACTGTTCCAGGTCCCCTTTCAGACTGTGCTTCATGACAAACAAAGTTCCTATCAACAACTGAAGATTCCAACCCAGCAGAGGAAAAGAACAGGTTAGAAGGTAGCTCTGAAGTTAAGAGCTTATCCTTGCTTTCACTTTTAAGATAAAGCAATACAAGGACCAGGATGGATGGATGAGGTATTTGGAGGTCCAGGAGCATGCAGGTGTACTGGAGAGAAAGTGAGAGAAAAGACACACAGATGAGTCAGCTGAAGATACCACTCTCCTACATGAAAGCAGGTGAAACAATGGGCTGTTGGAAAGCACCTGCAACAACCAAGTGAGACAGGTATCAGCAAATACAAACCAGTCTCTTAAATTCCCACTTATTTTCTCTTTCAAGTTAGATAAAAGCCAATGTGGTCAAGGGAGAAACAGGTATCAGAAATGGTGTCCTCAGGCTTTGGATGTTACATGTGAATGGCTCATCTGACCAGAAAGGGAAACATAGTCTGGCTGAACCTACCACAATATATGTGGGAAATTAGTTGATAACTGTGTATGAAATGTGGTAATGGTTCATTTCAAATAAAATTTGGTTGCCCTTGGGCATTGCTGCATCTGTCCTGAATGCACTTTTGCTCAGTGTTTGTCAAGGATTACCTGTATGATGGACCAAGGCAGTCTAAGCATGTTAATCTGCAGACAAAATGCAACCAGGAGCATCTGCAAGTGCACTGATGACTAGAGTGAGAACTCAGCCTTAAAGAAATGCAGGAGGTGAGCCAGTGATAGCAAACACAAGGTGCTGACATGTTGGGGGAAAGAGAGAGAAGATGAGGGTGGGTGGTAGAACCTCCCTGGGGGAGGGATGACAGAAGTGGCAAGATCATGGTAACCACCGCATGGGGCTACTGGGAGAGACAGAGAGGAAAAGATAAATAAGTTCTTTGTGCCTTTGGTGGATAGGATAGGATAGGAAATGAGAAGCTTAAAATTGCAGGAGAAAAAAATCAGAAAAATGGTTTTATGGTATCAAGAAATTCCCAAACCACCAGGAAAGCAAGGTTATAGCAAAGCAGACGGAGGAAATGTTCTACTTTCTTATGTCTCCCGTCTATCAGCTGCCACATTGCTAACATCTGAACTGTGTCCAGTGGTGGACAGTCTAGTTAATCTGAATTGGTTTTGGGCAAGTGCTTCTTATTTTTCAGACCAAGGTATTTGCAAAATAGCAAAACACTAATTTTGTGGGGAGGGCTACACTTGGGCAGATTTAAATCAGGATCACATTGGCTCTTGAAACCACATGGATAAACACTGGTTTTGATCCTGGCCGATATAATTAGCACGACTCTTGAAAGTGAGGTGTGAAGTTGGGCTTCCAGATGCAGGGGTGGTGTTGGGTGGCGCAGTGCACTGGCACAAAATAGGCTGAAGGAGAGGTGGCTCTGCCTCTCTTCACCAAGTGCTTGAGAATTGCTGAATTGAAGGGCTAAATATGAGCTTAGTGATGTTAAAGTTATGAATGAGATGTTAAGCCAGAAAAAATTGAGAGACTGAGACATTCATTTTTATCCCTTACCCTCTCTATTTGCCATCTTTAGCTTGCCTCCGCTCATCATGCCCTCCTCTCACAGGCAGCAATCAGCTGCAGGCTTTGGCAGGTTTCCCAGCCCTCCTCCATGGTCCGGCCACCACAGCTGGAGACAGCAAGCTCTGCTGCCGGCCACACTGTCCCGAGAGGCTGAGCGAAGACACTTTCATCAATCAAGGATAAGGTTATAACAATCTTTGAGAATAATGGGATTTTGCAAAGATCTTACTATGTCTTCAGCTGCACTTATATCCCTACCAATCCTTAAGCAGCAAAGTGTCCCAGTGCTAGCAAGGTGTAGAAGTAGCTCACTAATTTGAAGATGCAAACCAGTGATAACCTTGCTGGGTTATACTCCTATGTCTTCTTACACACCGTTGCCCATTCAGTTACCATGAATGCCTGGGTAGGTAAAAGGCAGTGTCGGGTTTGTCTTGTTTTATGTTCCTTCTAAGTTACTGTCAATTTGGAAATTTAAATAGCATATGTGGGTAGAGTTCCAGTCGAGCTCTATAGGTCCCATTTGGATTCTGAGTGTCACAGTTGTATTCTGATTCGTAGAGATTCTAGAAGGTGTTTTGTATAATGGAAGCAGGTAGTAGTCAAGGATACTTGAATCTTTTATGACTTATTTGATAACTGAATCCTTTTTTCCTAAATAGATTTCCTAATAGATTGAGTTTTCTGATTGCCTTCTGATATCATTCAGCAATTCCAAATGTTTAAGCACCTTCATAGGTTTTGTTACCTGCAATACCGGAATAAAACACATTAAATAGAAATGCGAGTAAACATTGTTTCCTTCTCCATTAGAAGTATTTCCTATTTAATTTCTGAGATGTTAACAGTATCTGCATGGTATCTTACTTAGAGAATGGATTTACCTGGTAAAACATGACACCTATCAGCACATGGTTTAGGTCATGGTTTTAGGTCATGGTTTTAGGCACTAGGAACTGTTCAAGTGCATAATCCTGCCTAGATGGTGATGGTGATTTTCAAAGTTGCAGAAGAGTGAAGGAACAGAGTGAGCATGTGGCAACACGTTCACACCTTCTTTCCATCTGCATCTCCCATCTGTTGAGAGGCACAGGTGGTATTTCTCCAGGTTGATAGTCTTCATATTTGTGTAACTCCATTTTGCACCCACAAGCTCTTTGTAACTCTAGAGGTGTTTCATAATCAGGTATTTTCTGCATGCTGTCCATTTCGTCCAGTTGGAAAGCATCAAAAAAACCTGATAGGAGCCAAGTTGAGTAATTATTGTCCTGCTTGCCCTCACTTGGACTTTGGAGCTCTTTGTGGTGCCTCTGATCTATTGTCTCTACTGACCTGAGGACACCTGGTGTGTCGAGCCTTCGTTTCCCTTCCCTGTGTCTCTCGCAGCTCCAGTCAATGCTGCTGGAGGTGGAGGGCACCCAACCCACACACCATGTGTTATGTGGAGATGTTTCCTGCACGGTCCCAGTCTCACCAGGA
Source organism: Cephalopterus ornatus (assembly GCA_013396775.1). Lineage (NCBI taxonomy): Eukaryota > Metazoa > Chordata > Aves > Passeriformes > Cotingidae > Cephalopterus > Cephalopterus ornatus. The sequence continues at coordinate 100,888 of VZRE01013504.1, read as the reverse complement.
CAATTTCTTTTCTGTTCTTTGCTTCTCTCCTTATTTTTATGATCCCTGCTTCTAACAATGCCTGTATTGAATTTTTCAAAAGCTATCCCATCCATTAACCATATGGAAAAAATAATTTAAAATTTATCTTTGGCAGGATTAGAATTTTTTATCATGTGTGTCACTTGGTATTTATCCATAAATTACCCACCAGCTTGCTGCCCAAGTGTTGCCCAGAAAGGTACTTCTGAAATTCTTCAGATTTTTTTTGTTCTAAATAAGTCTATATTATCAGCAACATTTTTTGGTATCATTATACAAGCTCTTTACAGCTCATTACATCTATTATAACTTCAGCATCCTTTTCCAGAGTTGTAATGGATTGTTCAGAAACCACTATAATGAAAGTAAAGCAAGAACTGGTTTTCTCTTGTTTATTTATCCACAGTGAATTTAATTTGCCATTATAGAAAATTATGTTGCTTTAAAAACCAGAGGATATTTATTTAAACCAGATTTCAGTGAGAAGCAAATAATGAAACAGATGATCTGTTTTTAGACATGAAATTATGAGGTGTGTATCCTACAATATCTGAGAATCTAAGCTGATATAAATGAAATAGACTATTTAAGAATGACATTGCTTATTTCTAAAGCTAGAAAACAAAAGAGTATAAAGCTCATAAAAGTCACCACACAAACATCTTAAGGTTTTTTTTGTCAAAATAATAAGACAGTTTTACAGCTATTTCATCTCAGCAGAAATTCAGTGGGGGTTTTGTTTCAGCTTGTTTATCTAGTTCAGCTCAGAGACAAGTTAATTGAAAGCTGAAAAACTGCTTCAAAATAGGAAAAGTCAAGTGTGATTTTTCTGCACTATCATAGAAGTAGGATGTGAGGGGACCACTTCTAATGCTTTCAATGTCTTGAAGGACCTTGTGGTTACTTCCTTTGACATAGAAAATGTGTATGTTAATAAATAAGAAACTTTTTCAATAGCAATCACATTTTGTTAAGAATTTAAAAACTGTACAGCCAAAGTAATTGTTTGCATTTTTTTAAAGTTGCTATTGTGCTCTGTACATGTATTTTTAGACAAACAAATCTTGACACCAACTACTAAGCAGAAAAAGTCCCACGAAAATAACAAATCTTTAACATTTATTTTAAAATAGGAAATTATGAGCTGCAATAAAAATTTATGAGCCAGATACAGTTTATCCTGTACAGATACAGTACAGATGCAGTTTATCCTCCCATCCTCATACAGTATCTCATGTCTCTCAGTCTTTTATTAAGTTTTAAAATGTTGCATCCTTGTGGATGACAGGAAATAATTTATTTTTTTTTTAAAGTTAAAGTAAAGTATACAAGGTATGAAGTACACAAGGTATTTGCTTCTATCTGCAGTTGGCAGAACTTGCTGAAACTGGTGAAAATTGCAGGTGGTCAGAGTCCACTCTTTAGGTGAGAGCTGCTACTCTTCGTGTCCATCAGCACCCTCTGATCAGTTCAGCAAACAGTGGAACCAAAACAACCTTGCAATCTTGCTTCCAAGTCTGTAAGCAAGGTACCACTAGAACTAGAGAGTCACACGTGATATTGATGGCAATAGGTTAAAATAAAGGTGAATGTCTGGATGACCTGAGTAACATATTCTGGCTTAATGCAATTCAGCGCTACTTCAGCTAAACCTTGGCTTTGATAACAGAGGCCTCCTAATTTGGAACAAACCAGATATTCCCTTCTTGGTAATGCCTCTGACACCCTGAACTTGGGTGAGTTTTCATTTTCAGAGACCTTGGTAGTGACACATGACTGACCATTGAATGTTGCAACTTCCTTTGAGTGAGATCTGGCACTAAGAGCTTCCTTAATTTCCCTAGGCTGCTCCCAGATTCTTTCGGCACTGATCTGAGTCCCAGTCAGCACAAATCCATGTAGCCCCATTAACTGCAAAGGAGGCCCATTGACAGAAACCATGGACTGAGCCTGATATATGCGTATGTGCATGTATTACATCTAATATAAAAGAAACATGGTAATTGTTTGGTAATGGCTGCCCTTCTTCATCTACCCACTCTGAGGTAGGAATTAGCTCTCTTGCTTCTTCTCTGATGAGCTAAACAGGTTGGCTTTCTCAGAGGAGGTTTCAATTAACATGCAAATGTCAGATTGTATGGAGAATAGCTGACACCTCTGTCTCGACCTTTGTGAACTTAATTCATAAAGCATTGTAAGCAAAATAAATTGCTTCTTTTCTGAGGCTGTAATTTCCAAGTACATTATACTTGGTATTCAGGAAGAAATTATCACTATGCTATCAGATAAAAATCTGGAACTAATAGAAACACACCATTTCTTGTCAGGGAAATACAAAACAAGGTCATGTAATTTCTGCACATAATTGTGATAATGTGAGGCCTAATTCTGCAAGACCATGAAATTCACGCACTGAACAGGAGTCCTGATCACACCGGTAATTCAGGAGTGGGTTCCTATTAAAATAACAATTGTGAATAACATTCTTAACTAGATTTGTTAGGATAACAAGGCACTGCAGCACAAAAAGGCACTTATCTTTGGATAAGACATATTAGATTTGATCATAGGATGCACATATAGATAATGACATTTAAAAGTTTCAGAGTGTCAGCTGACTTGTTTTTATCGCATATAGCTTTTGAAAGCATGTTGTATCAGTCCACCTGATTGGGGATATAGTATCTCAGTTGCTGATTTGAGGCAGAACTGGAGAGTGGATGCTCTCACTCCAAATCAGTAATCTAGTACAATTAGGCAGATTTCTTTTGACTGTGGTATTTTTGTGGATGGACCAGATCAAGGAGATGCAGCTTCTCTTAAAAAAGATTAAAAATATATAAAGAAAAAACCCCCATTTTTTAGCAAAGAATATATGAGTAGAACTATAATGGGAAGGGAGGGTGTTAAGTGCTGAAATCTCATGTACTAAACTTGCCTAAGCAAAATAACTGTAATGGGGTTACCGGTTTCAAAACAAGGCTCATATCGGTAACTTTGCCCCCTGAGCTAGTGCAGAGCTCTTGGGATAGCTCAGGCAGCCAGATCACTGACAAAGCTGATTCTTTAAAACACAAAATGAGGAGGAGAAAAAAAAAATCTCTTAATTTAAAGCAGGAACAAGTAATGGCATGGGGTAAAATAAGAGGAAAGGATTAGACTTCTGCCTAGGTTCTGCCAGCCTGGAGTGACTTGGAGCAGTTCAGAAAGGACCATACCCTTCCCTGGGAAACAACCCCCACCAGGGACTAGGAGGGGATAATTGCAGATGCATGAGGGTGTGTAAATGTAGGTGAGGATGGGTGGAATCCTAGCTGCAGTGGGAGGACTGGTGGAAATACCTCCTATGCCCAGCTTCCCCAGCCCTGGCAGCTGGTGGCAGGGAGGGGATGACTGCCAGCACAGGGGCTGGGCTGGCCAGATTGCACTTTGGCCCTTGGTGATGACAAGGTGAAGTGCTTTGCGAGGGTGGATAAAGCCCTCAGGTGTCCCTGTCCACACCAAATACGACAATCTGCCACAGCACCTGGGAGCCAGTAACTAAGGCAACTTGATGTCTAGTACTGAGCTCACCTGTCTTACTGCAAAAACATGCTCCATCTTTCCATGTATGATGCCCTGATGTGCCATAGTTGCATTCATTGAGGAGGAGGGCAGTAGCTCCTCTTTTACTATGCTTTTATCACCACTCAGTACAGTTCATGGAAGTGTGTGTGGTCTTGCCTTGGATTAGGTGAGGGAGTAATCAAGCTCTGACACAACGGCGGCATATTGAAAGGTAAGATTATTCCTCGGAGACAGATTTTCACTGCCACTAGATAAATCTGGTTAGGCTTCCTCGTGCCTACATTTATGAGTATGTTTGAATGAAGAAAAGACATGCTCCTTTTCCAGGATTCACTTGCTGCCTGGGTACTGAGTACCTCTCCCTGCCCTTCACCCATACTGGGAGCAGCCACAGCCTTTGCCAGGTGAAACTGCAGCTTCCCACACAACAAGACCCCAAGTCAGGGCATGTGGATGATACCGTAGGGTCAACAGCAGCTTATGGGTGGAGGTGCATTACATGAAATTCGGGAAAAAGAGATGCTTACATGATTATGAGACATTTACCATTGCACTCCTGAATTTCAGAAACTGATACCTTCTGCATACACACACCACTCTCTAACTGGGATTATTGACTGAACTGACAATGCGCTCATAGTATTGGAGTGACATTGCAGCAATCTTCGTATCTTTCAATACCAACTCCAGAAATAAAGAATATCTTATGCTGGTATCTGCATTATTTGTAAGACATTCTGCCTATTCATCACAATAATTTTACTTCTTCTCCCCTTCCATGTGTATATGCAACATATTACCCAGACTCCACCATTTTCTTTCTTTATTGTTCAAGATTAAATTTCTCAGAATTGTATTTTCTCTTCCAAGTAAGCCTGACCATGCAGTCTGATATTGCTTCCTTTCTGATAGTATTAGATTTCTCAACAGATGAAATATGGATGCTATTAGATGGCATTGACTTTTTTAAAGCTGTAAGTAGTGATTGATAAAATCAGTAACACAGATCATTTTAAGTGACCTTTCATCCTAATAATTCTTTGGCTTTGTCTGATAGGGAAATTAATTTTACATAATGTGAGAAGATATATTTACGGAGTCTTGAAAGAGCATGTCTTCTTCTGAGTTACTGAGACTAGCAGCTGTATTTTCTTTTTGAAGTTTGTGTCATTCTTTGTGGTAAATGACTGAAGATGTTTTTTGGCTCACTGTGTTAAAATTTTGTGCAGTGGAAAGTCTGTCTAATCTGCCATATAGTTGTTACAGTCACGCTGCGTGAGTTTAACTTTGTGAGGGTCTGCAAGAGGCAATCTGTAGATGAGCCTGCTTGCTATTTGAAGGTGGATGTTTGCACAGGTTTATTCTGAGAGACAGTAGCACCCTGACTTGCCATAGTGAGATCAGTAAAGTCTTGGAGATGGAGTGGCAAAGGGGCTTCTGCAGTGGGGGAGTCCTCTTGTAAGGCTGTAACAGTATTTAGAGAAAATGCATGTGGCTGAAGATGAGGGGGATGGGATAAAGCTGCTTTGCCTAGGGGCTGTGTTGTGCAGAGAGGTTAAGAGCTAGCTTGGGCACATGCATTTAGGGATGCAACTTGTGATCTGCAAGGAGAAAGGCTGGCATGAAAAGCTGAAACAAAGTCTAATAGATCCGTAACACAGAGGCATTGTTTTTTTCTCATTTTACGATAGATGAGTGCGTAGATTCCCAAATACAGACAAACCAGTGTCCCAGGCCCCTCTGAAAAGGAGCTGCAAGTTCTCACTAAGTGGAAGAGAGAGTTCCCACTCTTGTCCACAGACCAGTATCTCTGTTCAAACAGAAAGAGGACTGGTGTGAAAAGGCAGCCTGTGGCATTGGGGTTGGGATGGGAACGGAGCCAGAGACTGCAGTTATTGCTGCTACTGAAGTGAGACTAATGGCACCTGCTTCTGTGAACCGTGGAGATGGAAAGAAAGAGCTGGGTAAAAGCTGTGCTGGTAATAGAGCAGTAATATTGTTGATTCATCTTGTTGTAACACTCAGAGGGCAAATTTTGGGTGTCTGCTGCATTGAGTGCTGGGTAAATATGTAACTGCCATTAACAAATGAGAACAAAAGTCAGCTTTGATTTGAGAACTCCATTCTAACTGAGGGTAAACTAAAGACATGACAGGTCCAAATAACTTGGAAATGTCATGTTTTGAAGCATGGTGCAGAGTAACACAGAGAACTACTCTTTTTTGATAACTGAGAGTAGGATTCTGGAGCTATAATACATGACCATGAAAGGTCTTCCATCAGCCTCTAATTCAATATTGTATTTTTTGTCTTTCAGAAGCTTAAACAGGGTTTTTAGGAGGGGCTCAAGATGACTGCTGGCAACAAAACTTGACTTTTTTCTTAATGAAAATAATGAAATAAACCTGGTTTCATATTTAATTTTTTATGCTACTAAATATGAAGATTATTACAGGTAACTGGTATTTTGTTACCTTTCCTCTGTGTCTCCAGACACAGAGAAGAACACTTAAGTTTGCACAGCACTGTAGACTTAGAATTACTAAACAATTTCCATTCTCAAGTCCTGTTCTCAGTTGATTCTGCCTTCTCAAATAAGATTGAATACAAGTGGATTACATATTATACTGCCTTTCCCACGGCTTGGTGGCTTTGCAAGCTTCAGCAAATCTGATCTAGCAAATTTTGAAAAAGTCTGACACAAAGCAGTTTAATTTCCTTATGTCAGAATTCTTGGAGCTCTTTAATCTGAACTGCAGTGCCTCAGTTTGGAGCAGGAAATGAAGCTCAGTAGGAGGGTTTGATTTACAACTGGGTCAGTTTTCGGTTTTCCCTCTCACCTAAATCTGGCCAAGACATAAACCTCTGAAAAAAAAATACCACTATTTCACATACTCTTTAGATATATGGTGCTGAGGGTAAGTTCTTGGATGATTTCACCTCCAGACCTAAGGCTCCAGCCCAGCATAGTCTCAGGAGCTCTTTCTTTGTAATTGGGCATTGGAGCCAAGGATGAAGAAATGCTACAGTTGCAGTTCAAGCATATGGATGCATAAGGCAAAGTGAAAAGCAGGTGAAGATGCTGCAAACTAGTGAATGAGGAACAGATGTAAAGATAGACAAGATTATCTGAAGAGTAGTAATAGGAGCAGGGTAAAAAGCACAGTGAAGAGCTGAAATATGAAGCAAGAGAAGATGATGGGGAGGCAGGTGGGTCTGTAATGAAGAGAACATATGATCTTCTAAGATCAAATTCAGGATGGGTGAGTTTATTTAGCATCTTTCCCAGCAAATGGACTAGAAATAATGTCAAGTAAAATGTGAAGGTCTTCCTACACAGAAGGCAGGGGTTTGCTCTCTGGTCCACTAGCTGAGTTTGAAGGGATTAATAGATTGAAGCAGCCCAGTTGGGGTAAGGACTTCTTTGGGGTGGAACACAGAGGTAACTGAGGTGCCCCATACACACAAGAGACAATGGGGCAGTGCATCAGAGGGAAGCAGAAAAGTGCTGAGACATTTCAGTGGAAAGCCCCCTCAGTCACTGTGTGGGACAAACCACTCCTGAGGAACACTGCTGCAACATTAAGCAGACAAGTCTCTACTGATAACATTTGAACAATACTATCAAAATGCTGGCAGACATGTTTCAGAACATTCTAATATCTTACATAATATCAGCCAATGATTGAATTGCTTTGCCAAGCTTCATCAAGAAAACTGGGACAGATTGGCAGAGCACATCATACCGCAGGATGCATGACACTTCAAGGGAGAGAAGTACAAGAGAGAGGAGATACTGAACTTAATATGTTGTGTATTAACATTAACAGCAGAAAATAGAGCTCTGTGTGTTTCTATGCCAAACCTGAAGTGATCCATCCACCTTTGTATGGTTAACCCTAGCACTTCTTGACATCTGGGTTAAGGGTCTGCTAATCTCCTCAAGGAAGGGACTGCAAAGGGTTGACAGCATTTGAGCAGGGTCGATGTAGAGATGCAATGAAAGGACCAAGCAGGTAACAAACTTAGCAGGTAGCCAAGGGCATTGATCACAGCAAAGTGACAGTCCTGCAGCTGGAGCACAGACTGAATGTGATACCTTGGCTGGGAGCAGAAAAACGGAAAGGCTGTTGGAAAGAACAGTCATGAAGGAAGGAGGCTGTGTGTGTGTCTGTACGTGTGTGGTGCCTTGCACTTCCATTCAGTGCCAGGGAGATGTGAGCAGCAGCATTTCAGTTGTGAATGACTGATGCAGGCTTGCTTTGAACAAGCAGCCTTGAATCTCCACAAAATATTTGTTGGAGGTAATGTTTGCAATACATTTCAGATATGAGAGCAATGCACTTGATTCGAACTGAGGAGGCTTTTGTGAAAGATGATTTGTCTTGCGGGGAAATCAAGTGCACCCTTGTTGGGGCACAGGGACCAGGAGATCACTCAGCAGTCTCAGCAGGCCCCCTGAGCAGCAATGTGAGGGGCTGCTGGCTCCTAGAGATCTCTTGAGTGCAGTCATAACGTTAGTACAGGGCAGACACCTTCCCCTGTGCTCCTCACTACATCCCAAGTTTGACCACCTTGATGGGATCCAGTATGAACCATCTCATGATCATTGAATGCTTGTTTGTAGAGCTGCTAGAAAAAAAAATAATGAATTTGCAAGAGCAAACTCAATTAATTGAATTTACTCATTCGGAAAAGTTTCCTGAAGCATTGTTTGAGATCAGCATCCCTTTAGCATATGTATATCCTGTAAGTGCTAGGAAAAATTCAATATGCAGGTCATGAAGCAGACCTTTGGGTGGCCTCTCAGGGAAATTCAGGGATATTTCAAAGAAGACTGAAAAGTGTTCCTCTAAGGCAATGGTTTTCTGGCAGAGATGGCCTAAACTGCCCTTTTTGATCACAACATCAACACAAAGAAATGTGTCAGGGTCTTACTTTTAAAACTGAGTAGGTTTCAAAGCTCTCAAATACTGGATTTAGCAGAAACATATAATATAACAATCTTATGTTAACAGTATATTAACGTAAATTTCATGCTGAGTGCTGCTTCATCTGCACTTGGATTGAGACTAAAATGAGGCACATGTCTTTGGCCCTGTCCCCTGCAGCTTCAGTCCCCAGGCTGGGACCAGGCTCAGGGTTTCCTTCCTGCAGAGTGAAGGGAGAAGTTGGCTTGTACCCAGGTCCTAACATAGACTTGGGCAATGTCTTGGTCCCTTTACATCCAACAGAGCCTAACAGATATTGTGTGTAGCACAGCAGGCTTTTTCTTGTCTTGCAAAGGTCTGCATAAGAGAAATTAGCTTTGAGACATACTTTCAGTGAAGAAATAATGTGCTTAACATAGCCAGAGAACTTAGAATTCATGCCTAAGTAACACTTTCCTGAAGACACAGTTTCCGTGGGATGGACTTTTCCACAAGTATTAATGATCTACCTTGAAAATATAATTCTGTAACTCAGCTCAGGTTCTTCATATAAGTGAAAGAACATAAATTATGAGCTTCAGAGTCTGAGTCAGGGCAGATAGGTAACACTTAACAGGGTTTGCAAACTGGTTCTGCTGGTGGCTGCATCATATTTCTATAAATGCTGATTTCAGTGCTGATAGCATCAGCATAGATCTATTGAAGCAGCACTGTGTCTCCAGAAGAAAAAAAAAAAAAAAGGAAGAAAAAACCCACCTCAGTTTGGAGTTGAAATTTACTTTTCTCTCTTCTTTTAGGCTCGTGGGTTTTGTATTACTCATTTAATTCTGTGGTCACTTTTCAGGAGCTCCTGCAGGGGATTCTGCCTCCTCCTCTTCCCTGGGAAGAAGATTATACAGGGGTTTTCCAGCTGTGTTCAAGCATTGAGCAAATATGAACTTTAAAAATGAAAAATCTGTCTTTTTAAAAGGTGAGAGCCCAACATCTCTGCACAGAATTGCAGGAAATGATGGATGAAGTTTGGAAGCTTGTTATGAACATGAGTGGTGCTGCTGCCTGATATATTTGTTTTGTACTTAATTGTGGCCTAGCTTTAAATGAAGCTAAATGCCAGAGCTGTCAATCTAGCTCAGAAACGGTACAAAATCTGGGAGTCTGGCTGCAAAGCTCATGTTGCTCAAGGCAACCTGCATTCACAGTCAAAGAAAAAGGTAGCCCATCTTGCTTTTCCTACAACACACAGTCAGCCATTTGGGTGATGTATATGCTGCTGTCTACTGTAAGTGTTGGTGATACTTTCCATGTAGAAAATGCCATTAGTGTGACAGATATTCACTGCCAACACATTGAAATGGAGAGCCTGCTACAATTCAAATAGAAATATCCTGGGAGATTCTCAGCTATGTTGAATTAAGGAGGGAAGAATAGATCAAATGTTTTTTTTCTAAGCCCTGTTAACTCCATGAGAACATGTAACGGTTTGGATCCGGCTTTCCCGCCGAATGCTCAAACTTTACAGTTTGCAGCCTCTCTTCCCCCCACCTCCTTTGTGAACACAAGGGAAAGGGAGAAGGGAAAAGCTACTGAAATACTGAAATGACCAAACCAAAGCTGTATAAAAATATAATGTATTTACACTTACATACAATTGGAATATATGTACACAGAAGAAGGGACCCCGAACACCTCCCCCCGCCCCGAAGGGAAAAGGGAAAGGGAAAAAAAAACCCAAACCAGATATACACAATCAAAATCCAGGAGTAACTAATAAAGAACTAACAAAAGAAAATCTTACTACTCCCTTCGAGACAGTAGAATTGCACTAAGCGATCACTGGCACTCTCCGCTTCCCAAGGTCCACAAGGCCTCACTGGGCCTCACTCCTCCACACGAGCAGAGCCGACAGCAGAGAACCTGCTCCCGGATCCACCGGAAAGGAAAGAGAGGGAAGAGGCTTCTCCCCCTTTTTATTTATACCCTGGTTTATGTAAAAAAATCGTATGGAATATTGGGGACATGACCACTTTCTCAGTTACAACCTGGTTACTAAGGAAGGTTTAAAATTAAAACCACTACAGAACAGGACACAGCTGTGAGTCCCTTACACATTCTTTGCCAAGTTAGAAAGCAATTATTCTTCATAAATCTGTCTTTTTAAATCCAAGCAGATCGATTGTCTCGTCTATCCTTTCCCTGTGCAGGCACCCGGAAAGGCTCTTTTAGCACCACCTACAACTAAGTACCCCTCTTATCAGGAGAGCCACACCATGGAAGGGATGGAAGTCCTATCGGCCTTGCATATCCCTTTATAATGGTGGATGTAAAGGTACGTTCAGATTTTTAGTATTTTAACCGAGAAGTTTCTGTGCTGGTTTTAAACATTGCCTTGGCTTTAGATATCTGAAATAGGACACTCCTGAAAATTCATTTTCAATCTAATAAGCAGAGAAGTGTTGCAAGAATACAGGATAGTTTCCTTACGTATAGTGTCATGGTTGCATCAGCATGGAGCCTCCGGAGCTGTGCTAAAATTGGCTTGGTTACAAGACAGTCATCTCCTAATAGCCCTGTTTTGCCAAGTCACCCTGGTTCTGAAAGTCAAAAAGGCTTCTATCCTTCCTGGTGACCTATAATCACAGCTAGACATCCAGCAGAGAAGACAAATACTGTTTGGTGCAGTTGTGAGCAAAGCCTATGTAAAAATATGAGACTTGGGAAGATCAGTTACCTTCAGGTCTTTAAGGTATTCATTGTGATCTGAATAACAGATTAGTCTGGATGATTTTCACTTTTTTTTTTTTCTTCTCCAGATAGAGAGAATGCTTTGCAGTATTTGTAACGTGCATTTTGAGATTGTGCTGATTACAGCCATTACTGCTATGGTTTGTCTTCTCTGGCTGACATTTGGTGGATTTACTAAGGCCCTAAAAACCCAGCAAGTGCCATGAGAAAGGGAGAAGAGTTAGCATAAATCGTTGTTTCCGATGCTGCTGTGGCACAGCAATGAAAGAAAGAGCGTTCATTTTTCTTTTTTTTAGTTTCATTTTAAAGGCCAACTATTCTGTTAAACAAAACAAGAAAATGAGATGTTTCTCCTTATCAACCAGTCTCCAGACAGAGTCCAGCAGGAGAAATGAGCCAAGGAAAGATGAGAGGTGGGATGTGGTGTGGAACAGACCCAGCAGCAAGTCCTAGGTCAGCTGCTTGGTGGCACTAGGCATGACTGGGGCAGCCTGGAGACACACTTGCATCACTGACAACTTAAATATAGGGGAAAAGTGTGTTCTAGGTGTGAAGAAGTATGGGAATTTTTGCTGTCACTTAGGAAATTTCTGGTTTACCTCTGTGGGCATCATGGGACAGTCCTCTGGGGTCTTAGTCCCACTTCTGATCACAGTATGGTCGACTTCAAAACTAGGTGAGATTGTCCGTGGCCTCATTCCATTGAATTTTGGAACTCCAGGATGGAGAAACCACCTTTTCTTTGGGCCACTTTTCTTGTGCTTGAGTATCTACCATCACGATGGAAATGCCTTCCTTGATTCACTTGCTGCATCTCTGACCACTGTCCCTTGTCCTTTTCTGGTGTCTATCTGTTAAGAGTCAGGCTTTGTCCTCTCTGTAACTCACCAGGCTATTAGTCAGCGGGTGGCATTACTGATTCCCTCAAAAACAGCAAATGAAGAAACCAGAACTGAGCCAATACTTTCATAATAGTTTCTGGGGGCCTGAAAGGCCATGTGAATTTCAATTTGTGAATAATTTCTGCTACAAAAGCAGAAGGAATTGAGAAAAGTCAACAGCTGAGCTTTGGATTGTCAAGGGATGATGGGAGAGAAAAGGGTTAAACAACCTGGAAGCTGGACTGAAACACTGCTGTTATTTTGACCTATCTGTAATTGGTTGCTGATGTTTTAGCTCTACAAAAATGGAGAGGAAAGCTATGACCATTACTTTCTTAGCTCCAGAGGAGACCAGAGCACAGCTTGCTGGAGACTTGCACAGGGGCTTTGCTCCAAAATTGGTGAGGTGTCACTGGGCTTAAACAAGAGGGCTTCCACTTTCTCGCAGCATCTCCTCTGCAGTGTTGGCCAGTAGAGCTACATTTTTAAACACTGAAAATGTGGAAATCTGCAGCTGTGAATGCTCTGATAAATCACGGAAAACCAGGGCTAGAAAGATTCGCAAGGGCTCATTTAATTTTTTCTCCAGCCTCAAGGCAAGTTGTACCACTTTATCACCTCTAACCTGTCTGATCTGTCTGTAGCATGACAGAAATTTCAATCCCCACAACTGCTGCCCTTATCTGCAGGATTTTTTTCCCTATGCATACTCTGATTTTCACTTGCTTTAATTCAAGCTCATTGCTCCTGTTTGCTGTAGACATTCCGATCCATTTTTGACAACATTTTACATAGATGGAGGATTATGTTTCTCTTCAGGCTTTACATATTTAGGCTAAACCCCAGTTCAGTCATCCTTTGCTCTCAGGATGTTTTCCACCCCTGCTTGGCAGCTAGGCTCCCTGCAAGCCCCACTCCTCGAGCCACAGCACATTACCCTGGTTGGTGTGGAAGGGTAATTTCCCATTGTATGGGCTCTGCTCCTCCTGTATCCAGACAAAAAACATCTATCTTCTCCACAACAACATGACAATTGTAGATTCATGTTCACTCTGCAGTCCACAACCACCCTCTCAGCTCTTTTTCTTGGCTGAGCTGCTGCAGCTGAACCAAGTCTGTTTGCACAGCTGATTGTTCCTGCCTATCTCACACGTGTCTCTACTGAACCACATCCTTTTCCCAGGCCTTTTCCCCAGCTTGTCATCATTGCTTTGAATTGTCATCCTGCCCTCGTTCAGCCCACCGCTCCCATTTGCTTTGCCTTGTCTGTAAGCTAACAGGCATACACTCCATCACCTGCACCTTCATCAGATGCTCTTCTCTTCAATTGACCCTGATGTTTCTGGACATAAGAAAAATATGTGATCCTTTACCTGCCATCCACTTAAGAGCTTTAAAGAACTGAGTCTTAGAGAAGTGGCCTTTGGTTCTCCTTGCAGCAAGAACCACCACCAGCAGAGCTGGGTGCATTTTCAACTGATACAGTAATGATTGCTTCCTCTTTCCAATTGCTTCCTTTCATGTCAAAGAGCTCCTGCACTTGCAAATGAAGGAGAGGATATCTGCTTATAACACATACTTCCTTTCACACAGGTTTTAAGTTCGGGGAATGGCAGTGGCATATAGGAGAGCCTTTTGCTTAGAAGGATGCCAATGCTCTTAATAAATGAAGTCTGTAGAAAATCATAGCTCACCATTATAAAAAGAGCCATAGCATGCTATGGCTGTACCCAGTAACTTCAAACTGGTAATGAATAATGCCATAACAGGGTGCTTGTGGAAACATGAGCTGATATAGGACAGACCCCTCTGCCATTTCACGTGTGGTTTTGGACAGCAGAAATGTCTGAAAGTGCCTGGTCCTGTGCCACTGAGAGTCACACTGAAACAGGACATTGGACATTAAAACAGCTCCTCTGAAGTAGTGATAATCTCCCTGTTGGTTCTGTGAGTATCCTGCCACTTCTGACTTGCTTAAAACTGAATTTTCAGGTGATCTGTTGCTGTTACTAAAAAAGGGCAGTGAACTTCTGCCTCTCCATGGGTATGCTCTTTCACTGGAAAGCCACAAGTAAAGGCGGAGTTTGTGTGGGGAAGTCCTGTGCTCTGGAGCCCACTGAGATGCCAAGGGCACTAGGGTTGCCTGATGTCTTCCATAAACCAGTCACATAACATTGGCTCCTGTAGTACTCAGTTAAAACATGCCCAGTATACAGCCTATCTGAGATTGGCAAGTTAAATAGGCAGTCCTAAGATTTAACATCTTACTGGACACAGTAATGACTGGCTTAAAACTTGGGAAAACAGAAGAAAAATTCTGTGTTTGCTTGCTGATGACTCCGGGCTCAGGGTAAATGTTTTCAAACTTGCCATGAAAAATATATACTTAGAAATATAACTGATTAGGAAATTGAATGTCTATGTCTGCATGCAACTCGTGAATTCCAGCATCTGGAGCTTTGAAAAAAGCCTGAATGTGATAAGGTCTGCAAACAAACTGCGATTTTATAGGACCAGTGCTAACACAGTAGACATGGCAGCAGAGGCAGGGCAAGAGGGAAGCATGTTAAACTAGCATTACAACAAAACATTTCAGAAAATATCACTCCCTACTTACACCTGGGGCAAAAATGCTACCTGAAACAATTTTACTCCTTCCCTTTATGTTTTCTCTACTAAGAGGTGCTATTTTAGATTTCTACTCACTTCATCAAATTATCTTCACGGACTGCTTTCTCTCCCTGGGCTGAATCCACCCTGAGAGGAGCTCTTTAGAAGGCTATGCCATTCTGTCGAGTCTGAATTTGGTCCACTATGTTCGATTGTCCTACTAATGTATCTGTCTTGGGTCCAAGTGCTCTCCTGATTTGAACTATAATTATCCTAAAACTAGATTTTTCTAAATTTCATTCCCTTGTAGCTTTTTATAGTTCTGTGAATTAATTATTCAGAGCTCATGGAAGTTCTCGGCAGTGCTTTTCCACAGCTTTTATGGACACGGGTGCGTTTCGCTCATAGGGCAGAGCATGCACTAGAACTCCAGATGGGGACAAGGGAAAGACTTTGTCCAAATGTTAAACACGCTGAATTCAGCGTGTCCTCCTCTGACACCATGTTGAATCTTTTGAGACACAGACAATTTCTGAGACTAATAGTGTCTGTATTCGCTCCCTGGCATTCATAGGCTTTAAAGTCTCCCTGCCACCTGCAACACTGTGGAGCAGCTTGGGCTGCTGTGAGCATAGGGACCAGTGTGGCTGCAGAGCTGAGCACTGCCAAAAACACCCTCACATTTTGGCTGGGGTGGGGACAAAGTGCAGCAGGTGTGCAGTGGGGAGACTGTAAAGGACAGACTTCTAGCCTGGAACCAGAAGCTGCGGAGAAGTCAGCAATCTCATTTTGCTGCTGAGAGCAAGTGGATGTGCATTTGGGAATGGCCGAACTCTGTGGGACGTGTGAGAGGAGTGTCTCTCTGGGATGCAGGCTGGGGAAAATGTGTTCAAATAAAGCCAAAAGGCTTTGTTTGAAATTCACTTGAGTTGGAAGTTAGGAGGCATATGTGGAGGGCATGGAGGCACCAAAACACGGGCCTGTGAGGCTGTTGCTGGCACAGCTCCTCTGGCTTCCTCAGCTGGAGCCTGAGCAATCTCCAGAGCAGGTGTGTAGGGAGAAGCACTCACATTGGGGTGTCACTCCTCTCACTTTGCTCATCCCATCTGCCCAGGGAGTCACAGCCCCTTCTTTCTCTGAACCCTTTCCCATGGAGGCTGCCATTCACACACTGGGGATTTTCCTTCACCACAGAGGAGAAAAAGGTCTGTGCTGCAGCCACCAGGCTCTGAGCAGGACCCCGGTTCCCCCGTGTTTGGCTCTGCAGAGGCAATACAGCAGCAGAAAATGAGATTGAGCCTCTTCAGCCTCCCACATCCTCCTTTGGGTAAGTGCAGAGTGTGTACTTTAATTAGTGATGATACATGAGGGAGACAGGAGATGAAGCAACATTCAAATTAAGTATCTGCAGAGCTGGTGAGAAGGTAAATATGAGCTCCCAGACTTGGGGGATTTTTTTTCAGTCCCTTCTTCTGCAGCACAGTTTGAGATTTAATTTAAAAAGCAAAGAAATCATTGTTGCAGAATTTTTTTCCCCCAAATCCACCTCTGAGGTCCACGTTCACAGGCTTCTGAGCTTTATGACACTGCAAAGCCCAGGGTGGGTTAGCTGGGCTTCCATTACAGCTGGGGCCCAGGTCCTTCCCAAGCACGGCATTTCATCAGGCAAAGGGTGAAAAAATTCATCTTCCCAGCTGAAAACCCATGGGGAGCGTGGTGGACTGATGCCTGCATGACCCTCCTGCAGCAGATCACCCACAATAGAAACCACAACAGGTTTGGAGTCTTTCCTCTGGAGTGGAGGCTTCGGTGACCTGCTAACCGGCCTTTTTCCCATCACGTTGCACTTTTGGGGGGACTGTGGGGGCACCTCTGCCCCCACCCCTGCATACATTTGTGCTCCTGTGATCAGGAATCAAAGCTCACAGCCATGTACTTTGTACCACTCCCCATCCTGGGACATCTGAGCAACTCATACTTCACAATGAGCATCCTCCTTCCTGCTGGCATGGACAGGGGCTTCAGACTGAAAGTGAGTGGGATGCTGAACACAAATATTACATGTATCAGAAGGATAAATGAAGGTTTATTGAAGAATAAATTAACCTTACATTTAAAATTTGATATTTCTTAAGTGCTTAACTTCCTCTATACCCTATATGACAGATTTTTGTTTACTTTTGTAAATAATACTGTATTTAATTATTGGACAAAGCACGCTTCGTAGCAAAATATGTTTTTTTAAAGCATTTTGAACATGTATTCACACCCCCTTTGCTATTATTTCACTTTAATAATGATTTTGGTGTTTCAGTATGAGTCAGGCAACAACAGAGGAATTGCTGAAAATTTTTTGCTAAAAACATCTCTGAAAAACCAGTTATGAGTCAGAGGAAACAAAGCTGAATTTTACTGGTTCAGGTCTGGTTTGGGTGAGTCTGTAATTTTAGAAACCAAATTCCACATCTGGAATTGTCTACAGTTTGGCTGTTAATAGGATGTCTTTGTTTTTATTTCAATGCCACCTCCAGGAGATGGGACCTGCTTTGGGGAAGGAGTGGCTGCCAGTGGGCACTGATGCCTGGCAGATAGAGCCCTACTACAGGAGATTCCCTGCAGAGATGACTCAAAAGAAACAGCCTTTTTTCCATGGAAAAATGCATTGCTGATGTGAAAGAAAAGCATAATGAAAAGCAGCCAGGAGATAAAGACAGCAGAAGACCCAAAATGCTCCAGAGTCCCTACTTTTGCTTTCTACCCCTGCTACTGTAACTTATTTACCTACCTTTTTGTTACCAAAAATTAAATTCTATATGCCATTAAAGGGTGGTTGCTCCTGACATAAGCCCAAAGCAAAGCTGCAGTTGTGTCACTCTGGGGATTTCATGTGTGCAAGGGCAGAAACATGCTCTTTGCATGGTTGAAGCCAAACTGTACATTAATTATTAAGTGCTGAAACCCTTACATAAAAGGTGACCCAGTACAGTGTTTTTTAGGAATTCATCTGGTTTAGGAAATCATCATGTGCCCTTTATTATTCCTCAGTCTCTGTCAGTGTGAAGGGATGTCTCTAAAGTCTCTGTCAGGCAGAATAAATGTTATTCAGAAACCCTCAGCTTGAAGTAAATAACTCAGTTTCTCTTACTTGCCTGGATATCATTTTGTGTAGAACAGGATACCTGATATCATGATAATGTGAAGAATCTGGTGGTATTTGCATGGCAATCTGAGCTCGGAGGAGCTGCTGTGGCTTCACTAAGCTGTGCCTTTGGATGCTGTCAGGCAGATCAGCTGAGCGCAGCCGCACCAGCAGGTGCCTCCAGCACCAGGTCCCTCACCAGAACACCCGTGGGATGCTGATGAGAACACAGTATCACATGTTGTCCAGGATCCTGCTAGTGGGCTCTTTTATTGGATTACTGTCTGTTTGGAGGGAAAAATATCCTCTGCTTGAAGCAAAATGCCTCATGGTTTGTGTTATGATAAAAGGTGATCCAACATCCATGAAACTGTGAGTCTTTTCAGTTGCAGAGTTGCTGCCCCTCTCTCCACTGATTTTATAAAAAAAAAAAAAAGCATGTTTTGATAGTCCTGTGGCAAAGATAGTGCAGGATGCTTGGCAAAGCTAGAAAGTAGTCTGCCCATGAAATAAGTCCTGCCATTTCAGCTGATGGGAAACACACATGGATTTTTCAGGCCAGCGAGTGAAACGTAGTTTTCTGAATGTTTGGAATTAAGTGTGGTTTTCACTACTTGAAATCAAAGCTTGAGGCAGGAGAATTGGGACATTCCTGCAACAGCATGGATGATCTGGTGATTATCTAAATGTGTAATCAATATCCCTATTTACTTATTAGTGTGCATCTGTCAAATGCTCAACAACATGATTACCCTATTTAAGTATTCTCTTCAGGCATAAACCAACGTTTTCAAAATTACTAACTTTTTTCTCATTGAAAGTGTTGTTAATTAATACTTTCAGTGTCCTCCCCCGAGATTTGCTTACTCTTAATTACCAACAGGAGCAATACAAGAGTGCTCCACCACCAGTGCCAAAATTAAACTGACTTCCTCCAAATTGCACCAAATGATTCACATGGCTGTGCCTTCAGGTACTGAGAGGGAGACCTTGATCCCACGGGAAATGCTGCTTTATGAAGTCCTCTGTTTTCACAGAATCCCAGAATGGTTTGGATTTGAAGGGACCTTTAAAAGTCATGTAGTCAAACCCCCTGCAATGAGCAGGGACATCTTCAACCAGATGATGTTGCTCAGAGCCCCATTCAACCTGATCTTGAAAGTTTCCAGGGATGGGGCATCCACCACCTCTCCGGAAAATCTGTTTCAGTGTCTCACCACCCTCAATGTAAAATATTTCTTCCTTTTAGTTTAAAATCATTACCCCATGTCCTACTGCAACAGGCTCTGCTAAAAACTCTGTCCCCATCTTTCTATAAGTTCTCTTTAAGTATGGAAATGAATTTTAGTATTAAGTATTTCAGGTTGGATTTATGCAGATCGGAGCAGCATGAAGACAGGAATGGTTTGAATCTTGGATGAGAAGTGCAAATGTGATGCAAGGACCATTAACCCAGTGTGCTGGGACAGTGGCACCCAATGTGCAGAATCCCCTGGCTTTTGCAGGGCTCTGGAAGGCATCTCAGAGCATGCAGACTGGAAGAGGACTACGTTAGCATCCTGTTGGCTCCAACATCCCAGAAAGCATTGTCAAGTTTCTTTCTTTTCCTCTTTTGTTCAGCCATATGAAAAAAAGCTGTCTCAGCAAAACTGAAAGTTGCTGTGGGGAAATACAAGGTTTAGTGTATTATTTTTCATTGCCCCAATTGAACAAAAATACTTTGTTTTGTTTTGCCTTTTAAAGCTTTTGTAATGCCAAGCTCAAACACTGATTTTCATTTAGATACGCCAGTATGTTTTTCATACTTAATTTCTGACTTTTGCATTTTCAGGTCATGGTTCAGAATAGTAACAAGTAACAGCATTGACATTTTCTGCTGCATAGAAACATTTGAGTTTTCTTACTCTATTCCAGCTCTCTCAGCATAAATTTGCCACCTTGGACCACAAAACCAGAGTTTACCCTGTTATATCTCATAGACATGACAGTTTTTCAATGGCTACTTTACTCTGTGGGACCACATCCATTTCAAGGGCTCCTCATTATTTTCTGCTCAGACAAATTAAACATGTCATTTGCTGTTTTGAAATTGCTGCTCCTGCCAGCATGAGGAAATAGCCTGGGTGGGAATGCCAAGCCCAGGTGGGAATGCCACAGGATCACAGGCAGACACTCAAGGCCCTGCTGTTCTGCCCTGATGGTGGGTATCCTCGTGTGGAGACTGCGGGAGAACAGGATTGTTGGTAGATGCAACTGGAAATAAGCATGTACAGGCTATGGAGTGTAGGAAATTCCATTTTTTTTGTTACTAGATCCAGCTATAATGCCCCTGGCACCAAACTTTGTTTGATGATAAATCCCAGCAAATACTGTGGCAAATCCCAGAGTGAAAAACTGCAGTAAAGCACCATAGAGAGAAATGAGGCTTTTAAATTTTCCCTATTTAGCAAGATTTTTCCCTTTTTGTGTAAGAAACTTTCATATAAAAATCTTATCTAAACCATCTAACTTTAGTGTCTGACACAGCAACTGCAGCCTGGGAGGTCCTTTTTAGATTTCCATGTAATAAACTGGTACTCAACAGTAAATGAAATGAAAATGTGCCAGTTTAATTCATAAATTCTTCACCTCTGTCAAACCTAATTTTTTAAAATATTTCCACCCTCAGTCTTTCTATTACGGGAGAGAAAAACCACGCAGCCAATTTTCCTTTATGTTACTCTAATTGTTGCTCTCTTTGACTTTGAAAAGAACACCAAGTGTTCTCATATATGTAAATACGCCTGATGGCATTGACTGTTCATATGCTAAGGCCCCGTAGGCACTGGGTGTCCCTGGGGCAACCTTAATAAAAATGTAGGTAGCAAGTGCATTTTTTTATTTGTCCAGCTGTGCCGGCTCACATCTGCTGTTCTCAGGCTTGCTGCCAATCACCACAGCTCTTAACATTTATTTTTCCTCGCAGGGGAAGAAAGCACCCAAGACAATCTCCTGCTAAGAGAAAGAAGAGCAATCATGCAAAGATGGATTATTGACACAATTTTTGTTACTTTTTTTTTAGTCTATCTGATGTTACTGGCACAGTAGCAGACATAGCAAGTAGGTTGGAGATGAAAAAGCATGCAAAAAATTACATTATTATTGTGTTGCAGCTAAATTCTCTTAGCACTCATTTGCCCTTGCTCCACATTATATTATTCAAACTAAACAAAGATACTTTGGAGGTAACTAGTAGATGCCCTCCCTCCCATTTATCCCCATCCTACAAGGTCATTTAAAACAGGCCAGAGAAGTATACTAGAAAATACTGCAGGGAACAATCATGCTTTGGCAGGAAAATTCATTGTAAAAACCTACCTGCTCTTTTCCACTTCCAATCTCAGTGATCCAGATGACTGGCAAAAACCACTTGGCACATTTGTTTTGGTACTACAAATCTTCGTTCGTGAAGCCTAGCCATGATGATGATGATGATGACATTAAATACTAGTTCTGTCTGTTCAGGCCATTTCTGCTTGCCCACACTGCAAGCAAGAGCCATGTGTGCAGCTGGCATTTCCCAAGTTATGTTTGCCTGTTAAGTGTGACCTGGAAATGCAAAGAAGCACAAAGAGGGGTTAAACTGATGCAGGCAAAGATTCAAGCCCTGGCATCTGGTAGTGAAAAATAGGAGGCTTTATAGATGAGCATCTAGAGGTTTATTACTGGAATTCAAAAATTATCAAAGAAAATAGAAACAATTTTCCTTCTTATTTCCCCAAGCACCTGCCAACCAGTTTATCACAGGCAAATAACACTGGTTCATTTCTCTGTTACTGTTCTCATTCGAATTTCTCTAAAGTGATTTCTGACACTTGAGGGATTTCCAAAAGCAAGATTAAAAGAGGATTTAAAAAGTATAATTACATTGTCTTTTGAAACATTGCTTTCTTCTGTCAAATGTACATCTTGAGGAAGCTCAATGGTGGAGGGAGTGCCAGGGGTGCTCCTCCAACCTCTCCTTCAAGGTTGTCCTGCGAATGGCCCAGCCAGGCAGGAGTTCATTCCCAGGTTAAAGTGCTGACCAGCAGCTTTCCCTGGGGAAGTGTGTGCCATTTACCTCCAGGACCACAGTGTGACCAGGATGACCATGTCCCCAGCTCAAAGCCAGAAGACATGTTTTTGCTGTCACTGTTTGCAGTGGAGGCAAGTCCTGGCTCTTCTGGGAGAGCAGATCAGAGCCTGTCTGACCCACACAGTCTTTCTGCCAGACACCCAGTCTGAACACATCTGGAGCAATTGGCTGCCATCAAAGACACCACCAGCACTTTCCATCTCAACAATCATGACAGATAACGGAAGACAAACAGGGAAAAATTGGGCTGAATCCTTAATCCTTGCCAGCAGTATCTTCCTTTGCTTTTTGGTGCTGGGCTGCCCAGGTCAAGTTGATAAGCTTCTCAAAAAGGTAAATATCGCTTTAATCTCTTCCTCAAGTTAATCATGGCAAACCACAGGAAGGCAGATAATAATTCAAGATTAGCAATAGCCTTATGAAGCTCACATTATTACGGAAGAAATTTAAAAACTAGCAGCATGCCACATACCTCAAACACTTTAGTTTCCATTTAATCCCTTGATGATTAAACCTCAGACAGCCAAAGGAATTTCACACATTATCTTCAAATTCAGCATAGTTGGAATGATGCAGATGAATCTAATTTAATCTGTCTTTGTTTCTCCTGACTGTGGAAACAGAACGAAAGGTAGAAAGAAAAATCAAACAAAAGGTGAGATGCCAGAGCAGCTATGGATTTAAGTTTGTGGAAGTCCATGCTAGGTCAGCATGGGATTATTACAGATGGACTTCACAAACACATTTCATCAAAAGAAGAACTTCAGAAAAGCCAGACACACCCAGTGGGAGCAGTTTTGCAAATGCCTTTATAGAATCACAGACTCATTAGGTTGGAAAAGACCTCTAAGATCATCGAGTCAAACAATTAACCTAACAGTGCCAAGTCCACCACTCAATCATGTGCCTAAGTGCCACATTTACACATCTTTTAATACCTCCAGGGACAGTGACTCCACCACTTTCCACAGCAGCCTGTTCCAATGCTTAACAATGCTTTCCATGAAGAAATTTTTCCTAATATCCAATCTAAACCTTCCCTAGCACAACTTGAGGCCATTTCCTCTTGCCCACTTGTTACCTGTGTGAAGGGACTGACCCCCACCTAACAACAACCTCCTTTCAGGTAGTTGTAGGAAGCAAAAAGGTCCCCTGTGAGCCTCCTTTTGTCCTGGCTAAACAACATCAGCTCCCTCAACTGCTCCTCGTAAGACATATTTTCCAGACTGTTTGCCAGCTCTGTTGCCCTTCCAGGAGGGGAGCAGCAGCCCTCACAAACTCATTGCAGAAATGAATCTGCAGCTTCTTTTCATCTCAGATTGTTTGTGAGAAGTTGACAACTTTCTAAAGCCATTCTTTCTCATTTCCCAAGGGATTTCTGTAACTCAAGAATTGCTGGTTATCAAGCATTAGGACTCTAAATCATCTGAAATCTTGGTGGCATTTCTCTGGTTGGCTACCTGGATTGCACCATTCTGTATGTAGTTGCAGCTGGAAGGGTGCAATTCGTGAAGAAATAAGTTGAGTATAAATGATAGCAACACTTCATTTGGTTTTTGTTGCGTATTCCCAATAATCGTTGAATCCGGAATTATTTTCGGCATTTATTCAATTTCTCTTGGGACAATACACAGAATACTAGAGGGATTAAAGAAAGCAGCAGCCATGGGCACTTCTCAGGGAACTACCCACTGACATAAAATGACCCTGACTCTTCCAAAATAGGCAGCTCCTGACAGACATGTTTTTGGGCGGAGTGGTGTCGTCACCTGTGCCACCACCCTCCCTGGCAGAGCAGCAGGAGAGGCATGGCAGGAGCCACAGCCCCGTCCTTGCATCCAGCCATGCTTACGTTTGCAAAATGCTTGCACAGAGAAGGGTTTGCCCGGAAATCAAGGGGATTACTCACATGTAATCATGTCCTGTGAGGAAAACCCAGCTTCAAGCAAGTGAAGTTGGCAGCAATGGTGGTTGCATAGAGTTTCCCATTATATATTTCTGACCAAGTTGCTTCTAGTTTTAACTGTTCAGGTTCTTTATTTTCCAAGCTTGTTCTTTGCCTTGTGCTGATGTTTTTACTATTTTCTTTTCAAGGTGGCGAAACCGTTCACCTATTTTTGAAAGGTCTTGGAGAAAGTGGCTATTGTTGAGAAATATTTTAATCTCTGTAATATTTTCTTCTCTTTGCATCAATGTATCCAGTTTCAATGTATTCAAGCACTGGAGTACATGTATTCAAGGTTTGGCTGAGTTGTGGGGGTTTTGTTTTGTTTTGGGTTTGTTTGTTTTTGGTTTTGTTTTGTTTTCCCTGTCCATATGAAAATGTGTTGGACTTAGTGCAGAGATAAGCTTTGAAAAACTGCTGTTTTGTCGTGGTGGAGTTTTGCTGTTTGTTCACCCCTACCCCACCCTCCCTTGCTTCTCAAGTTTTGTTGCTAAAATCTTTTAGTATCTTTTTCCTGGTGTGTCCTTGATTTGAGCTCTATTCAGTTCTTATCTCACGACAGCACTGAATGTGCTGAGGGAGTCTCCTATAAGGGGAGGCAGAGTGAAAGCTACCGATAAGGCACAGTGGCAACTACATTGAATTCTCCATATATTTTTGACTTGAAAATGTTCTGAGCAGGAGCTGGGGGATGGGGAGGAATATCCTAAGAGGAAGATTCACTTCTTTGTGCTGCAGGCCATATTTCTGAGCAATGCTTCCAATTACCTCTCTCAGGAAGCAGATTAATATCAAGCCCTACATACCCTCCATTTTGTGGTGGGGTATGCGGAGAGGCTCTGCAAGTTCACGTCTTGCACAGAACGGTGAGCGAACAGTGACAGCCAGCCTGTCTCCAGCTAGTGGGACGGCACGCGTCCACACTCAGCCGACGGCACCTGTACCGCGACTTTCGGTGCTGGATGGAGGCACCGTGGGTGGCAGGGGGCTTGTCCCATCGCCCTGCTGAGAGGGAAGAGCGGGGTGGATGTGCCGGGAGGCGGCTGCGCTCGCTTCCAGCAGCCGCTCCAAGCGACCCCCGCTGCCACCGTCGCCCCTTCGACCCCGCGCACCCGGCACTGGGCGCCTCCAGCCGCGCTGGGGATGCGCGCAGGGCCCGGGGCGAGCTGGTGCCGCGGGAGGGTGTCCTGCCCCGGCGTTTCCTTCTTTGTTTTGGGGGTAAAAAAACAAAAGGAAAAATAAAAAGGGGGGGAGGTGAAAGGAAAAAAAAAAAAAACCACCCCAAGACCAAAAATCAGAACTTTTTC
>VZRE01013504.1:23866-75201 GCA_013396775.1 Cephalopterus ornatus | reverse complement strand
TCTTTTCCTCCCCGCTCGCCGCCGCTCCGCAGGCGCGCGGCTCGCCCGGGCGCCGCCGCGGAGTTGTAGCTCCCAGGAAGCCGCCGCGCCCCCGCGCAGCCGCCGCCGCCGCTCCCAGGCCGCCGCGGGACCCCACTCCCACAGCCGGGTAAGGATCCGGGGCTGCCCCGCCACCGCCCGCGGAGCCGCGCGGAAACTTCGGCAGGGCTGGGGGAGATCCGCACACCCCCTCCTGCCGCGGGGACTGTCGGAGAGCGGAGCTGGAGGGAGGGGGGAGCTTTCTCTCTTTTTGGGAGGTATTTTTGGGGAACGAGAGTTGGAAATATCCCGTCTGGATTGCGGGCGCTGGGCTCTTCGTGCATCTCTTGCAGCCCCGCGGGGCGCGGAGCGGGGCGGGTGCCCCCTTCGCCGCCAGGGGATGCGGAGCGGATCCGAGTGCCCTCTCCGCGTCCGGGAGATGCGGAGCAGATCCCCTCGCTCTGCCGCCGCGGGGCTGCGGTGTCAGCGCTCGCCTCGCCCCGAGTAGAGGCGACTGCCGGAGTTTCCCCTGCCTTCAAAAAATCCCGAACGTATGTGTGTCCGTGTGTCTTCCTGTATATGTTTGTGCATGTGTGGGTATCTGTACGTATGTGTGTGGATATACACATGCAGCCCGCGTGTGTGTTCGGGTGTGTGCGAGCCTCCCTTATGGCGAGGGGCGTTTCGCAGCTCTGCTTTGTGGTGGTTAATGGTTTACCCGGAGAAGTTCCCGCCGCATGAATGTTGCAGGGACCTTTGAGTCAACTCCTGCGGACCCGGACTTCCTATTGCCACCTTCCTAAACTGCCTCTAAAAAGTGCTGGCGTTTGCCTCTGGTCAGTTGGATTTTTCGCCTGTCTGCTCTCCCGGGAGATGCGTGAGGCTGTGCTGGAGGCCGGACGGCTGCCACCAAGGTCACCTCTGTTCCCTGAACCCGAGGCAAGGGGGGGACACCCTGCTCCTGGAAGGTTGTGGCAGCAAAGGCATCTGCCAGCCGTGGTTTGCATCAGGCTGCTGGGGGACCTGCTGGAGCACAGGGCTCCAACACACAGTAGCTGCTGGAGTACAGGGAATTGCAAGAAATAGGGATTAAAATAAGGCAAGTGTGTTTACAAGTAAGTTTCCATGCAGATAAGTTTCTGCTCGGTGTTTGGAAAAAGGTCATGTAATGCATCATCAGGAATGAAGGGTTTGCTGAGAAAAACAGCTGGGTGTTCAGTAGGTTTGTGTCTCCTGTTCACAGATGGGTGATTTATACCCTTGTGACAAAATCCTGAGCTTTTTCACAGGAATACTTGTAGGCAGGCAGTGGAGCTGGGTGTTGTCCTGTAATCCCATTCACAAGTGAAAATCTTGTAGGAAGATCAGATTTTCTCTGTGGGAGGAAGAAAGGAGGAAACAATTACTCCCTCCCCAAAATATTCCACGTTTTTCCCAATGGGAGCCATTTGTCGCGGCTTCAGATTCAAAAGCTCTTCTTGCCTGAGATGAAATCTGAGCAAAGACTGGGGGGCTACTGCAGCAGCTGCTGATATCACTGGCATGATATGCTGTCCTGCATGGGGTCCACCAGCATCATCGAGTACTTCTGGCTAGGGAGCAGAGCCAGGAGGAGCCTATGCAGGGCACCGCCTGTTCCAGGGCCGAGTATCTACCTCGCGTCTACCGATTCCTCAACTCTTCTCAGGTGCTTGGATTGGGAACCCTTTGATTCAGGCAACAGGATCTTACAACTGTGTGTGTTTGATTTCATCTAGTTTGGTGGGGCTCAGAGAAGAACGCACATTATCTCCTCACATTTCCCTTAGGTTATGTGTGGAGATGCTAGCCAGCCAGCAGGACAAGCATCACCTCGTCCTGACACCTATTTTCTGCTTTTCTTTGTTTCTTGCCTTAAATTTAGGATTTCTCTGTGTAGAGTTGGAAGTATAGGAAACTGGGAGGTGAAAAAGCGTGTGCCGCTACGGAGTGGCTGTCTCAATGCTGGCAGCAGCTCTGCTGAGGAGTCAGCTCTGCTGGCAAAAAAAGTGCTTTTGTTGGCATAGCTTAGTCCGTTCAGGGAATTGCAACGGTGAGAAGAGTTCTGCCAGCTCCTGGAGTAGGGTTTGCTCTTGCTGCTGGCTGCTTGCACCGGCAGGAACTTGTGTAGGCAAACCTTTTGAGTTCTCAGATGAGTCCGTCACTGTGTTGGTGCAGGCAGTGCTTTGCTCACTGTGTGTCGCAGCTGGCACCATGGTGCCCCCGTTCTACCACCCGAGCTCATGGGCATGGCAGTAACATGGGCCGATTGTTGGGAGCTGGGAATAGAGATTAATCTGTAGCCTAAGCAACATTAAACTTGGATTATGATTCCACAAAAAAAAAAAAAAGAAATGGGGGAAAAAAAAAAAAGGCATGTGATCTGGGTTTAGAAATGGTTGCAATTAAAAATACTCATGCAACATGATTTTATTTTTTTTTTACAAGCAAGACAACATTCTTTTGAGTGTTGATCACTTTGACATGGATGAAACAAGAATGCTGGTAGACTAAGGGGACAATGTGAATAAAAATTCTATGTCACTGGGTTTTTCTCTTGCTTTTAGTGATGTGAAACTGTGAGCAATAAGGTTGCACTGTATGCATGTGCAAGATGCAGTGATACTCATGAGAAGACGATCTCACACTTTTCCAAAGAATTGCTGGTATTTCCTTCAAGCGTGACTTTTAGGTCAGATTCAGGAACAAATGCAATATGTTTTCCAGTTAATGGAAAACAAACAGACCTTTTTTTTTTAATGTGTTTTTCTTCATGTTCCTAGGATGCTTTCCATAATGTCTATATGTTGGGTCAGTTTCTCTGCTCATTGACTGTATTAAAAAATTGTTTGTGTCCAACTTCTGCATGTCGATTCAGCTCAACTCAGACAGAAGTTAAATTTTTTTTTGGCGAGGGGTTTATCTTGGGTTGTGTTAACTGTATTATTCTATTGAGTGGGATCCTACCCTTGGATAGTAGAAGGATTTGCTCTTACAAAATTTTTGGACTTTATTAATAGAAAATATTTTGAATCAATGCTTGAAATTTTCATTGTTCCAATAATCCTCAACCATCCTGAGAGTATAACGAATGCAAACAATTATCTTCACTTCATCAGCCTTTTGCTGTATAAAAGCTTTCATAAGTCAGTTGTGTTTTGCTAACCTGCAAATTAACCCATTGATTTCTGCATTTCTTGACTTCCCCAGATAAATATCCTCTGACTATTGTCATGCTCTGAGAGCAAAGTAAATGTGAATCCATGAACAATGCAGGCAAATACTCCATGAGAACTCCTTACTTAACCTCTCAGAGTCTTTCAGTGGATAGGAGAGAACCTTCAGCTGAACCTTCTGGAAATGTGACCTTTCTGGAAGTTTGGTGTTATGTTGCTTAATGACTAAGACCTGCAGGGTCGATTGCAGGACGAATTATGCGTTCTCCTGCTCTGATTGTGCTGGAATTAGTAGGCAGGAGCTAGGGGGTCGGGGAACAGATCAGTCTTGTAATGTAAGAAACACTGTGGTTCTTCTGGATTACACTGCATGAAATATGCCATTATTATTATTAAAAAATACTGCTTATCATTTGCACAGTAGATTCGTAGATACCTGTGAATAACCAGTGTGAAAGACATGGCAATGGTGCTTTTGCTATTTCAGCGTTTCTTGTTCTGTAGATGTGTATCATTTTAAAATCAAAGAAAGCAGCAAATAGTTTAAGGAATTCTCCCCAATGATCTATGTTAGTCAAGATATTTGGAAGCTCATGCCAGCAGCATTCTGTTCAAAGGATGCCAGCTACAACCTGGCCAGCTTCTTTCTTCTCTTGCACGCAACATATTTCCCAGTGATTGAGCTGCCTGTCTCAAGTGGCACAATGTACTTGAAATCTGACTGGGGAGAAAAAACAGCAAGAAAACTTAGGCACAGCTGTAGTTACATACAGTTCATGCATCAGCCTTTGAGACTTTCTGCCAGTGTTTTTGGTGACTTCTTCAAACGTGTTTAACCTTATTTATTTTTTCTGCCCTCTGTTTTCAAAGGAAATCAGGCTGCCTAAATGGGAAAGGATGAATGCTGGATAAATGCACATTTGCCAGCTGGGAAAAAAAAGGATGCTCCCTAGTATTTCAGTTACTGTAATCTTAAGGTATTTAGGGAGGTGTTTGAGCTGATGATATCCCTTTAAATATCCGCTTGGGTTGGAAAACACTGGATTTGGTTGACAGGGACACTTGGAGACTTCAAAGGCAGAAGGCATGGCTTGCACCTACAGAGACGTTTGCTGAAAACCAGGCGTACTGAGATCCTGACAGGTTTGCCAAGAGCAACAGCTAACCTTGGGCAGCTGGTTTAGCAATTAAATTACGTTTTTGTTTTGGACAATGGGTTTATCGTAATGAATTAACCGGTGGACTAGTCAGAGTGGCAAAGGGGTTTGTTTTTGATTCCCCAACCATGCAGCACACCAGGATCGGGAACTTCCCAGCAATGGAAGTGCAAGAGCATTTCACACTGGTGCCCTGGGGAATGGGACCATGTATGCTTGTGTGTCCTTTAGTGTGCAAACCCCAATTTCTTGTAATCTCTTGAAAATACCACCATGATGGATGGTATAGCTTGGGCACAGGGTAAGGAAATACATGGTGCTGGTGCTAGGAAATTGGCACGTGGCTCATGCAAAGTCATTTTAGAATAGTCAGGGGCGGTGGTGGGAGGAGGGAGGAAAAGAAATGCCTTCAGGGAGCTGGGAGCCAGCGTGTGGGTGTGCTGCAAGTCTTCCTCACCAGCCTTCCACGAGTGCTTCTCATTCACCTCTGCTCCTCACAGGCTAGCCTGTCTGTGCAGAAGGGAGCTTTTCCTTGTTCGGAGGTAGCAGGAATTTTTTTCATGTTTCTTTTTTTCTTTCTAAAGGGCATTGTGCGCAGGATGCTCTGTTCTTGGCAGCTTGCCCACCATGTAAAGGGAGAAAGCTCGCTGATTTTAGTCACGATGCAGATAGCCACCGTCAAAGCCAGTTAGCATTTGCAGGGCATCCTTTCTATTTTCTCTTTAATGAAGCTTTCTTTTTTTTTTTAGTAGGTAAATTTTGTTTCTCTAAACATATTGCTTTCTCTTTCTTAAAGCTTACCTGGGAAGAAACAAATTTTCCTTTGGAGAGCAGTTTGAGGCTGGTTGATGAGAGCTGCTTGTGTGTGAGAGGAGAGTGGGAGTTACAAGGGAGGACATTGTGGATGCCTAACCATTAACACCACCTTTAATTATGAAATGTGTGTTCAAAATAAAAAAGCAAGCATACTTTGCAGTGCTTAGGAAAGGGCCTAAGAACAACATCTGTTCAATATGTTAGAGGGCACTTGAAAACCCTACATCCCCTTTGCCAGAGCCGAAGGGAAGACAGCAGCTTGAAACTTAGGCTTGGGAACATGGGCCTGGCAGGAGCTGCCTGGCAGGTGGATATCGCAGCAGCTGCCTCTACATCCTCTGCAGAGGGATCAAAGCACTGCCCTGGAAAAAGCCAGGGTTTCTGCTGTTCCTTCCAGTTTCCAATTCAAGTTTCTTCTTCAACCATCGGTACACCTGTGTCTTGAGTCACCTCTGTCATCTCCTCTCCCTGGTGTCCATCCTCCTAAAGCTCTTGTACCGAGAGAGCTGGAGTTGCTGTACAGAGGAGGGGGGAGAAGAAAGCAGTCTCAGCATAAAAGGCCGTCCGTGGTTAGACACCATGATTTTTGCCAGGCTGATTTTTATTTCTCTTGAGCTCAAGCATGTCAGCCTTGCTTCAGAGAGATTCTGGGGGGCTTTCCAGAAAATGTATACTCCTGTGTGTAAGAGTTTATTAAAGGAGGCATTTTAATAAAATGAAACTGGGGTTGGAAATGCAGATATTTGACAGTCATGGAATCCTGTGTGTCTCTGAAAACCAGAACCATTTAAGTGGGAATGAGCATGTGCCTGCATCCAGCCTCTCTTCTGGCTTTGTGCAATGACATCTGGATGGTGGCATCCAGTGGAGTGTGGCAAATCAAGCCTCTTCCTGGTGTAAGCAGCCTGATTCCCCCAAAGCCCATGGCTAGTGTTTTCCTTTGGCTTGGGTTTGATGTGGAGCAAACCGACTGAAATCAGTTGTGGAAGACCTTTTCAGTTTACTCGGTTCCCTTCCACATCAGCTGGGGGTGGTTTGCTGGGTGCTGTACCCTCAGTGATGGCTGAGGCCCCTTCTCTGTCGGGACAAGGGTTTAGTCACTGCCCATGTGCCTGCCCTCCCTGGGGAGCCCAGTGTGAGCCTGGGGGTGCTGCACCCCTCTGTGCCAGGTTCATCTGAGGAGCAGCAACTCTGCCAGGGCCAGTCAGAGTTTCTTCCCGGGTTGTCAAAAGATGTATCAAAAGATAAATTTTTTTAATGGAAATTAGATTTCATTCCAGCTGAGGGTAATTGAAGCTGTGGTAATGGTCTGAAAGCAAATGAGATTCAGCTCTGTAGACTGCAGCTACAACTTTCTGTTCTGCTTGTGTCACGCTACTTAAAATGGCATTCATTCCTAAGTCTGGTGCTAAAGCACTGTTACAAAGAGCTGTGTTTTTCTCAGGGGATAGACAAAGTGAGGGAAGATCACCATTTTTAATTCATTCTCTAGCTTCCTCTCCCATCTCCTTAAGAATTCCCTGAATCTGCAGGGTGACTTGCCCAGCCAGGCTTGTCCCTATGGGAAACCTCCTGTCTTTCATCATCCCTGCTGGGGGCCGTTGGTGGGCTGTTCATGTGTGTGCTGCAGCTTTCAGAAGTCCTGTCCCTTTAGTGAGGCAAGCTGTTCTGAACTGATAGCACCAGAAACAGCTGAATTTACTGATTGCTCATTTTTATGGGTGTAATTCAGAAGGCAGAGTTCGGAAGTGAAGGTGCACTTGCTGGCCATTTCCAGAGCTCTCACTTGTTACAGGACACATTCAAGGATGACCTTCCTCAGCAGTTGGCTGAGCCATTGTCTTCTGAGCACCAGGAGCTTCACAGCCAGGTGTTGGCTAGTACCATTTGTGTTGGGACATTTTGAATTAGTTGCATCTTGGTGCCAACCTTTGTTTTCAGATGCTTGATGCCCATTGCTGGTGCTGGGGTCTTGTCTACATCATTAGTGGGTTTGATGGCTTTTTACACTTTGTAGGGAGGCATGTTTCTAACAAAAATGCTCTGCGTTGCTTGCTCAGTTTCAGGAAAACATTGCCAAAACATTTTGGGGGAAAGTTTTGATATTCTTGAGCTGTATGCATGCAAAACGCCAGGCTGACTATTACATGGCTGCTCAGGGGCTTGTAGCAAGGGTGCCTTCTGGTGGAGCAATCCTTAGACAGAAAGATGAACTGTCAGTGGCTTTTAAGTATCGTGAGGGATATAATGTTGTGACTTCTGCTTTCCATGTGAGCACACTCACTGTCCGTGCCCAGTGTTCAAATGCAGTATGACCTGAGGAAGGTGTGCAGGTGCTGGGGCAGAGCAGTGCTGCAGGCTAAACTACTCAAGGCCAGCCACCACTGCCATCTCTGTCTGTGACTGTGTGACATCCCCATGCCAGGTTCTACCTCTCTGGCTGCAGCCTGTGGCTGATGTGATGTGGGGTTTGGAGGGTGCTGATTTGCCACTGTCTCCTCTCCTCTCCCAGCTCACCCTCACGTCCACATCAAGCTGTGGAAATGCCAGGCTCCTGCTTCCCAATATCAGCCTCCATTTAAACCCATTTCTTAATTGTTAGTCAGAAGTGGGTGGAAGGAGAGGGAACAATCTCTAGCTGGAGCAGTAACGATGACAGATCCCAAGGCGTAGACTTTGCGCTGGTCACTCATCAGTCTTCTCCAGGTGCTTGGCTTTACACGGGTTGTGGCTCCCACTAACTACAAAGAGGAGGCACCTTCCAGCGTTGTCACCCAAGTGTCCCTGTGGCTCCTGAGGAGGGGTTTGCCCAGCTGTGTTTCAGACAGCTCTGCTGCTGGCTGAACCCATTTGCACATCCCCTGGGACAGCCTGTGCCAAGGTAAGCTGTGGGCTGCAGGAGGGCTGCCTGAGAGGAAGCAGCAGCCTGCCCTGGCGGAGCAGGAAAGACCCATCAGCTTGGAAAAATCTTTGTCACCTGAGCTTGATATTTTACAGCCTTTGAAGCTATGATTGATGTATGCAGGAAGTTTTGCGCTTAACATTGCTTTTCCTGCTCTCTGGAGGTTAAAAAGACACCAGTACATCTGTTTTTTGCTTTGCTTTCAAGGTGGTTTTCCCCTTATAACTATAAAGATGGCAATGTGTAGTTTTTTTTAAATGAATAAGCGATCTGCCCAAGAGCACTAGTTTGTGATAAACTTAGTTTAACTGCATCTGCATATTCTGTAGCTGGATTGTGGTTTTATGTAGCATAAAAGCCTCCATATACAGCGATGGTTAAGGTTATAGGAGGCACCTTGGCTGTGCCGTAAGAGCATTTATCACTGTAATTTGGTTTTTTAATTAATTCAGGCTTCATTCAGTCCTTGGAAAGTTTTTGAACTATTTCAGCTATTGCTCTGTTATGTCCCTCCACCTGGTAGATTAGCTAATACAAACAACAGTCTCCTTTAATAAAAGGCAGTTGACACTAGGTCCTACATAACTGCTTAGCAAATCTTATTTTAGCAGATACCTCCCTTCCTGTGACCTTCCTCACTCACTCCATCCCTCCCAAATCTTTATTGTGTAACTTGAATGTAATATTTAGTTTAGAGCATCCTGTGAAGCAGGGAAATGCAACTGAAAAGGAGGCTAAAAAGGGGAAGACAGAAACTTCCTGGACAATGAATGTGTAATGACACAATTTAGTTAATTGTAGAAAAAAGTTTTAAGAGGAAATAGAGTACATAACTGGCACTGTTCTATCCCCAACTGCCTGTACCCTGTTTAACTGTAGGCTGATTGCTTGTGTGGAAGTCAGACCAGGCAGTATGTGACATTTGTCAATTGTCTTTTTTGGAAAAAAACCCAGCATCCAAACAACCCTACAATTCAGTAAGGGAAGTCAGGAGGGAATGGAAGCCAAAACTGACATATAATGCAGAAATGCAATCTGTAATTTTGGATTGAAGTGAACAAAACTCCTCCAAAGCCAGGGGAATTGCTTCTGCCTCCGCCATGAATCTGTGGCAGTGTAGCCCATGATGTATTTCATGAGAGGCCTTGTTGGCATGCAGGTTTCTCCTTTGCATTGCTTCTTTTGGCTTCTGTTGATTTCCCTGTTGTTTCCCTGAATCTGGCAGGGATGACTGCTTGTTACAATATCATCAGTCAGAGATAAGATTCTTGTTCTGAAGATTTCAGGCTGTTCTTTTGTCAATGGTTTAACCACTACATTGCACCTATGTTCAGTAAATGAACCTTTGGGAATACTCAGAATGCAGTTTTTGGAGATGTAGAACAAGAGTTACTCACTATAGACCTAACCTACTAAAGTAGATCCTACCGTTTTGGATTGTTCTCCAAGTGTTTCTGTGCTGTAAGGAGGGCTCCAGTATGGCAGATGCACAGTGAACATGTACAGGGCAGCATGGGCCATTTTCTAAAATCCCACAGGAAAAATCAAGGGGATAGACGTGTTAATTTGCTAGAATTTCTGTGGTTTCTGTGAGCCCGACTCTGACATCTCAAAGCTAAGGTGGGGTGTTCCTGCTTGGGCAGGAGCATAAGTCACAGCCTTATAGACAGAAACGTTGATTCTGTTACTCACTTAGAGAGTTTACTTTTAAGCACCCAGGTGACTATCTTGTGCTCTCAGGACTTGTTGACTTACCTGATAGACCTGAGTGCCAAGGGAAACTGAAGGAAAACAGGGCAGGGATTATATCACCATCCCTGCAACACGCAGTAGCCCGTCTCTCCAGTTTTGGCTGGTTTTTTGTAAATTTTGTTTTGTTGTTTTGTTTTGAATGGTACAATATGGGGTAATTGTTTTAAACTGAAGGAGAGTCGATTTAGATTAGATATAAGGAAGCCGTTTTTTACAGTGAGGGTGGTGAAACACGGGCAGAGGTTGCCCAGAGAGGTGGTAGATGGTCCATCCCTGGAAACATTCAAGGTCGGATTGGACGGGGCTCTGAGCAACCTGATCTAGTTGAAGATAGCCCTGCTCATTGCAGAGATGTTGGACTGTATCATCTTTAAAAGTCCTTTACAACCCAAACTATTCCATGATTCTATATTCACCATTCTTTTTGATTTCTTCTCTGCTGAGAGCTGGACCTGGCTTTCCATTTCACCTCACTAATACACGTTAAAGTCATCAAGCAGTGTCAGGGTGGATTTGTGAGCAGATGTAAGTACCAGTGTTACTGAAACAGGCTTTAGGTTGCAAAAATTTATGTTGGAATGTTGTCTAAATAAACTACAGAAGGGAAACCCTGAAGTCAGAGAGCTGGCAGGAGTTGGATAGCTTCTGAAAATGCAGGCTGCTTTACAGCATGTGAAATCAAAGTAGCCTGAGAGCCTGTTCAGTTTGTTCAGTCAGTAGGTGCAGGAGGTGCTCCAAATAAGCATACACAGCCTCTGAGCAATGTTTTGAACTCCTCCCTGTTGCCGTTTCCTGCTACTGTCAGTGCTCAGTGTTTCCTTCATGCTCTGGCATTATTACTATTATTATAATTACTGGGGGTGTTGCAAGCACATTGCTTAGGCAAAATGATAATGGAAGAGGTGCCACCAAAGGTATTGGAGGCAAAGAAAGGAAGGGCAGCGGTTTATGCTGAGGACACAACAAAAATCTCTCTCGGTGGTACCAGCCTTGCAGGGAATGCACAGTTTGAGGTGTATTTGCACTGCAGCCACAGCAGGACATTGAGAAGAAGACTTGAATTAGAATTTACATTAGCCAGTGTCTAATTCTCTAGTTATAGCACCAGGGAGCTCAGTATGGGCTGGAAAACCTGTCCAGGAGCCTATGCTGGGCTGCAGTGGCCTCTAGGTTCTGTTTTGAGTCACACTGAGTAGGGTAAGTGATCCCTGGGAGTTGGTGAGGTTGGCAGTGTGCTTGAGTAGTGATTGTCCTGTGATTACCAGGGCAAACTGACTGATGCCCCTTCTGGAAAGTAGGGGCCTAGAGCCCTCTAGGACCTCCTTGCATTGTGGCTTGAATTCTGTGTCCTTGTGGGCTCCGAGCATGGTGGCTTATGGGCCTGGTGGGAAAGATGAGGAGGAGAAGGAGGTGAGACGTGAGTGGGAAGAGATTGTACATTAGAGGAAGAGGTTGGGTGGACACACTCCAGAGCAGTTGGACAGCCAGTATGAGTGCTGGCATGGCTACACGTGCTGTCTGAATGCATCCACGAGCATATGTAGAAGTGAACAGCCAAAGTTCAGGTACTGTGGTTGGTGATGAGTGAGCTGGCTGAGGGTGACTGGAGTAAAGTTAGAGTAGAACAGAATAGTTCGGTTGGAAGGGTCCTACAATGATCATCGAGCCCAACTGCAAACCAAGTGACAGGACAATTAACTTCTTGGCTATCCGTGGACTATTGCTACCCACATGTGAAGGGTACTGCAAAATTTTATGTCCTACAAGCCTTCATCAGTTTGCATTTGCAAGAAAAAGAGAAAAACCCCCCACCCTATTTTTATAAAATAGCAGAGTCGAGTTCAAAAAGAAATTGCAAATAAGGGAGCACAGAGACTTCATATAGTGCTGGGAGTATCTCCTCTGCTGCATGTGGGATTTGCAGGCAGGTCACACCATCCACAAATGTGGCCATGTTAATAACAGTATTGACTTGTCTTAATGCAGTTATTAAAGATGAACCTCGGAGGTGTGGGAGGGCCCCATTGGTAATTAGCATCGAGATTGATCAAGGATAGTATCAGCCAAAGGGGGACAAATGGAGGCTAGAACAGGGCAGGGTAAAATGGTGACCGTTAAAGGAAGAAAAGTGCCCAAAAGACTTGAGGCTTCTTCATCAAGTAGAAAGAAATATACTTAAAATATAATGTCTATGACTCAAAGAAAATGAATGGGGTTGAAAACACTTTGAAAAACAAAAGAAAAACAAAAGTGTCTGCAATGGTTTTGGTGCAAGTCAGAGCAGGTCTGAGGATTGTCAGAGACATGTTAGAGCTGCAGTGCCTGCAGGGGAGGCAGAGGTGGGTGATGTCTGACCATTGAGAGGGAGTTTTACCCCTGCCAGATAGGTCAAAGCATGGTCTGAAAGAAAAATCTGTCACTTTGGTTTCTCTGGTCTGTCAATGAAACTTTTTTTATAAGGAGGATATTTACAAATTATTACTTGGATCAGTCTCCTCCTTAAGCTTTTTGCTAGCAGCTCTGAAAATAGTAGACTGATGCACCTCTTCCTGCCCAGCCTCCAAAAGTTTCTGACATCTCTTCCTTTAATTCTGCTTTGTAATTGAATTTCTGTCATAAGTTGCTTCTGCTAATTCAATTATACTGTCCTTTTAATTGGCAGTGAATTTGAATACTGCATGGACTGTAAACATAGAAATTAACCTATGCTGTCCAGTTACCCTCTACTCCTTCAGGTTGGAGAAAAGGTTTTCTATGATTATAAGAATTTATGTAGCCACTTTTCTTGCTGGAAGTCTTTTGGGATGCCAGAATCTAGCATCTGGACTGTGAAATTACATTTATTTTGAGCATATAAATATGGTCAAATAATCTTACACTATTCTGTAAGGTTTGTTGGATGGGGAAGGCACAATGATTTTATAGCAGCAACACAGAAGAGAAATTAAAAGAGTTTGTGGGTTGTGTTTCCTATTTTGCCAGTGACCAAGTTCAGTCCTTACCTTGCCTTTCCATTGGGTTTTATTTGGTTTGCAGCTTGGAGAGATAACATCCATCCCTGTATGAGATGAGGATCCTAAGTTTTCTTCATAAAAAGGTGTTGAGTCTAAAATGATTTACTTAAACGGTTGTGTTGCTGCCAGGTTGCAACATCTGTGAGTGCCTGCTCAGACATCTCAAGAGTAATAGAAAATTTCATGGAGTCTTGGAACTTCCTTTCTGTGAGCAGAAGACTGATGTAGTTAAAATCTGCACTGATGAGGGAAGATACCAGGATAAAATACACAGTCATTTAGAGGGCACACACTTTAAGGGTTTTCTCTTTTTCTTTATTTTTTCTTTCAGGTTCTCTGGGCCTTAGAGAAGGGTTTATTTAAAACAATCCCTCAGATTCTGGGAAGTTGCCTATAGGGAAGTTGGTCTTCAGTAAAAGCTGTTCAAGGAGCATCACAAGATCAGGGGAGAGAGCACCTTCAGGGGGTGTCTGGGGACCCCACATCAGGACAGGGTACCCTGACCTCACTTCTGTGACACTTGTCTTGTTCTTGTCGTTGGTAGAAGGAGCTGCATTTCAGCTGGCTGCTTGACTTCTTTTCAATTTCTTCATGGTGTTTACTTCAGGAAAGCAAGCAGCAGAGACCTTGTGAGGTTACCATAAAAATCAAAAAGCAAAAGGTATAGTGCTAAATTTTTTTAAAGGAGGAGATGGAATTGCAGTACAGTCACTCTGACTTTTATTACAGTGTTCTTCTGGAAGTTAATAAGTTATTTCCCACTTAGGCATCTTCTGGAGCAGAGTAACAGGTGGATAGAAAAAGAGCAGATGAGATTATGTACTTCAGTCCTAGTTAGGTTTTTGGCAGTGTTTTGATATTCATAGAAGAAAACTAAGGAAAAGAAATTTTGGTGAAACTTTTGCGTTATATGGATGGTACAAAGTGGGTGTGCTGACCTAGCTTCCACGTGTCATCAAGCTCAGAAGAAGTATTGGGTGAGGATTTTCAGAGGTGAACCCTGTGGCTTGGGTCATTGTAATTGATGCATTTGAGAAAATGCTGGTTCAGACTCAATAGGTAGCACCAAACTAGGAAATGTTACAAGCACTTGGGAAAGTCATTGGATTTTCAAATAGCTTTGGACAGAACCAGATAATGATTTTGGAGGGTCCATCATTTGCACCCAAAGGCTTTAATGTGGGCTTGCAGTTCTCTCTGGTGAATGGGTTGACTGTACAGACCACTCGGGGGGGGTTGGAGGGGCTGCACTGAAAAACGTCTTGGGATTGTGGTGGGTCATACACTGCTTTACCAGGATCATCCTGCCCCAAAGCAACAGACGCTTCTTTCCATGAACAGGAGGATGGACTTTTTGTTCTGTGTTGCATCTCCTGGTGCTTTGGCATTGCTGGAGTACCAGAGCCTGCATGGGGCACTGCACTACTGCACCTGAGGGAAG
The DNA here is from genome assembly GCA_013396775.1 of Cephalopterus ornatus. Classification (NCBI taxonomy): domain Eukaryota; kingdom Metazoa; phylum Chordata; class Aves; order Passeriformes; family Cotingidae; genus Cephalopterus; species Cephalopterus ornatus. Next base: position 60,907 of record VZRE01013504.1, on the reverse strand, counting down.
ATGTAGAGAAAATAAGGAAGGTCAGCAAGGATCTGAAGAACAGGACTCAAGAGGAAAGATGGGAAGGAATAGGATGTTTGGTCTGGAGAGAAGGTGAAGGATTAGCACAAGGAGTTTGCAGTGTCAGGTGGCCTGCTGTGAGGGGAGAAATAGGAAACCTCAGTCGCATATCTGGAGGGGTTAGGGCCAGTGGAAATGAGTGTGAGCGGTATCACAAAAGGAAGGAACTCCTGCTTGTAGGGATGGTGAAATGTTGAAGAAGATTGTTGGGAGGCTTTGGTAATGTCTGAAATGGCTGTGGCTGGGGTTTGGCACTGGGCAGACCAAATGTGTGTGTTGAGGGGGGCTGGAGGCACTTGGGAGCTAAACCCAGTGGGATTTTGTTTACAGAAGTTAGAGGATTACTGGGTCAGACAGGGATCTGGCAGGAAAGAAGTTGGTGTGTTGGGCTGGAGGAAATGAATGCTTCCCAGCTGTGCCTGGCATTGGTAGTGAAGGAAAATCATGGTCATCTCTGTGAGAGAGTTGAAATCAGAGCAAGTAACTTGTTTCCAATTTTCTAATCCACAGATTTTGAGGGATTAGGAATTGCAGAAGCAGGTGAGCTTGCTCCTGGTGCTCTTGTCTGTGACTCGTTAAGGGCTGATGAACCCTCAGCATTCACAGATGATAGATGCTGAAGGAATGCAAATTATTATACTCTGCTTCCTCAAGAAACATGCTCAACTGGAAGAAAGTGATTTCTAATCTTTCAGAGCAATGCTTAGTGGCTTCAGAAAACTTGAAACTGGATCTTTCTTATTTTTCTTTTATTTTTCTCTAGTTTTTAGGTCTTGGTATAGCAATATTCTGTGGTATGAGTCAAGCCAAACCTTCTGACTCTGAACTTGATACTTGCTTATTTGGAAAGATGAGTTTTACAAAAAAGATTCAAAACAAGATTATTGAATGTCAGAAGAATTTGCTGTTTGAATTCAAGACAAATCTGTGCATTTTTCAACATAGAAATGTTTTCTATTTCAGAACAAATAATAAAATGCAAATTCACAACAAAGTTGTTTCTCAGTGTAGGGTAAGAACTGGAGAGGGGTTTTTGCATGTTTAGACTAATTCTGATTTCTATTTCAGCTGGGAAAGGTGGTTTTAGGGGGAGGCTGAGAGTGTGAAGATCATCACTTATAAGAAAGCTGTAATGTAAAGCATGTTCGGTTTGTGTCTTCTCTTCCAGGTAATCGAGCTCTGTGGACTTTCTCTGAAGAGATTCCAAGATAGGTGGTGAGTACTTTCCAGGTCCTGCTCCTTTCAAGGCACGCTCTAATATAGTAATTAAAAAAATAAATGAGGAGTAGAAAACGCAAACACTGTTTTTGTTCTGCATTAGGTGCAGAAGTTTGCATTTGCTTAGTGAATGCCATGCTTTAATTTTAAAGCTCTCAGGGCTAATCTCTGAGCAGGAGTTTGGCATCAAAATGTTAAGCTTCACCTTTGCACCAAAAAAAATTTCTTGAGACTTGAAAAGTGAACTAAAACATTACATTTTCAAAAATATTTTAATTTAGGGAAAACCTGTACAAATTACACTGTATTTTTTACTAAAAGCCTACACGTTCCAGTGGGACAATGTTTCCTATGTCAGAAAGCAACCCTAGGGTTTTTTTCCTGTTCTATCTGAATGTGTTAATCTAAAGGAATGAAACTTCCAGAAGGTTAAATGAGCTGCATAACCCATGCTAATCTCTGCCACATGTGACTGATTTTGTCCTGCCTGCACCCAAGACTTCCATGTATTTCATCTGTATGCACTTCATTAGGTTCTTATTTATAAGTAAGTGAAACATTAAATCAGTCAAGAGCTGCAGGAGAATGAGTTTGCTAAGAACTGCCAATGTGGTGGCATTGCAGGTGCAAAGCCATCTCTTAGGTTGATTTTAATCAGTGCAATTTCTTTTCCTCTGGTGGAGCTGATTTCTCTGACGGGTGCTAGCCAGTACTCTGCTGGGTAATTTGTTTTTGTTGTTTCTAGAGAAATACATACTCTGTTTCCTCTTTCACTTCTAGATTTCTTTCCAATGAGATTAACCAAATTATATCATTACCCATTAATTCCTCAGGAAGTTCATCCTTGCATTGCATTTCCCTAGTGCACAGGATACAAGCTATTAGAGCTCTTGTGTGTTCAGACTGACTAATGAACTATGTCGGAATGCCCCAAACCTCTAATCGACTTCTCCGTCTTCCAAATCTCTGTATTTCCCATAGATCAGATGCCTTTTGATAGGTATGGTCCCAGATTGATTTGAATTGTTTGTGCAGCTGAAGTGTAGCTGTCTGCACTGGTTACTTCTCAGGGCAGGGAGGATGATGGAGTTTGGTGTATTGTGTGGTGCTTCTGTCCACCCTAAATACGTGTTCATTTTGGCCAGAAAATTGTCGTTTTTATTTATAAGGGGCTTACTTAATGCCCCATAGGTATATTTGTTATCTATTACATCTTTCATCAGTGAAAGCATCCCTTACTTAGTAAGCTGTGTTATCCTTATTTTCTGTGTAAGGGAAGGGTAATTTAACCTTTAAATGGTTTTTCTGACTAGAGGCTTATGTCTTACAAGGCCAAATCATGAATTCCATGTGCCTTTTGTCAAAATGCTCTTGTGAGCAATAGCTTACGAATCCCTCCTCTTCCCAGTCCCTGCAACTACAGTAGGATCTGTATTGTAAACCTGCATGGTTTGTACTGCTAACTGCTGAATTGGGACCTGAATATTCAGTGGATCTTTTTTGAGATGTTGAAAAATGAAATAAACTCTCTTCTTTTAAGGGCAGCGGAGAGTATGAGATTGGTGACTGTAAAACGACGTGTGTAAAGCCCAGGCAGTTTTAAACTGTCTGTTAAATTGTACTTAAAATTGGATTTTCTTTTCTTCTTATTTCAGGTAACACCTGAACAGGGGTTAAGTAAAACCCCACTTGTTGATACTCCAGACTGTGCTCGCCATAGTTCATGTTTCTTTCTCCTGGGCAGACCCTTTGGCTAGGGCTTTCAACAGCATGAAGCTCTGTGGTCTTTTGGAGCAGCTTGGGCTCCTGATGCACTTTTGCAAACAGTTTAGAGGTGTTGAGTGTTTATACATCACATTTTTTGCTCCTTTGATGGTCTATATTCCTCCTTGCCATTTCAAATTCAGATATGTCTGTGATTTCAGTCTGGGAATTTACATGATCCATAGCAGTATGAAGGTACATCTACAGAGCATAACAATTCCAGTATGGAGCCTTACAGTGGTCTGGCTGTGTCAGTTCGTATTTAATCTGTAGTAAGAGACAGCCTTGAAGACAGACCAGTGCTGAGCCAGGTGGGTATTTTCCCAAATGTAATGTGTGGCCAGCGGCACATGTGTGGCTTCAGAGCAAAGTATAGCATCATGAAAACAAAATGTGTTCAGGAAGTGCCTGAAAGTAGCTTGAATTTTGTCCCAGCTGAGCACGTCTGGAGGTGAGGATGCTGGCCAGGGAATGGGGGGCATAGGCACACAGGTGCTCTGCTGGTGGGATAGCACAAACTCTGATTGAACAAGCTGCTTACCTGCATTTTTACCTGTAAGCGCATAAGCAGCTCTGGGCAGGAAGGACCGGGGAGCCAGACACACCATAGGAGTTGCACCCATGTCAGGGCCACTCTAGGCATGATGGCCAAATCAACAGCTGTGTTGGGAGGTCTTGTTTCAGGGTGCTGCTGGGGTCACTGTGCTGCGGGTTTGGAGATGTGATGTGAGCATAAGGGTTGTCTCCATCCCGGGTGCAATGCAGTGGGGCCACAGTGGTGGCACTGTTGTGGCCTCCGTGCTGTTTTGGAGGAGAACGAGTGGCTGTGAGCTATAGCCAGGAAAGGCAGAGGGTGGGGCATGAAATGGTAGGATCCACAGCAGAAACTGCCTGTTGCTTCTATGGACATGGAAACAGGGCTCCTCACTTCTCTGGTGCAGAGTTGGTGAGCATTGATGGAACATGAAAGTGAAACTTTTTGCAGCCAAAGACTGACAGATCTACCCTACCAAACTGACTGTGAGAAACATTCTATTTTTAAACTCAGAGCTTGAGTTGAAACCTCTGCAATGTTTGTTTTTGAGGAAAGGAGAGTCCTCTTGAATGGGAGGTTGCATGCAGTACTGGAGGGTTGAGCTTCTGGAGATTCCTCAGTACCACCTGTGCCAAGGCATGGAAATCGAGGAATGTTCTTGCCATTGGTGCTGGGATGTTTTTTGGAAATATGCTCTACGTCCTGTGCACAGAGCAGGGTGGGCATCTCCCCATGACTTGGCTCTGGAACCTTCTCCATTACTAGAACATCTCCCCTCTCCAGGATGTCCTCATCCCTGAGTCCCGATGCCTTTTAGCATGTCTCCTCCTCTACTGCCCCTGCCAGCATCTCCCTGCCTTCTCTATAGCCCACCCATGTCCTCATATCCAAGGTCCCACGGGATCACCCTTCCTGTGAGCGTTTGGGCTCTGCAGGAAATAAAAAGCAGCAGTAGTGCCGGGCTGAGCACCAGGGCAGAGCAGGAGAAGGGAGCAGGCAAGATAAATGGGAATTGGAGGCTGTTTTCTCCTTCTCTTCAGCATCATCTGTGCTACAGCCTTGGAAAACTCCCTTGTCTCAGGATTCAAATTCAAGTCCCGTTGGGGAAAGGAAGACCTTTCAGTGTTGTTAACTTTTCCTGTTAGCTTTCCACACTGTCTGGAGCGATCTTCAAGGGCCAGATGTCTGCCACACATAAAACTATTCTGCGGGAGTGGGGTGGAAGGGGGAAGTGCAATTGATTGGAAAATGTGTCTTAAAAAAGAACAAATGGGGAGGACAATAGCAAACGAAGTACCTTGTGTGAGTGGCTTGTGTAACAAAGTAATTGAAAAGAATGTATTATGATTTAATGTGTCATTAATCAAAGCTTGCATTTTTCTTCTTAACTACCTTTAAAAATTGCTGTTTAAGTCTTTATCTTTTACATTTTAATTATAAATAGGTTTGTTATTATTTTCACTGTTGAGGCTTTTTATGTTGTATTGCACATTTGCTTCCCATATACAGTGTTTGCTCATTCCAAGGATATTAAGAAAAAAACCCAGAATGAATAGGCAGCACTGCTGTTCATCTGTGTTTGTTTTTATGAATGAATGTTCTGCATGAGTGCACACAGGCTTGCTCACTTCTTGAAAACTTCTAAAATTCAAACTTTTTCATTAATTCTTTACTGCGATGGGGATAATTTAAAAGCTGTCTTTCCTTTTAAAAAAGTAAATTGTTAGCCAGCATTTCCAAGCTGGAAGATAGTGGGGTTCTGTATTTGCCCTGTTTTCCCCATTGTGTGCTGTACCTCCCACAAACACTGCCTGCCTTCTACATTTTGTAGAGATGCTGCTATATAACACGGAAAAAGGAGTGTCTCTTAATGCAAATATCTCGTGTTGATTCACTGCTATACAACTGTTCACCCCCTAAGAGTGTGGGATTACAAAGCATTATCATGCTCAGATTGACTCAGGTAGTGCTATTTTTATTTAAGCTGTATTAAGGTATCATTGCGAATCTTTGGTCTTGCAGCATGGTGTAATACGATTTACTATTTTTATAAAAAATCAACATGGCTGTACAAATCCTGTCCATGGCTAGAGCTGCAAAGATTAGACATGAACTCGTCACTTTTTTTTCCCCTTTCCTCTACAGTGAGTTGTTACATTTTTAATTTTCATGTGACCTCCATCATGTTGGCCAGGCTTGGAATAAAATAAGAGGGTGCCTTGGCTTATGGTGTCAGGGACTTGGTACTTGCTGGGAACAGCTTTGATATAAGCAGGGGGCTTTGGTGTAAGAGGGAGGCAGGTTTGAGGATGCTCAGTGGAGTTAACTGGGCAGCCACCAAGAGAGTGTGGTGGGTTTCATCCATCTGAGCCCCTATGGAGCCATCTAATTCAAGCAAATGAGACCTCCCCTGGACATCATAGCAGCATTCCTGTCCCTCCACCTTGCTGGCTTTTACATCAGGCCCCACCCCCCTTAGTCAAAAAAACAGTGGTAATTTGGGGTGGATCCATATCTAGCTCTGCTCTTCCTCACAACCCTGTAGCAGCTTGGTACCCTGGTAATGCAAAAATAAACATGTGTCCTAGATGTGGGGTTAGCTGAGGGATGCAGTCAGAAATATCTACAGACAGCATGTCTGTCTGTCTGGATCCCTGCAGTTTGGACAGACTGCCAACCATTGTGTTTCCAGAGGGACAGGAAAGAAAATAATCATGGCCTTTCTTGAAAAGGGAATGCAATGAGAAGAGGTGTGATTTTCCTCAATTGGGACAAATATGAAGTTGATCAAAATGAGATTCCTTTGCAATGGGTCTGAGAGGAGTTGCCACTAATAGTCAGCATGGTTTGCAGAGGTGGTGGGTACAAAAATGACTTCACAACATTGCTTTGGTGCTTTAGGAATCGCCTAGCAGAGTTACAGTAGCCTAGGGAATGTTTCCTATAAGTGGCTTGGATGCAGCTCCCTTTCTGGGGGGAAAGACAGCAGGAAAGACATTGCCAGCCCTAAACTTCCCACCTGTGGGATTCACTAGGATGGGAGGCTGTCTCCTGAGGGAAAGTTTCTGGACATCTTTCTGGCCTTTGTTGGCATTTGGAAGGAGAGGTGATGGGTGACAGGAGAAGAGGAGTGGTGATGGAGAGAGAGGCTGAATGTGGACATCCTCCTGGGCTCTAGATCTCAGGACAGCCTGGCTGGCTAGCAGCTTAATTGCTGTAATTGGCTTGTGGCACCCAAAGGCGCCAGGATCCTGGTGGGAATGCGGCCATGAGCAGCCACAGTTGTTTTGAGTGTGGTCTGCAGTTGTGTGCCTGTGAACATACGGAGAGACGGAATGAGCGCTTCCATACCCATCAAACCTTCCTTTGAAATGAAATAGGCACTTAATGATGGGAGTTTTGACAGCCTTCTCCTTGATTACTAGGAACTCAGAAAAACTTTCAATAACTACTTGACTACTACCTGTCACAGAATAAAAGCCAGTGCTAGTGGCAGGATGCTCCACAGTTCAATGTGGGCAGCACAGCGCGTCCACTGAAGGGGCAAGAAGGTGCTGTGGGTTTGCCAGTGCAGCTCCACAGCCAGCTTCTTGCATAGTCCTGCTGACCACGAGCTGTTGCATTAGGTGTGGAAATCAGCTGGTGATGTCTGATCTCTGTTATGCCATTTAGGGCAGAGGAACATAAACTGTCGATTTTGCCATAATAACATACATGGATAATTTTTGACATGGGATGCACACTGGGTTTGAGCATAGGCAGGCTGGAAGGCAGAGAAAAACTTCTCTATGTTAATTAAAAGGTGTTTTGAAGTGAAGGCTGAAAACCACATTCGATTTTGAGGGTTTTAACCTATCTAATATGTTTGGTTCTTTGTCCTTTTTGTACTTAACATCTATTTTAAACTATATCTAAGTGTTTCAATAGCAAAGTTAACCATTTGACTGGCTAACTCCTTGCAGACTTTGGGGTCTGAGCATTTTGCTGCAGCTGTCTTGCTGCATCCCTGCTGCAGCCTGGAGCTTGGGCTCCATAGCTTTGTTCGGGGGGGCTTGGTTTTGGGCTTTTTTTTGTGAGGGGGCAGTTCCCCCCAACACCACTAAGTATTGCATGTACATCTGCTGTCATATCCAGGCATTGCCCTCCTCCTGCATGGTGACCTGGTGAAGTTCCAGTGGAGCACTGGTGGGGTGCGCACTGATTTTTGTGTGAACAAAGAGAGTCTCAGCTAAGCCACCAGTTTTGTTTCCCTCTCCTTAGGCATTTGGTATTTATGAACATCACCCTTGAGCTACCAGAAAACCTGGTCACTTAGCAGTCAAAATCCCAACTGCTCCCTTCCAGAGAGCTGACGTGCATTCCTGGGCAAAGCAGACATGGTTGTCAGTCCCTTGTCTAGATTTTGCTTTTGTCTGGAATGAAGCATCAGGATCTGCAGCTGGACTAGGTGATCACTGTAGGTCCTTTCCAGCTGAACTACTCGGTTCTATTCAAGTGCAGACAGGATTGGAGAGCTGGAAGAGGACTGGGCTGTAGATCCCAGCTGTACCTATGTTACTGCTTTGGTGCAGGAGGGGTGGGAGAGCTGTCTGTCTGTCTTACCCCCTAAAACCCTAGACTTAATTGTTTTCATATTGATTTCATCATCAAATAGAGTGTGGTCACAAAATGTAGTAAATCTGCTAAAGTAAAAATGAAGTGGATTCAGCTACAGAATTTTTCATTCCGCAAAATATAATGTTTGGTCTTCACTGAATTCAAAAGGGAATGTAATTTGACATTTTATTCAATGAAATGCCAGTGGAAAAATAATTTAGGAAAAATATTAGTCTTTTGTAATTTGGGGAGGAAACTTCATTTTAAGGATTTACCATAAAAAAATTATTTTGTGGCATGTCAGGATTAAGGCATGTGTGCTTATGGGTATATATCATGTCTCATTGTTTGTTAAGTACCATTACTACCTGTATGTTAGGATGGTTAATTATCTAGTTCTGATCGTTTGTATTGAAATCACTAAGGCAGGTTGTTTTTAAGTATTTTTTGTTTGTTTGTTTGTTTTCCCTAGGTTAAAATACCTTCTCTCTGAATTATAATGAAATATTTTAACACTGTAACAAGGAGCACAATGGATATGTTAGTTTAAGCGTCTGAAGACAGAAACTTGGGGATGTAAAACCTTGTGCTGATTGGTTTCAGAATATACTAGGAGTACCTTTCCTGAGTTTTCCTGTGTCTTCTAAGTGTTTTGAATCTGAAGAAAACAGCTTTTTTTCTTTTGTTTTGCTTGGATTTTAGTTGTTTTTTTGTTTTGAGCTTGATCAAGTATATTTGACAAACTCTGCTCCTCAGTTACAGAGTGAGGTAAGAGGATTGAATGATCCCTGTTCATCACTATAAAGATAGTGAAAGATGAATTTACCAGCAAAGTGGCAGCTGAATGGAGGACTGATAGAAGACAGCACGTGCAAAAGGCATTTTAAAGCAGTCAGGTACCAAATGATGTATTTTTTGGAGTACCTGGGAAATTACTTCAGGTTGTCCTCTTGAATCAGTGACCTTTTAAAGATCATAGACTGGGTCTCTAAGGAAAGAGGTTTGGTTTTGCAGGTTAACTGGTTGTTTCATTGTTTCCAGATGTTTAACAACTCTGTGGTAGTGTTCACCTCCAGCCATATGTTTTCTCTGCATCCTGGATAAAGTGTGACTCGGTAGGAGAGTGGGCCCTGTCATGCTTTCCATCCCTCCCAAATCCTTCCCATGATGGTAAGGATTTGTCTACCTAAAGAAATGTAAATTTTATTTTTTATTTCTCATTGCATCTCAAGCATCTTTCTCCCTTCAGCTCTGCAGGATGCTCTGGTTGAGGGTGATGATGTCTCTGCCTGGACATCTTGGCATCCTGGGGGAATGGAGCCACATCCACCTCCCATGACAGCACCCACGCAGAATACAGGATTTGTTACACCTAAATTCAAGTCAAAACTTGTAAGAAGTGGTTTTAATGGGAATATCAGCAGACCCCTGAGTACAATGCTGCTGCTGTTTGCTTTCATAAATCTAAGGTTTAGGGATGACACTTATGATGCATGGCTTTGGGATTATGTGAAACAGCAGTCATTAAACAAAAATGGGCTTTTAAACTAATGACAGCTGCCCAAATGGTTTTGCAGTGAAACAGATTCCCTTAGGCTACCATTCCTGAAATAATACAGGTCCTATTGACTTTAAAAAACCAGGAAAATATTTTGTTTTGGTGATGGAGCACTGCTTTTACATTCTTCCCAAAGGTCACGCTGCTAAGCATTTGCTAGGCTTTAAGCCGGAGGTGTTAGAAAATAATGAATGGCAATGTTTCCAGTAATTCATGCACTGTTATTCCCCTGAAATAACCCACATGCAATACCAAGGATTCACACCTGTTCCAAGATGGGTTTCCAAGTTAGTATGGGGACACTTTTCTCCATGTAAACTCAGCTGTGTTTAAGTGAGTAGGTAGTTCTGCACAATGTCTCTGTTATACGGAATTTTATCTAAAGTTCTTCATCAAAACTTGTTCCAACTACTGCTGGTTTAAAATGATACACAATAAAGCAATGAGTTTTCTTGTCTCCTTTGAAATCATTATTGCCAGCCTAAAGCTGAAGATGTAAAGATGCATGTTTTGCCTTTTCCTTTGTGCCAGAGGTCCTAGTGGACAATGATCTAAAATGAGTTGGCTGGTTTCCTTGAAGACATGTTTTAAGAGGGTCGATGGTTGCAAAAGACAAACCCCTTCTCAGTCAACCACTTTCACATCTCTTTAACTTTTACTTTTCCCCTACCCAGGCTCGATTTCTTCTGAAAATAGCTTGTTTTGTTTCTGTCTCCCTATCCCCCTCATTGTTCATCTTTATCAGAACTCATCAGGGTTTTTTTTCTGTCTCTTATTGCCACGAATAGAGGAGAGGACAGAGCAACCCAGATTGTGAAATGATGCCAAACAGCAGAATTTGGTGGTTTTGTATCATCTCTCTTCATACCATTCACAACTTAAAGCCCACTTCTCTCCATATCAACTCAGTTTCATCCTGGGGCTGGCTTTCCTTGCTGAATAACTCCAGATAACTCTGGGTTTTTTTATAAAGCAAGCAGTTCCATTAGAAATGTATGTGAAATCTGTTGAGAGCAGCCATATTTCACTTTCTACATGTCATGACATGACAGTTTAAGGCTGGGTGTTGAAATACTATATAGTGTTTCTAGGAGCCCTGCAAGACTGAGCAGAGGTTGGGTGTGATACAATGGAGGTCCAGAGGTCTCCCACCAAGTCAGGGGTGTTGAGTGCAGCTTTCAGAATCTGATGAATTCTCTTCTGAATGTCACCTGCAGTCCTGGCTCTCTGCAGGCTTTGGCTATCCTGTGAGACCTGGATAACATACCTTTCCACCACTTTTCTCGTTTGCTTCTGTAGTCTATCCTAACCATAAAAGTGTTTTCTGGGGGCAGTTCTTTGTGGAAGAGGAAGGCTGTCTAGTTGTGGTGACTTCAGCCATGTTTTCTTGGGGAGTATGCTTGAGTCAGGAGAGAAGACTGGAAGAAGAAGGGTTAAATTAACTATAACATGAACACTTGAACAGATGGGTGACCTCTGTAACACCAAGAACTGTTTTAGAAATTTGCAGGCTGTTCCAAGTTTGTCATACTCCTTACAACTATCTGAGCATAGATACACAACACAATTTATTAGCTTACTGCAAAGCTTCGTTGTTTAATTTCCCTGCTGTTTGAAACACTGAGCTTTAGATGAATAAGTGGGATCCTGTAGTATTGATGGGATCGGCTCTCTTTGTGCCAACCTCCTTTAAACCACTGAAAGCTGAGGGAGACGGGATGCTGCCAGTCATGCTGGAAGGAGCTCGGCTCCTCTGCTTCAGTCTCTTCCCCAGCATGCTCAGCCCATAGCACAGTCCAGGGCCATGGTACAGTTAATTATGGGCAGGGAGGAGACAGATGATCATCCTGCCCCAAATCACTTAAACGTCTTAAGAGTCTACCCTTGCCTGTCTGAATGAGCCAACTAATCTTTCAGCACAAGTGAGCACTGAGCTATATATGGTACAAAGAAAGAGATAACAAAAAGTGATCAATTTCCCTTTTCCTTCCTCTGCCTCAGCAGAAAAACTGTACACTGTTTGCCTGCTTAATGGTGGAAGAACATCGCTGTTTGAAGTAAATTTTTCCTGGCTATGATGGGTTCTCATCCTCTGGAGGTTTTTAGGTCGGGGGTGCATCATTTGAAAACAGGTGGTATAGGCCAGATGGGTGGTGGTTGGATGCCAGAATTCTTGGAGAAATTATTTGAATGAAGAGGCATTGGACTAGGTCAGTGGTTCTCAGTGCTTTTTGTGAGATCACAACAAATTCCTAGGAACTGTGCTTCACACAGTTGCACAATGATTTGAAAGAGCAATGTCTTCACGGTGACCACATGTGAAGTCTTTGGTGCTGTCCTGGAGACCCACTGGGATGAGTGATGCCAAGGGTCCCATCTGGGATTCAGTGAGTCAGAGGTGGACGAACAACTGTGAAGTGCTTGAAGAATGTCTTTTAAGAAGTGTGCTATGTTAGTCCACCAAAAAGTGAAAGAAAAAAAAAATCTATATCAGTACTGTATGTATGCCTTTTATAGAGATCTGGCTTATCACTACAGTTGGCTTTTCTTAATTACTGCTAGTGCTTCTGCAGGCTGTGCAGAAGATGGAATGTTGCTGGCCTGGAGTCAGGGTACAGAGGCTTTTATGGAGGCCACTCGGAGACAGGCCATCTGCAAGTTGTATTTAATTTTTTTCTTGGTTATCTTCTCTAAATAAAAACGTGATGCTCTGAGAATGTCCATTCCATCCTATTGCTTCACTCCACCAAAGCTGCGGTTTTCTGGCAAAATGTTTTTGAAAGTTATATTTGGCAAATGGCTGTTGACTTAATTCCTCTCCTGTCATTGTTGCTTGTCTGTGAAACCCAAATCTCTTTGCATGCAAGCTCAGCTGTAGCTCAGTTCAGAGCATTCTTTAAACCATAGTTGCTTTCTGCTCTTGTTTGCCTTTTTTGACTCCCTTGTCAAAAAAATGATGGGGGAACTGCAGATGCTTCATATCTGATGAAGGTAAATCCAGTACTTGCAGAGCCAAGGGCTGTTAGGAGCTGCGACAGCCATGTAGACAGGCTTCCTTGCTTACCCCCAGTGTTGGAGCTTCAGCACCCTTGGCATCCCGTAGCTGTAACACAGGGAGCATAACGAGGATTAGCTTTGCAGCAGTGAGTGTCTTCTGCCTGCAGAAAACCATGTGAAGCTCCATGAAGGAGCAGAGACCCGTGTTGATTCCGTAAGTCCTTAGCTAACAAGGGAGGCTTCTTCATCATTACCTTCAACAAATATGATTTGTCAAGAGGAGACTTGGAAAAAGTAGCTTTTTTTCTTTCTTCCTGTCTTTCTTTCTTTTTTTTTTTTTTTTTTTTTTTGGGGTTTTTTTGTTTTTTTTTTTTTTTTGTTTGGTTTGGGGTTTTTTGGATTTTTTTTTGTTTAAGAAAAATAACTTGGGGCTGGTGCCCTCTCTGAAGTGAACTTTTCTGCTTATGATATTGGAATTTGTTTTAGAAATAAAGTAGTTTTTCATCATGGAACTCTGTAAAACTATGCTGTTTAAATCACTGGGGGAAAAGGAACAGTCCCTCCGTAACACTGGTTGTTGTAATGTTTTTCTTAAACTGATAAATTTAAGGCTGTCCCTGAAAAAAAGTAGCTTAAGCATGGCATAACATGCTTTGCCCATAGTTTCAGTGGTGTAACCCAGCTTTGATCACCCTTGCCTAGCAGTGAGTGTTTCTAAAGGAAGCATAGGGACTGTAGTTAGAAAGGGAAATGCAATTACAAGAGCAAGAGACCAAACAGTTGTTTATATTCTATAAAATTGGTACTCGTTGCTCTCTGGTTCACTTTCTTTCCTTAAGGTTTTCTCATTAGAAGCAGTTTCTGTAAATACCATCTCTTCCTTTCCCCTTGGAGAGATCTCCAATAGCTGGCCTGGAATTAGTATCTGGGTAATCAATAAATTTTAATCTACGTGATGGGTTTTTTCCTCGAAGTTGGTTCTTTCTGTGTTGGATAAAATACATCTAAAGCAAATGTTAAATGAAGAAGGGTTGGATTCTACTTAATTCACTGTTACTATGTGCTATTACAATTTTGCAATATGGATGTCTTCCAAAACAATTACAGTTATTGCTAGGTTGACACTAAATGATTAATCTACTAGCAGACAGACAGTGCAGTAGTGCCTTTCAAAGAATTTTTAAGCCTCTTGCCTGCTGTTCTTTCCCTGCAAGCCTGATGGAAAGATAAGACACTGACCATAAAATAAATTGTGATATGTAGCCTGGTTCTCTTTCAGTCTCCTCCTTTGCTTAAGCATTGTTCTTCTGTCTTACACCGAAAAGTGTGTAATGAAAGGGTTTAAAGTCTACCCTCAGTCCGAACATTCAGTTTGGTATTTCATTTGAGGCATGTGCTTAAATTATCATGAGGTTTGCTGAATTTATTCATATGCTTAGATGCAGTCTTAATGCTTGAAAGATTTTGATGATGGGAGATTATAAGTATTTTTCTTTGTGTTAATAGCATCAGGTGCAAAGCATGAGAAAATGTTTATTGATCATCTCATTGTCTGGAGCAGTCCTTGTAATGGGAATACCTACTTATATCCTGGTTTTCTTCTCAGAAGGTCTCTCTCTGCCTTTGCTACGTTGTGCAGAGGGAGAACTTCCCAGTGCTTAGTTAAGGAGCTGAGTCTGCAGCTGAATTTAGGAAGGTGACTAAACACTGTAAAATGCAATGATTTGTGAGAGAAAAGGGAAGACTGGAGAGAAGATTCCACTTTGGTTCCTCATGCATTCTGTAAACTTGTAAATTTTTAATACTTTTACAGCTACAAGTTATAGCACTGTGTACCACATTGCATCAAGACAACTGACTTAGTATCCTCCAACACCTGTTGACGCCATGGACCTCCTATGTGCTAGTTCTGTTTCTAATTGTCTTTCTGTTTAAAGTGATGTCTTCAAATCTCACCTGAGGTTAGAGGCTAAGCTGTTCCTCATTACTCTGAATAGCAATGATATGTTTGGTTGTACATCCAGTTGAGCTGGCTTGGAGATGATGAGCAGCAGTGGAGCTGGGCAGAAATCATGGAGTTACTCATAGCTTCTTACCTTTTCCTTAAGTTCTCTTGGTTAATAATGCAATATAATAATAATTCTGAATAATAATAGGTTTGCTTCCCTGACTTGTGTGATGCCAGTTCTTTAGTTGCAGAGGTTTTGAGTGTAACTGAATAAACAGCAGGAACAAAGCCAGCTACTGCATGCATGGTTGAATATGACTTGATGGAGCTACAGCTTATTTTCTCTGCACTTGGAAATATTTTCTCATCCCTTAAAGGCAACTGTGTGCTCTGCCAGCAGTGTTTTATTGGAGAATGAGGAAACTTAAACACTGGCTTATACTGCCCACTTTTATAGTCCCGGCTTTCTCAGCTTTTCTGAATTCCATGTGGTGGAAGAAACAGTCCCAACACTGCTTATAAATTACGTAATTTGCATTTGCTCAGGATGCTGAAGTTTGGGAGTGAACTCCAGGGATATCTCTATTATGTTAAGGTTATTCAGAGCAAAGCTTGGTTTTGGTCTCAATGTATTTGCTACCAAATTTTAATAGGTAAACATGAGACAGACTGCTCTCATCCAGCAACAGATTATTATTGTTTTGGTGATGTATCTTTGGTTCCTCTTCAAAAAAGACTCAAATGACCAGTGCTTATAAATAACCACCCTCCCCTCCTGTGGAAAGGCCTGTGGAAGGCCTTTACTGAGGTCAGAAAGGGGGTAATGGAGATGCTGAAGGAGAGCACCAAAAGCACCCTTGCCCCTGGGTGATGTGGAATGAGGCTGCAGGTGGCAATTAATCCCATTTAATCTTATTTTTAAGATATTTTTCTACACACATCGTGAGACTCTCTCATCATCCTGTTGTTGAGGTTACTCTGTGAGCTGGTTGTGGTCAGCATATTTCAAAACAGCAGATTTCATGAGGCCATGTTGATTGCAAAGCCCAATCTCGTGTTGTTGCAGCGAGCAGAGAGTAGGCTTCCAATGCAAATAAATTGGTCCTCTCTCAGGTGCTTGCCCTGTGGACAGGCTGTTCACCTCCCTCCCTGACTAGAAACTGCCTCATTTTCAGTTTTAACCTTCTAATGGGCTGTTTAATATTTTGAATGGGCTTTTTGTCAGCGCTGTGGGTTTATTTTTTTCCATCTTCTGTTCATCATCCTGATGCCTTTACAGCAAAAGCTCCTCTCCGTTCATGTTTTGTTTTAAGCTACATAGCCAAGTGCTGCTAGTCTGCCACTTTTCTTACTCTTTTTTTTTTTTTTAATTTGTATCACTGAAGAACATTTTGGTCTTTGCTTTTTATTTTTATTTGCTTGATCTAATTCAGCTTGACTTTGGCAATTTCTCTTTACCCCTTTGCTTCCTGACCTCTGACACAGCTGTCTTTGCCAAGCAGCCCTTCCTTTCTACTCCTCACATTCACTCTGCTTAGTCCTAAAAAATCCCTTTTTTGGTGATTTTTTTTTTCCCTCAAGTTGATTGGGAATCATTCCCTAGATGTCTCTTCCAGTTTGTTTGGGATTGATCGGTACCAGCTTTTTTTTTTTTTTTCCCATTTCTAACATACGGATATTCTAAGCTTTTTACAATTATGTTCTTGAGTACTATTGTCCAGTTGATTTTCATTCTGAGTTCTTTTGTTTCCTCAAAGCTTATGGGAAATTGAGATTAATTTTTGTGCTTCCCTTTACAGTATTCTTCTACCTAAATCACCTCTCCGTGATTACAGTTGCCTCCAGAGTTACTTTCATTGAGCAGTTACAGCTCCTTAGAGTGTCTAAATTAGAATTGCCCTTTTCCAGTTCAGCATCTGGAGGATTACAATTGCTGTCTGCTGCTTCCAGGAATATCTGTGGTCAGCTCGTTACGTTAATAGTGGGTTCTTCAGTTGAGTATTTTGGGAAGTTACAGTCCCAGAGTAAGATAAGCCCTGTTAGCACTTTATCTTGCTGTGGATGTTGCAATCTTCTACACTGCACTGCCATGCAAACTCTGTAGGGTGTAGAATAATCTGTGCTGTTGTCCCTCCTTCTCCCAAACAGTGTTGACCCCATACCACTGCAGTCCTCTGGAATTTCTTTTTCTGCTACCTGACTTTTCTGGTGCATTGCTTTTACTCCCAGTATCAGTATGTTAATCCTTAATCTTGTTTCTTACTCATCATCTGTCAATTTCTGGCTGATTATCTGCCATCCTATCTGACTGCTGCTATTGATGTTAATATGCTCTTTGTTCTCCTAAGTTCGGATATTCTGTGCTTTTTTGTCCATGCTTACCAATCCCCCTGTCTGTTTATTAAAACCAGATGTGGGAATTAACTTATTTTCCTGATTGTCCTGGTTTTTTCTCTTGTTTAAAACTCCTGCCTGCTGTGATCACAGAAGGACATCTCTCATCCACAGAGAAGCATGCTTTTTCCATGAATGCCTTCTGGTGGTGGAACACCCTAAAACTTCCCTTTCAGTGTCAGCTCTTAAGCGATATGGATGACGTTAACTTGTAATAGCTTTTCCTTCCTTTTGTAGCACTGAAAGAAAGTCCTCAGGGATGATGCTCCAAGCCTAAGCCTAGTCTCCCCAGCCTAGAGGGAAGTAGACATCACCAGGGAGCATCTAAAATAGGTTCCTGCTCCAAATTGCCTTCCTAGTCTACCGGCAGAGAGACTGTCCTCTTCTGGGCTAAATTTGGTCCTGAGCCTGGTTCATGCCTGTGGTTGTTCTCCATGTGCATGCTGAGAGCAAGAGCACTTCATCTCCTACTGAAAGGCCAGAGATAAACCTCTGGGGGAAAAAGGAACTAGAATACTCTTAGTAACAAGAATCAAATAAAGTCGTGTAAATAAACAGGGAGCTGAGGACAGTACAGTGGAGCAGCCGGGGGCACAGGATGGAGAAGGAGATGGGAAAGCAGAGTACAATGGAGAAGAGTCAGGCCTCCAACACATGAGCTGTGGCCTTGCCATCAGAAGCAGCTGAAAGACTTTCCTGGTGCAAAGACATCTTGCAGCATCTCTCCAAGCAGGAAGAATGAATCCAGATTGCTGTGTCTACAGAATTATTGTTTTATTCCCCATTGAGAGGGTAGACACAAAATCAGATTTCCACTCCAAGTTGTCTTATATTTTTAGCCTGTGATTGGATTGCAAATGCACGCTGGATATTTACGTTTCTGGAAACAGGCTCTGGTGCTGTCGTCTTAACCAGGATCCAAGTTAATTTGCTGAGCTTCCAGATGGGAACCGTTCATTTCTTTATTACAAATTTGCAGGAATGCTTAATTTAATCTAGATTTTCTAGCTCAGTAGTTTGCCTATTCTGACATTCAAGTATTTTCCTTACCTCCCCTTCTGCTCTTTTTTTTCTTTACCCTTGAGCTGAATTATCCACTGTGCAGAATAAAGAAAATGGGTTTTGTAAAAGGAACCACCTGTCCTTCAGGCATCTTGTGTGGAAGCTCTTGGGGAGCTGATTGTCCTTCCATCTCCTACAGAAGGTTTCCTGAGAGATTTCTGAGTTCAAGGCATAGCTGGTAGAACCTCTTAGCCCTGGTTTCACTTGGTTTGTTGAGGCTCATTACATTTTGCTAGCTTCTTTGTTTTAAACTATTTAATGATCACCTTATTCTGGCCTAGTGCATGTGCTGAATATAGATGTTAAACTGTTAGCTCTTTCTCTGTTGTGGGTAGATAAGGATATTTGCAGGAGGAGGTTCATAATTTTCCTTAGCAACATTCAGCCTCCAGTGCATTGAGTAGCTTGTGATTGTGTTATAGCCATTTCTTTAATGAAATTTTAAACTACATCTCTCTCTGCAATCACTTCTGCCTGGGGTTCTTAGATAGCCATGCAAACACTATGTATATCTGTGCTGTGGTGTACAGTGCATACTTAAGAAGCAGATGAGGTGCAGACAGGTATGGTTAGCTCGTGAGCCAGCTCTTTTCTTCACTGCTGCAGTTTACGTAACAGCTAAGGCTGTGGTAGGAAAAAATGATGCACTATGTTTTAGCTACTTTAGATTTAGAATGAGTGTATTAAACTATCTTGAGGTCAACTTTATTATTTCTACTTCTTGTGTTATGAGTTCCCAGTGCTCTAAATAGCCAAATGTCATTCCAGAAAAACACAGAAGTGCTGCAGAGGGAGTTTGCATCCCTAAGCCGTGGAGACACAGCATGCCCACAGCGACAAGCATGACTGAGAGGTCATCTTAAGGAAGTTGGGTTGGCTGCTTGACATAGTGAGCCCATGGGTGGCAGTGTACAAGTGCCTTGCGTGGTTCCTGTGTTGCTTGTGGTGATGTAGCAGTTGAAGGAAGCTGGGGTTGGTAGGGAATATACAATAGGAAACTGTCCTGCATCGTTCCTTGCTCAGGATTGTTGCCTGTGAGGCAGTGATGATGGGAATGACATAAGGTACCAGAAGACATCTTTTTGTTCTTTGTCTGTACAACATAAAGTCTTGCTGCCTCCTCATCTGGGGCTCTGTCCGCAAGGTGCTGGGATGATGCTTTCAGCCAGGTGGTGCTCAACCCTTGCAACGCTGGGGCCAAGTGGGGCGGTTGGCTAGTGGGGTAGTAGTCAGGAGACTCTGGCTGCTCCCTTCTGGTGTAAACAGCCCTTGCTACTTGTACATTTTAGGCATGAAAGTGTCAGTATTGGTTTTATCCACAGTAGATGGGTGAACAGGCTTTGGAGTGTTTTATCTGGTGGTGGAAGTGATGTGGCAGGGTCAGGTGAAGTGATACTGTGGTTGTGTCTGGGAAGGCAGGCACAGGCTCAGCAGTGCAGCCCATCCTCAGGACCGAGGGCAGGGGATACGTGCTCAAAGGGTCAAGGCAAAACTTGGAAATTCCTAGCACCACTGGCAGGCTGTGAAGCACCACAAAGGCAAAGGTGATATGATGGAAATGATACAGTAAAAGATTATTTGGTTAGCAGTTCTCAGGTCAGCATCTCAGTTTAACAGACAGTAACCCAAACAGGGTGGGATTTCTTTAGGAGGAATATAGTAATATAAGAGATGTGTAAATTCTTAACTTACGTATTTGTTTGAATACAATAAAAAGTTATTACTTGGAGAGTTGGTTTTGTTAACTTACAGGAAGTGAAATGGCATGATAAATTTGAGTAGGAAAATAATATGTTACATTATTTGACATAAAAATGGTATTATAATATATTTTTTATTAGAGCATTGTTTTTTATCTTACTCTACCACTATGAAATAGAATCAATATAAAGGAGTAAGAAACTGCATTTGTAATAAGAACAGAAGCTTCTGAAATAAGAGATAAGCTTGTTGTGTTGAAAAGGCCAGCCTGGAAGTTTTCTCCCTGTTCTGCTGTGCGTGCAAACTCATTACGACCCTTTAGGAGTTTCTCACAGTCTCCTCCTGCCTTAGGGTGACTAGAGCACTAAAAACATGGGATTATACCTGTGCTTCCCCCAGCCACAACACCATCCGGTATGCATGTGTTGTGAGAACAGCTCAGCAAGGCTGCCCTGCAGCAGCCCGAGCTGGTTTGGGCTACCTAGGAAATCCTATTAAGTCAGGGGTGTCAATACAATGTGCAGAACTTTGGTGCAGAGGTGGCTATTTATAGCTGCAGTAAGAGTATTGTGTGCACAGGGCTTTTCTTTCACATCAGGGACCTTGACAGATTCGCCGTGCCCTTTACCTGCTCAGCAGCTCTGGTGCCAGACCTCTGAGAGCACCACTGTTTTAGTTGGAAATCTTGGTCATCTTCTAAGACCATCTGAGGACCACTGTGGAGGAGGAAGTCATGATTTTCCACCTGCATCTCTGCACATCATTTCTTCCTCTCCTGACCCACTGGGTTCAGCTGTTTGGCTCCTGGGGCATGCAATGCCCTGCTGTCAGCACATGAGCCTTGCCATGGGAAGGAGGGATGCCATGTGTATGTCAGAGATGTCATTAAACTTCTGAATCTAGGTGATGAGTGAGCTTTTTGGGGTAAAGTGCATAGGATCTGGAGTTTGGAGGGACAGTGTGGCAGAGCTGGAGGGTCGGGGTAGCAAGGCAAGGTGCTTGATGTTCATGGGAAAGATTTATGCACCCCATCATCAGTTAATGTTTTTTTCAGGTCAGGCTGAGGAGATAGGAAGGACTTGCCTATAAGAAGTTTCCAGCCTGGGATAATCCAGTGGTGGAGCGAGGACCTCCTTTGTGTGTGTGTGTTCACGATCTGATTTTAAGCTTTGGCTTTTGGCAAGCACACTAATGGCATGTCAAGGAATTGCCACGAATTTAGTTTCAAAATAACGTAGCATTAGTGGAACACAAAGAGCAAAGACATGTTCCTTCCAACATCTGGGCTGGGACTGGGGTCCCCCCCCCTCTGACAGCCCCCCCAGATCCTGCCACAAAGTGTGATCAGATGTCTTAAGAAAACACATGATATTTCTGTGTTCTTACTGCAGTGTATCAAGCAATTTGATTACAGAGACTGTTGATTTTACCGGGTTTTTATATTCTTATTGGGAGCCATTCGTCAGTCTGCAAGGAAATCTGATTAGCTGAGAGTTGCTGGCCTTCTGGTATATGTTGGCCTATAAAAGTGAAGGGTGCAGAAATAAACACAGTCAGCTGGGCTGCTGGAGAAGTCTGTAGGTTTCTTTGGGGGTTGGGAAGGAGAGGTCTTGACACATAAATGCCTTTCCTTTGGGAACTTGGTGATGTTTGCCACAGGGGTTCTGTGCCAGTGTCCCCTGACGGGGCTAGCAGCCTGTTTCAGCCTGTTATGGGTGGTCTTGCTTGGGAAGGGAGCAGGAGGCTGGTGTCACTGCAGTTTCAAATCTACCCTGTTGGCAAAGGGGTGAGGCAAAGCCTCAGGCAGTGGGAGAGGGAAGATGCTGCTTCTGCAGAGCAGGGAAATAGGAAATTTTGGCTGACTGGTGATTCTGCAACACTTCCTTGCAGTAAGCACACTGCTCCTTGCAGAGCATGGTCTTCGTTAGGTAAGTAGGTTTAAATTCAAGTCTCCTTCAGGATTTGGGACACAGTATAAGGCTTTCCCTTCAGCCAGCAAATACGTCTCAAATACACCTCTTCATTGCTCTGCATAAAATAACTTGTAGTTCTTAAGCAAGGGGGTACTTAAACTTGGCACCAGGCACCTCGTGGCTGGAGGGTGTTGGATGGGCGCTGTACACAATTAGATAAAAGTATGGACAAGGTGGCTAATGACACCTGCAACCTTGCTGCAATATTTTTGTGAAATGTCTCCAATGCAGCAAAAGCCTGGGCCTCTTCTTTTATCTTAGTTACAACAAAAGACTTAATTTTTAGTTAACAGTGTAGGAAAAACTTCCGGCAATAAGAGAAGCAGAGGCTGTTGAAAGCTTTGCTCTCTGTGGTGAGGCGTTCAGGGTGAGGCTACCAGCATCACACAGGGTGAAGTGGTTTGGAGCAACAGAGCAGTGCTGCTCAAATCCCCATCCTGGCATCCATGAAGGAGGCCAAGCCTCCATCCAGGACAGGATAAAGATAAATTTTTAACACTGTTTTCACAGGACAAGTTCAACTGCTTGGTCAAGGTGAATCTGGGCTGCATTATGTCTGAGTGGCGTGTCAGCCTGTAGCCTCCTGGTGCCTTCTGGGAGCCCTAATACATTGACCTGTTTTGAAAACCCAGTTTGGCTGGTTGAGGTGGGCCAAGAGAGCTGAGTGAGACTGACGCAAGGAGTGGTTGTTAGCTAACATAATCTGCTGTCCTAAAGCCAGCAGTTTACCATGTGTTTGTTGGTTTGGACTGGGAAAAGATATTCCACTTCAGCTCTGCATCCTAACATGCACAAAAATATTTGGCAGCTTTTCCAAAAGGTTTTTCAATTAATTATCTGCAAGGCTGCATTGAACCTAGTTTTTATCCTAGTGTAGAGGAACACTTAGTGACTGGAGTGACTCAACTGTCTTAGCTTCCACTTTTTCATAGTCACAAACATTATTGTTGAGGTTGTGGAGCAAAGCTTATGTCCTCAAGTCTTGTAATGCTTGAAGCTGTCCAATCCATCCTTGAGCTGTTGTGCAATGGTATACCTACCAAATTTTTCCTGTCTTCTTGGAGGTAAAAGTCAGTAGTGAGATACTAAAGTTGAGGCAGATGCCTTCTTATGATTTCAAGTGTCTTGTTTTATATCTCAAGTTTGCTTTCATCAAAACGATGGCTTACACTTGCTGTCCAAGCAGTATAGTATCCAGCAAGTAGTGAGGCATTTTTCTGCCTGGGATGAGGCGTTGCTAGTATTGTCAGGGTGGTGTGGAGCTGGCGTGGCATTTGCAAATGATCACTTAGAAAACCAGTGCTGTGATTAATTAGTGTTTTCTGAGCTCTGAAGCGGTCATTTCTATATTAACAATGTTCATGTCTAAGTGGCACTCTGCTGGCGTGAGGTTTTCTCTTTGAACAGAAGTTGAAAACGGGTAATTTTGCCATTAAAGACTGAATGTGTAGCCACATCAGGCTGTGGGCACAAACTAGGTCTTGGTTAATGTATTTGCTCTTTGAAAGTTTTTGTCTCTTTGATGCAGAAGTCTTGCTGCTCAAGGTGTATATATATGTATGCTGACTTAGTGCTTCTCTTCTTTTTAAAGAACTTCTGTGAAGTTTCAATAGATACAGTTTGGAAAAAGCAGGATTTTTCAACTTTTACCTTTGAGGAAGCTAAGTTCTTTACCAAAAGTTCCTGTGGTGAATGGACAATCAGCTGGGTGGTCTCCTCCTTAACTCCAAAACTTCAGCCCGAGGAGCTGTAGACTGCAAAACTGTCAGCTGCTTGGAAACCTTTCAACTCTTTCTACCTGCCTGCACCTCTGAAACTTAAGTTTGGGGTGTCTCTTGAGATCCCGTAACTTGTTTATGTGAACACTCAAAGATATTACAAGTAATGACATCTGAGGAGCTGTAGAAGAAAAGCAACAGCCAGCTCCTGGATAGTAGGGATTCAAAGCTGTGGTTGAACTTATGGGGAGGGATACATAATCTCACACTAGCTCTTCTTTGACTGAAATGTGTGCAACAAAGCCTTGGAGGTGTGAGCTGCAACTTTTGCCAGTGCTCCTGGATGTCCTGGATGATTTTTGGGGAGGAGGGAAGGGGGAGACAAGCTGAGAACAGAGCCTCTCTCTGAGCTCTCTCTTCAGGCTTTGCTTGCTTTGTGGAGAGACTCAATTCAGTGTTTCAGAGACTCTTATTTTGCCAGTGTAGGAAGGAGGATACTGAGAGGCATAATGGAAATGTGTGGGGTCATGCAGTGACATCTGCTCTCCATCGTTGTCCAGGAATGTTTGAGTGTTGTAAGGATGTAAAATGTAAAACCCATCACTGGGTGGAGTGAGGGTGAACGTGTGGTTTATGTGTGTGGTTTTGCTTTTTATTTAAGGAGGGGAAAAAAAGCTAAAAATAGACTGCTGGCTCGCCTCCACTTCCTGGTTCACACAGGGCTGCAGAGGAGTAGCCGAAGAGATGTGGTGGGCAGCCAGCACCCTTTTGGGCAGCCAGTGGGGAGTGGGGCTGGTGGAATGGGGCTAGCCCTTCTGTAGGTGTTTGGGGGAGACACTGGCGTCAGTTGGTATGGAGGCACCCTGTGGGTGTCTGTCCTGCATGGGGTGGCTGCGTGAAGTCCCTCTATGCCCATAAATACTTGTTGTGGGTAAAAGTTTAGGTCCTCCATCAGTCCCAAGTGTATGTTTTGGCAGTGAGGGAAGGGGTTTACTTTAAACCCTAAATCCCAGAGAGTAGTTTGAGTAGTGTAGAGGTCTAGGTGAAACTGGGTGAGCGTGCAAAACAATGGTGAGGCCACCAAAAACCTTTAATCTAATTTCAGCCTCTCATTCTGATGCAGCAGTGTGGTGTTAAGGTGGTGAACTGGCACCAAAACTTGGCCTGAGAGCCACTAGGACACCACCTGACAGCTGTGCTGGCTCACAGAGGGCTTTGCTCTGCAGGTCGGGAGGAGCAGTGGGTGCTGGGGTGGTTTGCTGAACCAGAGCTGGGAGAGCTGCAGATAGGAAGCGAGAAAGGCAGCACCCTGCTGAAATGACAGGGCAGCTCTGTTCACCAAGAGTTGCCCTGGGAGTTTATTTTTTCATGAAGGATGCTACAATATTTTTATTGTTTGTTTGTTTTTTAAGAAAGTCTAATGATACTGTGTAGGCAATGTGCAGGTGATTAAAATGTTCATAATACTAAAGTGTTGATGAATAAGTTGACAAAAGCAGTAGGAAGTTGCATCGTTTTCTCTGCTATTTAAAGGCAGGATTGAAACTCCTCCAGCTTGTGTCAGTAAGTCATTGCAGAGCTGGTTCTGGCCCAAACTGCCAGCAGGGACCTTTATATTCTCCATGTGAGCTAAATTCGAACTTTATTTGAATGTCTATGAACGCACCTCACTTGTCTTAAATCCAAAAGCTGATGATTTGGAAAGATTTGTCTGAAAATCCTCCTAAATTTTATCAGTGATTTCGTGTCATTAGTCCCACTGATATATGTATCACCTGTGTATTTACGTTACATATTTATACTTCACAGCTTGGTAGTTCTCAGAGGTTTAGAAACCTCCTGGAAAAATTTGCACTGAGCACTGAAGCAGTGTGATGGAGGACTCAGAGGCTTTGGTCCTTTGTTATCTCAGCTTTCTGGCCTTTACTAATGTATTTATCCCCCAGCCAGAAGGAGATGGTTCTTGCAGGTTCATCAGTGGGCTGCTGGAATGGCACCAGGGAGGTACAGGCTTACCAAGTAGTGGGTTGCACATCTGGGATGGCTGATGAGAAGCATCTGACATTTTAAAAGTGTTAGAGGATGATGGATATTGTATCTGTACATAAAAAGTACTTTAAAAAGTGCCCAGAGGGGTTTCAGGATGCCCATCTAGCTGTCAAAGCACCTGAATGGCAAAGCTGTGTAGTGAGGCATCTTGCCATACTTGGGACTTTTGTGAGCAAGGATGAAGTTGGAGAATACAATTTAGTTTCTGGAAGACTGTAATTAGTTTTTTGTGAGTAATGGTGAAGGGAGTGACCATGGGTGGAAGGAGAAGCATGGCCAGTGTGGTAGAACAGGGCAATCTGGGTTTCTTTCCTCCTATTTTTTCCCTAAAGAAAGTCCCAGCACTGGAGGCTTTGTCTCTGCTACATGGCCGTGTGGGGATGCTCTGAGCTGTGGCCACTTAGTACAAAAGCATCCAGGGAAGAGATGTTCCTGCATTGACTGGAGTGGTGGCACGAGGGCTGGCTGTTTGTTTAAGGAGGGCTGCTGTCACCTTGTCCGTGCTACTGTTGCAGCCCAGGGATACCTGGGGGATGCTTTTTATTAACTGCACATTATTCATCCGCTTGGTTTGCCTCTGTGGGGTAAGAACTGGTTATAGCACAGGGATTCCCTTTGGCGTATCTGGCAGTTTCAACTCACCTTGAATTTTGTGACTAATTGCTGCAGCAATTGAATTTGGTGTCTGAAGACAGCACTGCAGTCATGCATGATGGGAGGGGACAAAAGTAATTTTTCTGTTTAGCTCCTTTGAAGACTTCATTTAATCTGGCTGGTTTGACCAGTTTTGTTGGTTGGTTGGGGTTTTGATATTTTGAGGTGTGTGTGTTTGGGGCTTTTTTTTATTAAGGAAAAGAAAAAATAATAACTCTTTGCCTCTTTAATGTAATGTAATTAGACAGGGGAGCAAGCTATTGAATGGCTCTGGCCAAAGCTGTGAATAAGTATTTTTAACTTCATGCTGTTGTATGAAAGATTTTCCTTTTTCTGCCTTTATGATGCTGACTGCCCATTTATATTTTAGCATCTGTTCCTGCAAGAATGTGGAAGGAAATGAGCTGGTTCAGCAGAAACTGAAACCCGAACTAATCTCACGCTGTAGTAAATTCTCAATTGTCTCATTGTCCGTGGGCACTTCAGCAGCAAACCCAGGGGAAAAAAAACCAAAACCAGTATTAAACTGCCAAATAGATGGCAGAGAAAGCACCAAAGCCCTTTTGTTGTTTTCCCCAGCATCCTGCAGGCTCCATGCTTGTGCCCCTGAGCACAAAGCTCAGAGCAAACCACCAGGAGCTTTGTGCTGCAGCTCACGGTGCCGGGCGTAGGGTCCTGCAGCCGGTGGTGCCGGAGCGTGGATTCACTGTCACCTGGATTCACTGTCACTGGCAGGGCAGCCAGTTCCTGCCAAAGCTCTTTATGAGCTTTCCACGGCTGGCTGCCATGCATCCCACAGAGTCCTCCCGTCCTTTCACCCCGTGCTTCCCTACTTACATAACTGACTTAGGCATTATCCTCCCTGCTCTCCTTGCCTGCCTTCAGCACTCCTGCATCACTTGGCCTCTTTGTTTCAACAAAGAACTTTCCAGCCAAGTCACTCCTTAGGTGAGGCTGGAAGTATTTCGAAGCAGAGGCACCAAGTTTACATTCTTGCCTATTTAATTTTGCAGATCTCTTTCATACCTAAACTCACTGGGATTATTTACTGAAAGTACATGGAGAATAATATTTCTGATTAAAAAAAAATTCTGGTAGCTCACGAACCCACGGTGCTTTCTCTGGTCAGAAACTGAAAGTGGAATGGATTTTTTTAATTGCTTTGTCAGACTGAGAGAAGTGTAGAGATTAGTAGAGCATAAACAGAAGGAAGCAAAGCAGCTCTCAAGTGTTTTAATGATCTGAGTAGCTAATTTGTTTAGTATGAGTTGTCACTGAGCCTTCAATTTGGCACTTAAGGTTTTAGTTTGTTAAATACAAATAAATAAACCATGAAAGTGGAGTTTCTAGCTATTGTGTTCCAGTGTATCTGTGCATACATTCTTCAGTCCCACATGCAGGATTGCTCAATCCATGCTGGTATTGCCCAGCTGGGCTTTTCCTAGCAAGGTGTTGTCATGTATGAAGGAAGTGATCCTGTCCCTCTGCCCTTGTGAGGCCCCACCTGGAGTATGGCATCCAGCTCTGGGGTCCTCAGCTAAGGAAGGACATGGAGCAGGCCATAAAGATGATCAGAGGGATGGAGCACCTCTCCTGTGAAGACAGGCTGAGAGATATGGATTTGCCAGCCTGGAGAAGGCTCCAAGGAGACCTCATTGCAGCCTTTCAGTATGAAGGGGCTTATAAAAAAGATGAAGAAAGACTTTTTTGGGGGCTGGATGTGACAGGACAACAGGCACCAATTTTAGACTGAAAGAGGGTAAGTTTAGATTGGACATAGGGAAGAAATTTACTGTGTGGGTGGTGAGAACCTGGAATAGGTTGTCCAGAAAAGTTGTGGATACCCCATTCCTGGAAGTGTTCAAGGCCAGGTTGGATGGACCTTCGAGCAACCTGGTCTGGTGTAAGGTGTCCCTGCCCATGGAAGGGGGGTTGAACTGAATGATCTTTAAAGGATGTCTTCCAGATACAACCATTCTGTGATTATGTGATTATTCCAGTGACATCTGGTACCAAAATCGGCATTTGTTTACCGGCAAAGTCTCATATTTATACTGTACTTTAACAACTGTTGGCACTACTGCTGGGTGAAGGTAAGCAAAATTCCTCTGAGTGGAAAAAATGTTCTTCAAGTTTAAGAGGCATAAAACCTCTAATATTTTCAGTCAGGGTAAATTTAATGATATTTTATGGGCTGGGAGGCAACAGTAGGAAAAAGGACTGTAACCTTTTGAAGGAAAGGAAGCGTGTATTTTTTTTTTAGGCTTGCCAAGTGTTACCATTTATCAGGCAGCTTCTCTTTACCTCTAGCCCCTGTCCTTGAACCTGCTCAGGAGTGATTTGAAAGGACTTTCCACCTCATCAGTGCAGGGTGATGTTTGCTGCTGCAAGATATGTTTCCCTGGCAAAGCAGGGAAGCCCCATCAGCTGCCTTACTGCTTAAATTATCCACTTTTTGGCACAGCAACAGGCTCTTTTTGGCCCGGTATATGGTGCCTGGCACAGCAGAAGCCAGATCTCAGCTGCCACTTCTCTGCATCACAGCGGGAGCGCTCAAACATCCTGCTTTTGTGTTGGGGCAGCCACCAGCAGGTGTGATCCCCCTTGCAGAGCCAGAGCAGTAGGCTTTGCCGCTGGTTAACTTTAACCTGTACCAGCCTAAGATGTGCTCTTAGTGAAGAAATAGGAACTCCAACTGCTTGAAACCAGGCTACTCGTGTCAAATGTAGCGTGGGCTGGAGTGTGTGCATGCCATGGATTTCTCCAGGAAAGCAGCAGGCTTGGAAATGCTGCCAGCAACAGCAGCGTCAAGAAATTGAATGTGTTTTAGTGAGGTTATTTGTGGGTAGAGAGTGGTGCTCTGTTTTTGAGGAGCTCTGTAAGCTCTGCCTCAGGTGCTCCCAGCAGCCTCTGCAGCTTCGTGGTGCAGCCTGGAGGAACGTGCTGCCGCAGCTCCCCTCCCTGCTGGAAAGAGCAGTTTCTGTGGAGAAGCAGTTATTTTCCACAGGAAAAGTCAATTTGGGAGTTTTATGCATGCAGAAATTTTATTCAGTGGCGTGCCAGGACATGTAGGGGCTTGACACTTTTTAGTGACTTGCATGTCGGCAGTGATGGGCCATCGGAGCGAGCGCCCAGCTGAGCAGACTTGTTCCTGGCCAAAGCTACCTGTATGTGTCCCAGTGTACATCCAAACGCCACTATGGCACAGCCCAGAGTTTTGAAAGACTTGTGATATTTTTGCACAGTTTCTCCCCGTCCATTTGCTTGCACAGTGACCCAAGCCAGAGAGCCTTTCTGATTTGCAGAGGGTCATGTTGTGTTGCTCTGGTGAGAGTGCAGCTTGGAGCTAGGGGAGAAGTTGTGTCAGATCCCCATGGCCCCACTGATGGGTTAGAGCAGGAAAGGACACGCTTCTCTTGATGTAAAATTTTTTAAAAAGGGGGGAAAAAGTACTTTCCTCAGCGGCAAATCTCTCATTGACTACAAGAACCATGTGTCTCTAAGTATGCATGCACATTTGCTGAACTGCTTCCCCTGCCCCTACGGTGGATCCTGAGGCTCCCCACACTCCAAGGGGCTACAGCCTGCTTGTAGCATTCAGGGGTATTTTCAGTCACCTTTTTCACTGCTCTAGAAAAGGGGGATTTTTTAATTGAATTTTCAGAGCAAACTGCCTGATGGCCTTTCTGTTTGTTACAGCTGTTCCTCCAATGTGCCAGATCTGAATCTCACCCTTTAGGAGGAAAAAACCCCAACTTTATTTTAAATAAAATAGAAATATATGTGTGTGAGAAGCTGCACTTGCTGAAAATGTTTTCTAGTGCACAGATCCTATTGAATAGCAAATAGAGAGTGATTGTGGTCTCCCCTAGTTGAGGGTGTGGTTAGATTTGTTTGTTTGGTTGGCTTTGTACAACCCTGCTGTTTTGTTTATAAAACAAATACACTGTTATTCCCTGTTCATGCACTGGATGAGTGGTAGAAGTGGTCCTTCTCGGTCACCAAACACTTAGAGCTGGAGGAGAAACTGGAAGATCCTTGTGTGACTTGCACCACTAGGTTTTACATGTGGAGATGTTCCAGAAACATGTCAGATCACTTATTTCTTGACATTATTTTTCCACTGAGCTTTATGTGTCTTCCATTAGACCTTCTCAGCAGATGGGTTTTGAAGCCTCACGTTTGGGGGTGCACAGATCAGGTATCTGGTGCCATGACACTGCTATTTACCATCAACACGAAAGAAAATCAGGACATCATTCTGAGAGAGCAGGGTACCCCTGAGGATGGCAGGCCCAGAAAAGGCATGAAATGCAGGGGAAGTCCGTCTCTGAACAGGGGAGAAGCTGCTCATCTGGAAGCACAGAGAAGAGCCCAGGCAGAGCTGAACACAGATTGACCCAAGACACTAAGGTCAAAAGGCAAATCCCCTTCTTGGATGAGTTCCCAGTGCAGATAAGGAAACTTGATGTTGAGGTGAGACCTTGTCCAAGATGGTGCATGTGGCGCCAGTGGCCAGGAGTTGGGAGGCTGTCACTGCACCAAGCGCAGGGGAGGATTTCTGTGACAGGGGTAAAGGAAAATCGGTGTCTGAGAGGAGGCAAGAAGAGCCTGGTCAGTTAAACCAGGAAAGCCAAGGCTGATGTGGGAGTGATGGCTCTCTATTGCTGTGTGTAGCAGAGGGAACGTTCTGGAGAACTAGATGTTAGGACCAGGGTGAATGCAGTCACCAGCACTGAATACATTTGGGCTGGAAGTTAGAAGATGATTTTGATCTGGTAGGAGTGAGGCCATGACTGGGGTGGTGGGAGCAAAGCCTGGCCAGCTTTTGCGATAAAGCTCAGGAATAAAGTCAATGAGTGATGGTACATCTGCCATATCAGGGCCTGAACATCATATTTCCAAGAGGAGAAGCTCATCTTTGGGAATATTGAAAATAATGAGTATTGACTGCATTAAAGTACAAGTGTATTGAGACACATTCACTTCTGCACCGAAGCCATTTAGACAAAGCTGAGTAACAGAAGCATATAGGACATTAAGACAGCTTGGAAACAAGAAACAGGGAAATAAACTATAATAGCTAAGTTGAATTTGCAGGCACAGTGGCACTCAGCATGTTTGCTTCAGTGCATGCC
This sequence comes from Cephalopterus ornatus, assembly GCA_013396775.1. Classification (NCBI taxonomy): domain Eukaryota; kingdom Metazoa; phylum Chordata; class Aves; order Passeriformes; family Cotingidae; genus Cephalopterus; species Cephalopterus ornatus. The sequence goes on along the minus strand of VZRE01013504.1, from coordinate 29,542 downwards.
TGTGGTGACTATGCCACCTCTCCATGGCTGGCACTCAAGCAGGGCTGCCCCCTCACTCTTGGCTGTGAGTTTGCTGTTGGCATGGGCTGTTTCTTACTGCACTTTGCCTTATTTCAGCCCAACAGAGTCACCTCCTCAGCTCACCGTATTGCCATGGTGTGAATTACTTGAGAAAATCACGGAGTTTTATAAGAACTGTACATTTACTGAAGGCAGTTTGCTGTCACAAAAGTTCACAGAATACTCTGAGTCGGAAGGGACCCACAAGGATCATCAAGTCCTACTCTTCAATGAATGACCCATCCGGGGATTGAACCCACAACCTTGGCTTTATTAGCACCAGGCTTTAGCCAGCGGAGCTAATCTCAGGGTCCACTGATGTGGCAGATAATGTCTTCAAGAAATAGTTTTGACTCTTTCAGTCCTTTGTAAAACAGGGCAGGAGTTGATAACTTTCTCTCCCAAATTTGGACCAGGTGCAGTTTTGATGGCTGTCTCAGCAGGTCAAAATCACAGATGTCTGTTCCAAACTGGTGGGTAATTGCTTTGTGTAAAACCAATCGTGAAATAGTCTTTTCCTTCAGGAATGTGAAGTTTGCTTATTCAATCTCATTTCAGAGCAGGGCCATTTCTTGCTGTAGCAGAAATGTGCGCACAACTCGTTTCTTTCTGACTTGCCTATAGCTCTGTTTTTGTTTTGAGAATATAATTTGGAATATATTTTTGCACATAGCTTCTTAATCTGTCTAGCCTGATATTTTCCAAATCTGTGGTTTCCGTCCTTCTCTCCTTTATTTTCTCTTACTAAATCTTCCAGCCCATGGAAAATATCGGAGATGTAGGTTTAAGAAATTTTGACCCAGAACAAATAGTCTTCTATTGGGTTGGTAGGCAATGGGTGCTCTAGCAGACTAAGGATGTGTTGAAAAACAACAAACAGGCTTCCTGCTGTTCACTGATTCTCAGGGTGGACCAGATGAGGGCTGTTACAACTGAATATGTACACTAGAATGGACAGATAAGGTAATTGATACGGTAATGTACAGAGGTAAAATCTGTGTGGTTTGCAAATATGTATTACTGTGTTTAGGGTCTGATTCTGTTACAACCAAGCAAAGTAAATGTTCCATTGGTATTTATTAGGAATGAGGTGGATTTTTTTATCAGTGCCAGTTACGTGCTTATCAGTTGCCCAGCCTATGGGTTTCCCTGGGTCCAGTGTTCATGGTCTACATGTGGGACTGTGGAAGAGGGTGGAGGGAGGCAAGAGAGGACCATGTGGCTGCAGAGGTGGGGAGGGAGGAAAGGAGATGGGATGGATGGGTGGAGCAGGTTGAATGTCTCAGTCCATCAAAATAAAGGTGCTGTTGCAGCCCTATAGGCCATACAAGAAAGGGCTAAAAGGTAGATGGGTCTGAGAAATAGTGTGATGCTGAAATGGCATTGCAAAGTCTACATGTACACTTTGATGTTCCTTTTTCAGCAAAAGATGTGCTTGAGGGGCAAGTCTGGCTCTGCACCTTTGGTGACAGAGCTGAGGGCCCTGTCCTGGGCTTTTACAGGCTTTTTTTGTGTAGATGGCCCCAGTCAAAATGGGACTGTGGGCAGCCCAGCCTTCCCCTTCCCATCAGCATGTTGGGAACTGCAGTGGGGTGGCCACAATTCCCTGGGAGAGCTCCGTCAGCCTTCAGCCAGGTCCCAGCAAGACAGGACTTTGTTCCAGCAGCAACCCTTTTTGTCTTCAGCAGAGCTCGGGAGGAGGTTTATTTAAAGCCCTGGTCCTTTCTGTGGAGTATAGGAAGTAGGAAGCACTTCCTCACCATAGATCACTATCCAAAGCTTTTGTCCACTTTTTTACAGTCCCACCCTGCTTGGAGTCACTCCAAAACCCAGCACGCCAGGGCCATGCGCTATTGTTCAACAGGGTCATCCTTAACTGCAGCTCCTCTTCTTTTCCAAAACGGAAAGTTCTGGCACTAAAATGCTGAAGAGCTCTGCCCTGGGCTATGGGATGTATAAATGCCTGTCTGTCCGCCCTGCCCCACCATCCCTTCTGCAGCTGGAAATGTTGTTGTTGCAGAGAAAACATGGGGGTCATCCTTTCTTTGGGAGTCTGTTTGATGCTTGCTGCTGAGTTTTAGTTGTGAAACTTGAAGGAGGTCTCACAGTAGGTCTGACAAGTCATCTCTGCAATAGAGGCTCAAGAAGCTAAAAAAATAGTGTTAACCACAAGAATGCAAGGGTCTAAAATGCTTTTAAGGTACTACTTTAATGCTTTTAATGCTTTTAAGCATTAATGCCTACTCTCTTCAGGGGCGGGGAAACGTGGGATTATTTCTGTTATGCTGGGTTTAGAAAAGTCCGGCAACAGGATCATGCCTGTGTTTGCAGAGGGGAGAAAGAAGAGACTGAATGACAGTCTCAGTCAGGGCAGAGTGTAAGCTGGAAGATCTACCTAGTGCTCCCATAGTCCAGACTGCCTTCAGCTGAGCAGACAAAGCTTCACCTTCTGGCAGGAACCTCTTCTCTGATGTCCATGTGACTCTAAACACCTATATCGGTTGTGGAATTGACTCCTCTGACCCTAAAGGTGGTACCTTTGCAAGCCTTCACTTTTCAACATACAAACTGCCAACACAAAGCTGTTAGCAGGCTTCAAGGCAAAGGGAAGTGGCCTCGCTGTTGTGTGCTGAAATGTGATGTGTGCACACCCCAGGAGAAGGCATCACTTCAGAAACTTTCAATTAGTGCACCATCCTCCACCATCGGAGCCCTCCTTTTAACCACTGCCGTGGCCTTTAAACACTTTTTTCCTGTTCCTTTTAAGAGGAAAAAATAAATGATAAATTATCGTGTTGATCTTACACAAATATTGCATTTACGGAAAGGTCTTGTTGACATGGTTTCTCACACAGGATACCTTCTCCTCCTGCAGAAGAGTTGCTGAAAATTTGCAGGAAAATAGATAATGTCATCCTTGGGGAAGGGAAATTAAAAAAAAAAAAAAAAAAAAAAGGACAAAAAAACCCCACCAAAACCCAGTCTGTTTTGGATCTAGTGTGGATCTTGGTTAGCAAAAGATGCAGAATTTGGTCAAGGTGTTTGGTTTAGTAGAATTTTCTTTAGCACTGTTAGAAATCGAGCAGACTAGTAGTTGATAACAGTTGTAGCTTAGCGTCTTTTCGGAGACAGAGTTATAAATTAAAAGGTCACGAAGTGGCTGAGGTCAGTATCCTGGTGTGACCATACCCAGGAGAGCTTATCTGTCCGTGGCCTGATATGTTAAAACCTTACGGATTAGGTGCCTTTTTTTTGTCTTTGCTAAAATGAAGTTCATGAAGATTTTGCCATCTGAGAGAGAGACCTTAAGGGGGTATCAGGAGTAGGTTTTCTCCACCATCCCCTTCTCTTCACATGAACATGAATGTCCATCTTCGACATTACTATTGAGAGAAGGCACATTTCTTGTTTTTCCAGTCAGGACCTTCACCGATGTGGCACCAAGGCATTGGGACAGGATGTGCCCCATATGTGGTCTCAGGTGGAGGTCAACTCTTCTCATCCCACGCCTGTTGGGATGCTTCTTGCTTCAAAACCGTCAGATCTCCTTCCTGTTACTGTACCCAGTTAGGGAAGAAAATACACCCATTTGGCCACTACTGGCATCACTTAGATATAAATATAAAATTCAACGTGATTTGATTTTCCATTTGCTGTCTTACCCAGCCTGGTAACACAGGCTCAGCTCCAAGCAGCTCTCACCCGCAGCGCTCGGAAAAGCACATTTGGTGTGGATATTGCTGGGGGTGGAGCCCTGTGGTGGAGGTTAATGAGAAAAGTGATGTCTTGAGTGCAGATTGCATGGTTTGCTTCCAAGATGATTTGCATTGGAGTGTTAAATGCTACACAGAAATGTCAGAAGAGAGAAAGTATTTTCATAGGGCTGCTCTTGGTGCCCCTAAAAATACCAGTCTCCTCTGGTATGAAGCACTCCCTTTCTTGGAGACAGTTATATTGCTCTTCTGCATAATTTATAGTGAACGCACTTAGGAGCAAATCATACTGTTGAGTGTTCAGGATTAATGGAAGTTGCAACTACTTAATGGGTGGGCTGGGACTGAAGGTGTCCTGCTGTGCTGCTGCACCAGCCTCCTCTTACCTTGGTCTTGACTGCTGGGAGAGTCCAGTCAGCACAGTCTCTGACAGCTCGGTGAAGGAGTGGTGCCCATTTTTTATGGATTTTGTAAGAACTACTCACAATATCATATGGTTTGCTGTTTTCTAGAGCTACTCCCCCATTTTTAAGGATGGAAACTGAAGAGTTGAGAGAAAGTATTACTTGTACCACTGAGCATCATGCAGGGCCGGAGAGATGTTCTGTCATATCACTGCTGGTCAGAAGGGCACATTGTGTTCAGGGTCCACCTGAGAGGAACACCAACACTCTGCTCTCATCCCTGTGATCATTCAGTCTGGAGTTCATGCCATCAAGGCACTGCCTTGGGCAAACACCTGTGTGTGTCCTCGCACACGTTGCCTATGAGGAGCCACTAGCCTGGGTATGCCTTGGCATGGGCAGACCTTGCCACCTGAGGAGGACAGCAGGATGTTGCCCAGATGGGTGTTCACATCCCAGCATAAATGTTTCTGGAGTTCAATGCAAGGTGATTGCCATTGTATTCTCAAGGCTTACGGTTCCCCTGACACTAACTACACGCAAACCTTGCATCATGTTCCTAATGTGGTGCTATTGACCAGGATGTGTACTGGTGACATGGCTTTCCTGCTCAGGATAGTAGTTGCTGCACTTTTGGCTCCTTGATTTTAAAAATTAATTCAAAAAAATCCCTATGAGGTTGGTACAGTCACCTGCACCAACTTGAGTAATATCCTTAGTGAGTGTAGAGCTTGGACCAGAAGATTTGGTCTTCTTCTGTTTGAGTTGCTGCATCCAGGAGAACCAGGTTCCTTCCTTACAGATGGAATAATGTTCTTATGTAGTTATTTTACAGATGTTATTTTACAGAGTTTTTACATCTCTGCAAGGAAAAAAAAAAAACAAACCAGAAAAATTAAACTCTAGGTTTGCTATTAGATTTTAAACATCAGTGGTTTGTTTTTTTTTTTTCATTCAGCAAAGAGGAAAATAAAGGTGTGAAACAATTTGATTGCTATTATTAGTGGTTACTACTGAAGGGGAAAGAGACCACTGTTTTGAGAAGAGTTTTGGTTTAGCAGAGCGCATTTTTAAAAGAAATTTAACCAGTGGCTTTTGTACTATTTCAAAGTGATAATTGATGTAAAAAAAAAAAAAGGTATTTTAGAAAGCTAGATTAATAAAATGGATCTATGCGTTTATATTAGATTCAAGATTTTTGGAACGGAAATATCCCAGGTAGTAGTAGAAATTGTTAGCAATAGCTGTGCATTTGGTCATTGAAAATGTTGGTGACAAAGAGTCTTTCTCTTTTGGTTGATATTTTTTCTGCTCGGTGTTTCAGTACTTTCAGTTAATAAGTGTTGGTTGAATTTTCGTTAAAGGAAGGTAGTTGGCGTATCTCTAAAGCCACATTTTGGAGCATCTTTTCACTAAGCATACCCCTGCTAAATAATGGTGTTTTTTTTAAAAAAAAAAAAAAAAAAAAAAAAAAAGGTTTTTTTTCACTTTAAAAAAAA